>CM034152.1:615099250-615217347 GCA_019776745.2 Taxus chinensis | reverse complement strand
ATATTATTTCCTACACAAATCTACATCATCTCATCCTGGTTAAATTGACCAATTAAATATATCGATGACTTAAAAATCCATATCCCTTGTTAATTAAATTATTTATTTATTTATTAGACATAAACAATAGCTCATGACTTAGGTTATACATTTATATCCTCCCATTAATTAAATATTAATACCCACCCCATATCCCAAGTCAAAAGTCAAACCTTATTAATCAAAATATGCCTTAATCCATTTAATTAAACAAATATATCTTTATTAATTAACTAAATTCATCAATATCCTATATACCATCATTATCACAATTATTTTATATAATTATCTTCGTACAACTAATAAATCCTTTTTAAACTACTTAGCATCTATCCTAAACTAAATCAAGATAATATCTCACCTATTTTATCATATCCCTAACAAACATAACATGTCTATTTTCCAACACATTTGTTCCCAAACAAACTAACAAGATCATTCCCCAAAAACATGAACTAAAAATATTATTTTAGCAATTTGTTTCAAACCATTTACCAAACAAAACCAAACAAGCTGAAATCATCAGAGATTTTGGTAATTGGAAGTGATTAATTAAGCATGTTTTCTACCTTCTCTTGGGGATCCTAAACTTCATTCTCTTAATTCTTGCTTTCATTTTGGACCTGAAACAAAATCACCAAAGATTGGCTAACTTGCCAATGATTCAAAGAAAACACCAGCAATTCTCTACACCATTGGAAAGATATTGAAGTCATCTTTTCAACGCATTTTTTGGTTTGTAATACGAAGCTACGGTTCTCAAGTTATCGTCAAAACATCAAAGGTTGGTTTTTTTTGTCAGATCCAGAGCTTCTCCATTAACAACAACACATCATTATCATCCAGTATTGTCATGAGAATTCATCAACCTTCTCAAAATCATTCTAGAGCCATCATAGTCCAATATTTTATCAATCTAGTTTTCGGACTTTATCATCTTCCTACACCAACCTTCAATCAAGGTCAAAGGCTTCTTTTAACCCCTACACCAATCTACAGGTAATTATTTTCATTTTTTTCCTTATTTTATATCACATTCAACAATTCTGGAAGTTGAAACTGTTAAGATTAATCGGTCTAATAGGTAGATTTATTATCATGTGCATATCAATCCTAGATCACTAGTGATTCCCTTAATCATCAATGATTGGCATAATCATCAACATTCCTTATCTATCAAGACCATTTATCAGTACAATTTTTCTTTCTAGTATCAAAACTCTAGCCTTTGCCATCATTCTACCTTTACAAGTACTTGTCAGACCTTATCGATATCCTTTGAGTCATATATCACATTTTATCACTTATCCAAATTAGATACACATTTGCCTTTGCAAACATATAAAAGTCTATATCATTCCTCCTTTGAGCCATACTTTGATTCATATACTTCCTTTAGACTAGGAATCACCATCAGACCAATATATAACCCTGGACCACATTTGTCCCTTTTCCTTTGCATTGATTGGTTATATCATCTATTATCATTTTATTATCTATTGTCATATTTTCACTATCTGATTAATTTATGGAATGTAGATTGACATCCTTGAAAGGAATTCCATTGACTTCTGGGGACTGGCATTTTTTAGGAAATCCTCTGTACAATTGTCTAATCATGTCTTGTATAGTGTCTATGATTGTAACTTTCTTTGCAGGACAAGAGTTCACACCATTATTCTACAGAGCGCAATATCACACATCATTTGCGGGTACCTCAAAACCATGCCATTTCGAGGTTTGGTATGTTTTATTATCTTGCTTATTAGGTTAAATTGAAGAGTTAAAATTTACTTCAAATAGGAACACCAAATTTCATTACCTCGTGGGTTTTCCATTTTTCACACTTGGTTGTTTGATACTCCCGTACTTTAATCTTCTTATGTCACTATGCTATAATTTCTTGTGCCCTCTATTAATGCCATGAAGATCTGATTCCTTTGTTATGCAGCATCCTTTCCCTGCAACCATACTTATTTTTTCATCTTTGATAACTCAGTGGTACACCAAACCTTGAGATACCCACAGAATATGAAGTTATTTATTTTGTGACATCCATACTTGGTCACATTCTAAATTTCTTCTTTCTTCTTCACAACTTCTTGTGGCACTTCCTTTGAGCATTGTGACTTATTTTGAGAGGACTACATCATTTGTTTCATGGAAATTACTAATTCCACATAGCATTATAATCACCTATTTCGTGAAGCAATAATTTTCTTCACCCCTTTGTTCCTCGATTTTTCTTTGCAAGTTTCTTCAACCCGCGGAAAACTATCTTCTTACTTATACGAATTATTTGTTCTACTTAAAACCTACCAAAGACTACATTCTCTTTAATCTACAAAGCACTGTAAGGTTTTGAAATCATCAAAAATAAGGGGAAATTTGAGATGTAAGTGTAAATTCACATTACATAGTTTTAACATGACACAAACATAACTTTGAAGATCAAGGAACCACCAATCAATTTGTATTTAAAAAGGGGAAAATGAGGAAAATGGAAAGGTCACTTCAACATGTTTTGAATGGTTTTTCAAAGATGATGCCAAGAAAAAATGGAATCAAAATTGGCACCAACATTGGCTCTAGCTTGGGGATGAACACACCCAATGGGTATCTAAAGAACCACATAAAAAATTGTGGAAATAGACTAAGCACATACCTATTAGGAAACATATTCAAATGGGTAAACCCCTTATTTTTTGCATTTTCAAATCACATGAGTTACAAAAACCTACCAAGGAAAACAAAAATAGACAAAGGAAACAAAAAAAACAAGGGAACAAAAAAATATAGGAAATACTATACACTGAACAAATAGAATGACTTAGGATACACCTAATCTAAGAAGTGTTTGAGATGTCTACCATTAATAGGTAACTCAAGTATTTCACCATCCAAATCTCTCAAGAAAATTTTTCTACCTAATTCTGACATCTATGGAGTATGGGCCCATCCAAAGATCTTTAAACTTTTCATGATTTCCCGTATCTTCATGTGTGTTGTCTTATAATAGCACCAAGTCTCCAATCTAGAAATTTATTGGAGAGACCTTCGCGTTAAATATCTTCTTTAGTTTTTCCTTGAACTTTATATTTCTTTGCTGAGATTCTCTCCTAACTTTTTCAAGTTCAATTATTTGGTTGATCCTTGCTACATAAGGATCAATTCCTTCTTCCTCTCCAATTTGTTGTATGAATTGATATACTGGTAACTTCAACTGAAGAGGAAAATTTTCTTGGGTGACATAAACTATCTCAAATGTGCTCTTTCCAATTGACTTTTTAGTGTGATTCTATCAACCCATACTACAAATTTTAATTTCTCACCCCATTTATTCTTATTAACCTCCAAGGTCCTCTTAAGTATCTTGAGCAAGTTATTATTGCTTGACTCAACTTTCCCATTTCCTTGGGGGTTATAGTTAAAGGCATAAGTTAAGTTTTTCCCATATTATTTACACATTTCCGCAAGAGGTCTAGCTCTGAAAAATCATGGCATTATCAGCAACTAACTTGGTTAGGACAAAAAATCTACACACAATGTTGTTTAAAAGGAAGTCCATGATAACTTGGTGAGTTTCCTTCTTTTTGGGGATTTTTTCAACCCACTTGGTGAAGTAATATGTAGAAACAAAAATATATTTTTCACTTGTACTAGATGTGTCTACTATTTCACCAATAAAATCCATCGTCCATTGTGTACAAGGATCCTCAATAGAAATGGGTTACAATGGTATGGATCCTAAATATTTTAGCCTATCTGAAAAATGTTAACAACCTTCACACCTCCGTATAACCTAAGTAACATCCCTAAAAAAATACGGCCACCAATAACCTACCCTATTAATCTTATTAGTGGTTACTTTAGTAGCATAATGGCCACCCCAAATCCCTCCATGAAAGTCATTAATCATCCTAGGAGCTTCATCTTCAATTATACATCTTTACAAAACCCCTTTTAGATTCTTCCAAGCTAAATAAAAGTCATTTAAGATGTATTTTTAGGACACCAAATTCAAGTTCCTTTGATTCTTGTTTAGGCCAAAAGGATAATTAAAACTCTTCAAGTAATACATAATGTCCTTGTACCAAATGGAAGAATGTACCTTTTTCATGAGGTTCACCTATATCAACAACAACATTGTTTAATTCAACAACTTACACATTTTCTTCTGCCATTTATCTTGCAAAATCAATGCCTATTACCAACTTAGTGGTTTTAATATCCATGTCATACTCTTGGAGTTTGTTAAGGGTAAGTGCACCAATCTAGGGGGCCAAAAAGCGGGAAAAATATTAAATTAGCTTAAATGCGTATATGTTTTGAAATAACGCACACATGTTATGTTTACTACCATTATAACGCGTACGCGAGTCTATTTTTATGTTTTTTAAGAAGGTGGAAGGTGACATATTTACTAAAATAAATGTTAAGTATAATAAAATAAATCTTATACTTTTAAGTTTATTTTAGTAAATATAAGAAATTAGGGTTACTTTATAGCTAATGGAAGTGGTCCATTATCTCTAATAGTTATAATCTAGAAGATAGTTTTTTAAAATGAAATAATAAAAGAAATCTTATATTTTAAATTTATTTTAGTAAATATAATAAATTAGGGTCACTCTACACCTGATGGGAGTGGTCTCATAGCTCCAATAGTTATAATTTAGAAGATAGTTTTCCAAAATCCAATTTGGTCAGTGCTTACTCATTTTAAGGATTTTAGCAAGGACCCAAAGCTTTCAAGGCATATATATTGTAGTTGGTCTTTGTTTCAGGAAAAAATATAGTAATTTTGTAGCTTTTTTGACTTTCTGGATTAGATTTTGGCCCTACCACTTCTTGAATTAGTACCAATTTTGAAATTTGGTCCAAATTTCACTTTAGTGACCTCGAATCAACTCTATGATGTTTGTCTACTTCTTACTGAAACGAGATCATCTCTTTATTGGTAGAGTATTGATCCTTGAATGTGATTCTTGTCCTATGAAAAAAAATGAGGTGATTTTAATGTGTCTCCTCCTTAAGGTGTGATCACACTACTAGGTGTTAAATGAGTTGTTAATAACAGTACACCAAGTGAATCGCATCAAGTGAACTGAGATGATTGGTCATTCTTGGAAATAGGGTACTCCATATGAATATCATCCCCTCACCTTTCATGGATCTAAAATCATCATTTGATGGAATAAAATTCATGATTCTCATACACATATTTTCTCATATGTCTCTCATGGAGATAGATGATGCCTTAATACTTAACACATGATGGTCCTGGATACCTCGGTGGCATGACTATCTCATTTTATCTTTTTCTTTGGAGAGATTTGGGTATAATGATAGTGTTAGGATATGATGATCATCAAGTCACTTATTGAGCTCCACATTTCATCTTTGAGCATGAAAAATAATTAATAATTTAATTTCTTGACCAAGATGATAGGTTTGGGTGGACACATGCTCAAGGTACTTGGACATCTTTTTCTCAAGTTGTTCCTCGTGGAAATGGGTGTCCTCCTCCAGAGATGGGATGAATCCTTGAATGAAATTTGAGGATTAGTTACATTTTATTTACCTTCATACTTCATTAAAAATCTACAAATCACATTTTATGATAAATGAAACTATTCTAAAAATCTAATTCTACTTGCAACTCAAAATTTGGGCCGTATTTCATTTTTAAACTGGGAGGGGCAGCTGCAAAGTTTTGATGTACCTCAAGAAGTATTTAAGCCTTAAATAAATATTTATTATTCTACCTTGTAGATTATTTTAATATATTTATAATGCATTTTTATCACAAATCTTTCTAGAAATCCTGGAATCATCCAAAGAAGTCATCTTTCACCATTTTAGCTTTCATTCCCTACATTTGAAAACCCATTATTAAATAGATTTCTCCTGAATGAGATTTATTTCCTAAACTTTACTAAATTTACTTAATTATATTCAATTTTCTCTAAAATCACCCTCATATTATTTATATTTTCTCTAAACACCTCCGGAGGGTGTTCTATTAGCTACAGAATGGCCAAAATGGCCTTTTTAGGCCTTCGGCAGAAGTAGTCTCTCATCAATACTAAATGGTTTGATCAATCACCTTAAACACTATTCCATGCATACTAAAACACACTAAATGATACTATAAGGAATTTCCTTTGATCCAAGGTAAATTTTGAACTAATAATAGGATAGTTATAGGAAGGATACATAGTGACTGAGAAGCCTTGTTTTTTATTAAGGGCTTAGGTTGTCATGCTTCAAAATTTTCAATTTTCATTGTAGTTATTTTAACAATTCTGGAGCTAATCAAGCACCCTCTATGAGAGTTTAAGAAATATCTTAAGCATCCATAGGTGATGTTGGGGAGCCCTGGAAGTGTTGGTATGTAATTTAGGAAGATTTAGGAAAGTTTTTCTCATTCAAGAACTATCTGCTTAACAACGGGTTTTCTAGGTGTAGAGAATAAAACACTCTAATGGTGAAACCTAACTTATCTAAAATATTCTAGGAGATATATTAAAAGTTAGAGAGGATAAAAATAGGAATTGGAAAGCTATGTGAATTCTCTACATGTTGGAGACATCCATTTTTCTCTAAGGCTTGAAGGTTTCATGAAGAATTTCAAAATAGTGTGGCTACCCCTTTTAGTTCTGGACAAAAATGGACCTAAATTTTTAGGTTCAGGAAGAATCCAGTCTTGAAAGTTATTCCATTGATCTTAGAATGTTTTATTCCATTGATATTATGATTTTCCAATCATGGTCAGGAAAGTGAGTGGAACTTGAGACCATCATGAAATAACACCTCAAACTTTACTTATAAGCTCTTTCACCACAATGGAACACTTCAAGGGATTTACTACCAGCCATGCTTAATTACTCACAACCATAAGTCACATGGAGAAACCCTCATAATAATTTTTTTTCTAACTAGATTCTTGACAATCCTAATAGGGCTTATTAGGCCATTATGGATTAAGAAAGAAATCACCTCTTCAAATAAAATGAATACTCTAAACACATCATGTCAGATCATACCAAGCTATTCATGTAAAAAAAAAAAAACCCTTCTATTTCATGAAAAATGACACACACACTCCCATATCATCATGACTAGTTCTACACTCACAATCACATTAGAGGGCATGTTGCACCCATTTTATCTATAGAACCTGCCCATATCTCTTCATGATCTCTTGGAAAATATCCAATGCAAGACCCCACATAAGGTCTTTAATCATGAAACATACAACACACATTTTTTACTGGTAAATCTCTTCAAAATGGAGTTTTTTTCTTCAACTTACCAAAAACACCTTGAGCATGAAACCACCAGCAAAATAAGATCAAAGAAAATATCTACAACCCTAAAGCTTCACATTTTTTCGTATGTTATTTGGAGACCATACAAATCATTTCTTCTCTATCACTATAAACTAGGGTTCTATGGAGGGTTTAGCCCAACTCTGCTTCTTAAAAATCATTTATAAATGATATGGCATCATTTGAATTTAATCCAACTATAAAACTTTCTTAGTTACATGCCTAAGCTATGGTGAATCTATTGGGTCTCCATACAAAACATTCATGTACAAGTGAGAACTCCATACATGGACTTCGAGTTGGGAATGAGCATTCTAAAATCTCAGTAGAGATAAAACTAACTTATCTTAGTTTATCTTCATCCTTATGTCATAAAACTTGGCATAAAATACTTCAATAACCTCCCCAATGATCTCAAATTATCATACATGCTTGGATACTTTTATAACTTACCATGCCATTTCATTTTCCCATGCATTCTTGACTTTAACTTAAGAACATGCCTCCAAAGGACCTAGAACATGTACTAAATTCCTAAAAAATGTCCTTTGAAAAACTTACACACATGTCATGCAATCTCAGTAGACATATCACATACTCACATAAGCCTTCTCTACATCATACTTAATGCCTCCATACCACTTGATATGAACTAGGTACAAGACTAAATCTAGAATGGCAAGTTTCAATCCATGCTTCACATAAACTAATCTTGCCTATACACTCTAATAAATTTGAAATACCTTATTAAACATGTTTGAAACCTTAGAGACATCAAAAATACTTTGGTGCACACCTATAATCACCTTCATGCTAGGACCCATGCCCCTCAACCATGCATGTAAACTAAAACACCATGACATGACACCAAAACAACATATCATAATAATAAAATTAGACACTACCAATCAACCTTTAAGATTGGTTATGAATTACACCTCATATTGACTCATTTTCCACCTTGAAAACCTTTTCCATCAATGAAAACAATAAGACATAATGTGCAACAAATCCAAAAGGCCCCAAAACCTAAACAATGAGTATATTATTTTCCAAAATATACATTGATTGTAGAATTTAAATTCTAAAATATTAAGGATAAATGCAGAAATCCTAAAAATTACCTATGTAATGACCGTATTAGATTATAAAAAACTATCTCCTAAATCATGACTCATGGATTTTTGAGACTAGCTCCATAAGGTAGAGAGTGACCCTAATTTCGTACATTTAATAAAATAAATATAAAGTACAAGAAATAATAATAGATGAAAAAATTATGCTTAAACATTTATTTTTGTAATTATAAGCCCCCCCACAAACAAATATAATTTCCATATTGTGTGTAACTTGTACGTGATCCCTTAATTATGCACCCAAACAAATATTTTGACATGTTTGGTATTACTTTGGTTTCCCAAACTTACGCTTTGTACCTATAACAACACAACAACCTAAGTGTTTTTGACACAATATGCAAAAACTCACCTTTCACCATGATAAATCCTACAAAAAATAATTTTTATCTTTCTTTAAAAAATTCCTACAATGTCAAGAAAACTATCCTCTTTCTAAATATATACTTCTATATTTTTTTGACTATTCTAAGGTTTCCGTTTATATTTATTTCAAACTATGTCTTTTATACCTCTATTTTTAGTGATTGTAATTTTTTATATTTTTTCACTTCTCCAAATTGAAAAAAATATATAGTCCCAAACTAGGACTTGTTAATGCGAAATCATAGCACCCCCAAATGAGTTCTAAAAATTTTACTTTTCTAAGGCAGAGTGATTTGGTGTGATTACGTAACATTGAACTTTCCCCAAGGTGTGGGACCTTACAAAATGGGAAAGCTCTCCAAATTGAAGGTTGGTTCCTTATTCCTCTATTTAGGTGCATACGTAGAAACTTGCAAAGGATTTGTTCTTAATCCTAATCTAAACTTTACCAAGCGAGACAAGGATAGAAGGAATACATAAATTAAAACAAAGCTAAACTAAGAGGTGATGCACCAAAGGAATGATAAAAACTTATTTTTTCCAATAGTCACAAACCAATAAAATGCATACAATAAACATGCATAGATAGAGAAATATATAATGGGAGACCAGATGAAAGAAAAAGAGACAAGAAAGGATCTAAAATTGATCATAGACCTGTTTTATTGCTCCGTAGATTGATACAGTCCATTACAAAGTATCCAAGAGGGAGAAACGTAATGCAATTTTTGATGGAAGGCCTGAACCCCACAAATCCCTTTACTAAGAGGAGAAGGGAGCCTGCAAAACAAAGAATGTCTGACCCTTTACGATGAATCTTGCCCTGTATTTATAGATTCAACCTGAAAGAAGAAAAGAGATAGAAGTGGGAAAAGTAGGTAGAAGCTCAACCACCGTTGTTAATTCCTCTGATGAAATATCTCCCCAAATCCATCTTTACCGCATCGATCCTTGGTTCAGTGCCTTGAAGGAAGAGGAAATGGTGAAACAGATCAAATCTGATCTAGTTGTTGATGTAAGAAGATCCTGCATTGAAAGCTTGAAGACATTTCCTCCAATTTTCTTCACCTAACCTCCTCAAAAATTAAATTTTTAGACCTCCATAGCATGGGTGAGGTCGAGATATTTTCCAACGACATCAGATTTGTAATATTTCGAGCCCTGAGTCGAAAGATATGCCCCTTCAAAGTTTGTATCGGGTGCATACAGGAGGGTGGGAAAATTAATTTAAAATAGGTCCCCTTTTGATGTGGGACATGTGGTAGCCAGATTGGAAAAAAAAATCAGGCCTATGGGTCCATAATTTATCTTTTTCCCTTTCCTCTGATTCCTCGCTTGGCTTTGACTCGGGCCCAAATGCTGAATTTTTCCTCGAGTAGAGTTGTGGTTAATCCAATATTTGGCACAGGCACTTCAAATCTGGTCACTATCCCTTCATAGAAATCTAGGATACTATACTCATTTGCTTCCTTGAGTGCCACTGCATCGGTCCATTTGGTGAAATAATCTATCGCTATCAGGATCTATTTGTGACCTTGGATAAAGTTTGGATTGATGACTCTAATGAATTCCAATCCCCATTGCATGAAAGGTTGGTCGACTGAGATTGGGTGCAATGGAAGTGTTGCTAGCCTTTCCTTGCCTTTGAAGAATTCACAATTCTTGTACCTTTTGATCCATGTGTAGTAGTCACTAAACACTCTGGACCCATAATATCCTGCTTTCATGATTTTGAGTGTTGTCACTCTTGGAGCAAAATGGCTTCTAGTTGCTTCAACATGGAATTCTTGTAGCACCCTATTCACCTGATTTATCCCAATGCATCTCAAAAAAATTCCATTGATGTCCCTCTTGAACAAGACACCATCAATAAGAACATATGGGATGGCTTATAGCCTGAAATTCCTTATTTTTACTTTACTCATCCCATGAGGACATAGGTCTGTTAGAAGGAAGTGCACAATGTATTGAGTCCAACAAGGAGAAGGTACATCATCTTTACCTTCTTCTTGATCATCTTGTAGAACAATAACAGCATCCTTCTCATTGTCTGTTTCATCTTGCTAACATGAGGCTAGTTGTTCACACAACCCCTTCCCATAGACCAGCTTGGTGACCTTGATCTCAATGTCATATTCCATGACACGAGTGATCCATCCTACACGCTTCTCATTTAGGTCCTTGTTGAGAAGGAATTCTTTAACTCCCGCATGGGAGACCAATAGTTGGATTTTGTTGTTTGAATTCAAATGCTTAAACTTCTTCAATCCTCTCATTACCACTAGGACCTACTTCTCAATGAAAGAGTACCTCACCTCATAATCTTCCAGACTCTGTCTAAAGAAAGCAATTGGTTGTTCTATACTTTCTTTGTTCTGATGTGCCAAGATTGCAGAGATTTTGTCTCTACCACTAAAGGCATACAGTATGAAGTCTTTGGAAAATTTTGGGTTCACAAGAGTTGGGACTTGTGATATGGCTTCTTTGATAGCCTCAAAACTTTATTTTCCTTCAGTTGTCCACCTAAATGTTAAGCTCTTCTTCAACATCAATGTTATTAGCTTAACAAGGGCAGCAAAGTTTGGAACAAACTTACGGAAAAAAATTATTTTTCCCAAGAAGCTTTGAAGAGCCTTCTTGTGACTTGGCAATGACAATGCTCTTATTGCTTGAACTCTTTCCAGGTCAATTACCAATCCTTCCTTTGATACAATATGTCCTAGAAGCTTGCCTTCATGGGCCAAGAATATGCATTTTTGGGGGTTCAGTAACACCCTAAAACTCCTGCATCGTTGGAACACCTACCTTGGATGGAAAAGGTGGTTTGTTGCATTCTTAGAAAACACTGTAATGTCATCTAGATAGATCAACACTATTTTTTTTATCAGCCCCTTGAATACCATATCCATTTCCCTTTGAAAAGTGGCTTTGACGTTGGATAATCCAAATGACATTTTCTTGTATGCATAGGTGCCCCATTTGGTGGTGAAATTTTTTTTGAATTGATCATCTTATTTTACCATGATCTGGTTGTACCCTGAGTAGCCATCTAGGAGGGAGAACTTTCTGTCCCTGACACTATTTACAAGATCTGCTCCATTGAAGGGAGTAGGTAGTGGTCTATTGAGGGAGGCTCTGTTAAAATCCCTCAAGTCAACACATGGCCTAATTTCTCCATTTTTCTTACTTACTGGGACTAGATTTGTAACCCATCTTGAGTGTTTGATTGGAAATATGATGCTTGTATCTATCAGCTTGTTCAGTTCCTTCTTCATCAAAGGCTCAATATGTGGGTTGACTGGTCTCTATTTCTACCTGATGGGCTAAGCAGCTGGATCCAGTTCAGTTGTGTGTTGTGCAAGTTTTGGATTGAACCCTCATTGGTCCTCATAACTCCAAGTAAAAACACCAGGAAATTTTTAGCAAAGTTTTATGAATTCACACCTTTCTTGTTTAGTGGCCACTTTTCCAATTTGAAGTGTTTTGTCTTCTCCAACTGGGATTGAATCTTAATCCTCTCCTTTGATCTGCATGCTAGCCTTCTCCTTTTTAAACTGATCATTAGGATTGAAGATAGATTCCAGTGTCACTAAGCCTTTGGGAAGCTTGTTTTTATGTAGTTGTACTATCTAATTCTCATATTGCTGCTCTAGTCTTCTCTGGTTTATAGCTAAGAATTCAGCTTCTTCTTTTAGGAAGTTAATGATCTGTTGATCATTCTCAAACACCTACCATCATGTATTATTATCTGGCATTGCTGGCCTCACAACCACATGGATATGTGGTTGTTCTCTATCCCTCTTGATGTTGCTAACCACATCAAATGTTGCTCCAACTATTGTAAGTCTATTAGCAACTTCATTTTCCTTCCTGGGTATGGACACAATACTGAAGGCCTCGAAATCCTCCATGAGATCCCATATCCTACTCTTGTAGTTCTTGAGTAGTTCATTTTTTACAGCATTAAGTCCTCTGACCTGATTGGCAACCAGTTCACTGTCACCGAATACCTACAAGTTCTTGATTCACAGCTTCCTTTCCTAATGAAGACCCTGGACTAAAGCCTCATCTTCAGTAGTGTTATTTCAGTAGGAAAACTAGAATCTGAAGGATAAATAATATCTTATACCTCTAGGGGACACAATCATGGCTCCTCCTCCAGCTCCTTGTCTACTCCTTGAGCCATCAAATAACAATTGCCATACCTCATTGTCATCCTTGTATTCTAGCTTGATTAGGTCAGGAAGAGGATGATTCTCTTCATGTAGACAATAGAAAGTCAATTCAAATTCCTCCATCTCCTTGTAGGGGTCAAAATCATGTTTTTTATTGGCCGAATCATATAGGGTCAAGTCTGGGATATATCCCACCTTGGTATCTATTTTATTAGTGTTTAGGAGGTCTTCTTGATCAAAAGTTGAACAGTTGGCATTGATTGGGATAGGAACATAGGATTCACTATGATAATCAGTAATAGGTTCAAATCTGATTGTGTCCCTCACCCCGTACCTTGTCCTAAAGAGCATATATGACCAATCAGTAGATAGGTAGCCTCCAATTTTGGCAGTGAAGTCTCTGGACAGACATAAAGCAAAATGTGGTGGCAAATAGATGATTGACACGTTTTACATAATAGTCACATTAGGGAAAGCGTGTAGAGTGAGACTCAGATCCTTGATAATTCCAATAGTGGTCACTGTTATCCCATCTAATTGGAGTACTCCTCTAAAGATGACCTCATATTAGAGACCCAACTAATCAACTATTTGTTTGGGCATCACAGAAATACTAGCCCCAAAATCAATCGTACAATTATGCACTAATTTGTCTCTAATAATTAGTGAGACATAGAAGGGAGGAGGTCTCAAGTTTTTACCTTGTTATTCTCCATGGTTCCTCCCAAGCTGAATTGCATTGGCAAGCACTCTTTCTTGCTGGTTAGGGGGCTGATTTGAACTTGACCAATTATGCATGGTAGTCTGCAATAGATCCCTCTTCCCTGGAATGGCTAGTGAATCCCATAGTGAAATGTTCACACTTGTCCTTTGCATCTACTCAATAATATTGAATGAGCTATATTTTTGCTACCCCTTCCCAAACACATTTTTTTCTTGTACATGGGTTATTACAATTGGTGTCTGACTGGGTTTGGAATGTGGTCTAGATTGGTTCATCATGTTGGGAATCATACTTAGAGTGCCAGAACCTTATGAAGTGATGGAAGGTTGAGGTTCACCTGAGTTCAGTGGTTAGCCTTCTCCAATATTTCTCCTTTTAGACCATGTGATGGCAGCCACACCTTAAGGAGGGGACTGATTCATCCCACTAAATTCTTTGGCCTACCAGTTGATAAGAATAGTCTCATTTGGGGGGCCACCTTGTTAAGCTCTTTATTTTCTATCTTCCTCTTGGCCAGGTTCTTATGGCACCATACTGATTTGCACCATCAAGGCCTGATTTAGAGTGCCATTAAAGCATGTTGATTGGTTATGTGGTTGACCACATGGAAAACACCCATCATATTCATGTGCCATATTAATCTGTGTTAGGACCAATGCTCTTGATGTTGAAGTTGTGTTATGATAATATGGCCTAAAAGGTCTAGCGGCTTGGGGTTGTCCTTGGTTTTGGATTTGGTTTACAGTCTAAGGTGGTGGTCTATTCTACTGATATTGGGGTCTAGCTTGATACTGAGCATGGGGCTGGTATGGCCTAGAACTCTGAGCTTGTTGTCTTTTGATGGTCACTAGCTCATACCCAAAGTTCTGAAGTTGCTTCATCACTTCCTGAAGCTCTTTAGAGGTATTAGATGATGAAGTGGAAGCTTCAACTGAGATTTGACTCCTGGGGGTGGGTATAGGAGCTAATGTAGGAACTTGGCTAGTATATGGGCTTCCTAACTCAAGGTACAGAGGCATGGATGGCCTAGGAGTGATTTTTCCAACTTGAATCAAACGGTTCTCCATCCCTGTGGAGAGGCTATAGGCTGCAGGTAATGTAGTACCCCCCATTGACTAAATCATTAAGGAAATATCAAAATTTAAAGACCTAAGAAAGTATAAGAAGGCACCTTCATTAGTGGGCTTTACTATTGTTGGAATCTTATCCCAGGTCCACTGGAATGTGAGGTTGAATTCTATCAGCTACTCGTTCAGGGCTCTCTTGATTTTTGTTAGTTGATCTAACAAAGACAAGTTATCACCTTTTTCCCCAAACTGATTGTGAAGAGCCATGCACATCTGGTTTCAGTTCTGGATAGAGCCTGCTTCAAGACTCCTGAACCATTATGAAGCTTTACCTTTGAATGAAGAGGTGAGAAACTTGATTGTAATGTCCATATCATGGATCTTGTGGATTGTACAAACATTTGCAATATCTTAGACATAGTCACCAGGAGAAGTTTTATTTTCCCTGGTGAAATATGGGATGCTCTTTAATGTTGCAATCGGAACTGGTTTTTGTGCATTCAAGTCTAGTGAAATACTTCTGGTGAAGTTGACATATGGATTTGGTTGTGTCGTTCTGACTAGCCTAAGAATCCTTACAAACTGAAAGAAAGGCCTTGTAGATGGAGGTGTTGACAAGGTTTTGCTTGGTGGAGATGGAGACCTCTGAACTCTTCTTCCTATCCTTTCTCTTCATGGGGATAGATGCAAGTATTCAAAAATACCTTCTTTCCTTGCTCTAGACCAGGTGTTTCTCATGAATCTCCCAAGCTTCGACTATTGAAACCAGTAGATTTGTTTCTTTTGGAGTCGCCAGATGTACAATTTTAAGGCTTATTAAAAGCCAGAATCACATAAAATGTACATCAATCCCTACTGTAATAAGATGGATACTTCTTAGTCCCACCAAGCATGCCAAAACTATTAACATGAAATCACAGCAGCCCCAAATGAGTTCTAAAAATCTACTTTTCTAAGGCAAATTCATTTGGTGTGATTGTGTAACATTAAACTTTCCCCAAGGTGTGGGACCTTGTAAAATGGGGAAGATCTCCAAATTGAAGGCTAGTTCCTTATTCCTCTATTTAGGTGCATACGTAGAAACTTGCAAAGAATCTGTTCTTAATCCTGATCTAAACTTTACTAAGGAGACAGGGATAGAAGGAATACATAAATTAAAACAAAGCTAAATTACGAGGTGATGCACCAAAGGAATGATGAACACTTATTTTGTTAATAGACACAAACCAAAAAAATGCATAAAATAAACATGCACAGATATCCAAATATATAATGGGAGACCAGATGAAAGTAAAAGAGACAAGAAAGGATCTAAAATCAATCACATACGTGTTTTATTGCTCCGTAGATTGATACAATCCATTACAAAGTACCCAAGAGGTAGAAACGTAATGCAATTTTTTATGGAAGGCCTGAACCCCACAAATACCTTTGCTAAGAGGATAAGGGAGCCTACAAAACAAAGAATTTCCAACCCTTTACAATGAGTCCTACCCCGTATTTATAGATTCAACCTGAAAGAAGAAAAGAGAGAGAAGCGGGAAAAATAGGTTTAAGCTCAACCACCATTGTTAGTGCCTCTGATGAAATCTCTCCCCAAATCCTTCTTTACGGAATCGATCCTTAGTTCAATTCCTTAAAGGAAGAGGAAATTACAAAACAAATCAAATCTAATCTGGTTGTTGAGGCAAGAAGATCTTGCATTGAAATCCTGAAGACGTTTCCTCCAATTTTCTTCACCTAACCTCCTCAAAATTAAATTTTCAGACCTCCATGACATGGGTGAGGCTGAGATATTTTCCAATGGCATCATATTTACAATATTTCAAGCCCTAAGTCGAAATATGTGCCCCTTCGACGTTTGTATCGGGTTGGTACAGGAGGGTGGAAAAACAGCTTAAAAATGGGTCCCCTTTTGATGTGGGACACGTGGCAGCCAGATTAGAACAAAATTAGGCCTACGGGTCCACAATTTATCTTTTTCTGTTTCCTCTGATTCCCTGCTTGGCTTTGACTTGGACCCAAATGCTGACTTTTTCCTCAGGTGGAGTTGTGGTTGATCCAATATTTGTCACGGGTGAAATATGGATAACAGGACTAATTCTATACACATTTTTTAAAAAACAATTTTTGATATTTTTTGAGGTAGTAGGGGGGACATGGCTAGCTATTCGTTATTTTTTATTTTTCAAAATCTTTTTACTTGAAGAATCATAAAAAAAATACTCACTAAAAACATCTATCGTAAACTAGATGCTCCTACCTATATTTCTACGAAATGGTTTTTAAAAATACTAAATAGCGCTCAGAAAATGGTGGGGGACACGACTAACTGTCTACTATGTATTTTTGCAAAAACACACATTTTGAAATTTTAGATATTTAACCCACTTAACCATTTTTTAAAAAATAGTAGTTTAGAAAGTAGACTCGAAATTCTATAATTCATGTTCTTATAACATCTTCAAATTTTGAGTGTAACTATCTCTAATAAATCATATAAGTTGAAGTTTTTTATTTTTTAGAAAAAAGTGTCCACTTAAGACCCCCTTTTGGCCCCCTAACTTGGTGCACTTACCCTTAACCCATCTGTATATTTTTATTAAATCTTCCATTTCTATGAGATTATCTTTGACCATGGTGTGTAGTACATAGGTAAAAAACCTTAAGCTCAAGATGTAAGGTCTAAAAAATTTAGTTGTCTTTACCAAAGAAAAGGCTTATTTTCCATGACTGTGTACTTTAATTCAGATCCTTTTAAGGTCTTGCTGAATAATGCAATTGATTTTTCACATCCTTCATCATCCTTTTACAATAAAAATGAGGCAATGGTAAATTAAAATAAAAGAGCAAAAATATGAAACTCCTTCTTACAATCTAGACTAGCCAAGACGGGGGTAGTATTTAATGCATCTTTCACTCCTTCAAATTCTTGCACTACCTCATATCCCCATTTTATAATATAATCTTTTTCAAAATACTTGTGGTAAGTAGAGTGATCTCAACAAAGTTAGATACAAACCTTCTCACAAAGTTTATTTGAACAAAGAAAGATTGTATACATTTCTTAGATTGGGGAATGGGTAGCTTATCAATTGTCTCCACCTTCTTAGGGTTAATAATAACTTCTTCTTGAGACATAATGTGCCCCAACACCTTCACCTTTTACAGTCCAAAATGGAATTTACTAGGATTCAATGAGATACCAAATTCTCTACGCCCGAGAAGGATATTTTCAAGGTGTTTTAAGTGATCACCCCTCTTCTTAGAAAATATAGTTATATCATCTTGGTAAACCACAATAAACTCATTGATAAGTCCAAAAAATGCTACATCTACTTCTCTTTGGAAAGTAGATCATGCATTAAAGAGAAATTAGATCTTGCATTCATTATGTTGGTACCCAAATTTAATCCCCTTCATAACTTGAGCAGCATCATGGATTTTACAAGACACTCAGAGGCAGATAAATGATTTTTATGTCATTTTGTAGCCAAGGAAGCAATTTATCTAACTTGTTAGCACTCAGGCTTTGAATAAGTGGGTGGCACCTTGAAAGGATTTTGATCTAATCCTCACTATTTTAGGTTGTGCCTTTCAACCTAAGTAAGAGAACCTATATTTCAGCCTCTGTTTTGTGAAGGAGGTGGAGATATCCTTATACTGTGCGTATTGTATGGAAATGGCCTTGGGAAAACATGATCAATTTTCCATTATTCAAACTCAACAGATTTGTCACTATTAAATGATGGAAATGCTTTTAAGACAAGGTTGAGGTTGCTAGAGACATGGTATGATCCTGATTTGCTTTATGCATTTTTGTAAATGGATTGTATTCTTTTGTTGACACACAATGTAATGCAGGGGTAGTATGGGGTAGGATTAGTTATTATGAATGAATTTTTGGTGGGAGATTTTAGACAAGACTAACTAGAATCTGCCAAATTCTTTAAGGACCTTTGCAAGAAATTTGTAAGACCCACACAGCAGAATGCTTCAAAAGGGTTGAGATACTCCTTCAACCAAGATATGTGCACCAAATGGAGGCCCATATGTGCACTCTTCCAAACAATATTTTACAACCTACCACAAAATATTGAAGTAGATGAACCAAAAAATTATCCAGAAATCTCTCTTTTATCATGACCTAAGGTGCACCCAAAGGTTTACAAATAATCTCAGAATTCAAGGAAGGTAAAGTGATTTTAAAATAGTTTATCTCTTTATCAGATGAAAGCTCTTCTGAATGTGAGATAGTAGATGCCAATAAACTATCAACAAGAAATGAGACCATGTATGATCAAGAGAGATTTTAAACACAAGACTGCAATAAGAGAAAGAAACACAAATTAAAAACATTATGAAACATAAGTGCATGCAAATTTTGCCAATAGACAACACAAAATAATCCATAATGACCAAATTTATCAATAGGGGAATGTTATAAGAACAATCTCAGAGCTTGTTGATGGCTTTACGACTGAAACCAACTCAACATGATACAAATTTTAATGCAAAAAGGAATTAGAAATGGTTCTCATGAAATTTCTTAGAGAATGGGCTTCTTCCCAGATTTTCCCGTGATTTTCTAAGTTTCTCTGACCTTTTGCATGTCTCAAAACATGCATTATATAACTTTCAATTACATTTTATCCTTCTTCCCCAAGAAAAGAATATGCCTAGCATCAAGTTTGTTACAAAATTCCAAAATGATTCGTAGATAGGGACATTTAACAAATTTACAACAAGATTTTCCAGGTGTTTCTAAAATGGAAAATCATTACAAATCCTTCATCATTATCCATTGTGGAGGCATTTTTTTCATTCTCTAAGCATGCAGACCCCTTTCATTTCATCATTTCATCCTTATCATTCAAAAATTTGATTCTGCAACTTTATAATTTGATATTTCACGTTTTACACGGTCTTGAGTAAAAATTTATTTCAAAAACACCTCAAATCTGAAAATTAATCCCTAAAACCAATTGCATTGATCTTTTCAGGCACAAAGGACACAAATTCACCAAAAATTCGATGAAAAATGATGTAAAATTCACATTTCCACACTTACTAGAGAAAAAATGGTGGCCAAAAATGAAAATGTACAGTTACCCTTGATCTACTCTTTCTCCTTCAATCTGGGCCCTCCACGTGTCAAAATACAATTGGAAAAGAATTCGGGCTCACTTTTTGACTTTTTAACATTTTTGGAAAAATAGAAATTTTTGACTTTTTTCTTTGCCCCTCCACCCTTGACATTTGGTGATGACATGTGGCATATGGTGGGTCCCATTGGGATCATAGCTCAATTCTGTGTATTTTGACCCTTTTTTGGAGTTTGGAAAATTTTCAATTTTTCCCCCATGGGCCCACACCTCCGCCTTTACCCTTGACACATGTTAGCCTCTCTATCGCTAAAAATCCGCAGGCTTATTTCATGTTTTAATCCCTTTTTCACCAGGGGAACATTTTCCATTTTGCCTCCACGGGCCCGCGCCACTGGTTCATTGCGGAGCAATGCCTCAAATTTTCATTCTAAATCTTTTTACAAAAAGGGAAAAAATTTCCTTTTACCTCCATCGGCCCGTCGACCGCTCTGCCTTCAACACGTGTCTCCCCATGGCTTCATTCAGACTAGTGGCTTAATTCTTCACTCTAAGTCTTTTTGTAAAAGGGAACAATTTCCCCTTTGCCCCCACCGGCCCACACTTCCTTCTATGCCTGCCACGTTTCCAGCCCTTGCTCCATTGCGGACCCATGGGCTTTCCCACACCTTTTTCCTTTTTCGCCAAAAAGGCAAAAATTCTTCTAAGTCCCCCATCAGCCCACTTTTACCTTTTTGTTTTTTAGGACACATGTCCACCTGTGATTGGCTACAAGGTTTCGGGCTAGTTTTGACTTTTTAATTTTTTACAGAATAAAGGTCAAAAATTTCCAAGGAAAACTGACTCCCCCGCTTCCCCTCAACAATCAAAACATGCCATGTATAAAATTTGAAAAAAGCGGAGCCCTAGGCCTGAAAATGCCCCATTTGCCAAAAAGGTAAAAAATGATAAGTTATAACACTTCCTTGCTTCTCCTCAGCTAATTAGATTCTGCCACGTACCCTTTGACTTCTCAGTAATAATTTGACAGCTAAAATATGCCTGTCTGATTGTCAAAAACATAGAATTTTTCCAGTTGTGCCCAGAATCTGATTTTTTCACCAAGGATGGAATTTTTTTGAAATAGAATTAGATGAAACATGATTCCAAGCATTTCTCGACCACAAAGATATATTTTAAAAGGCATATAGGTATAAAACAATCATTTTTAATCTTCCATGATCGGGAAAATGGAAAAAATGACATAGCCCACAGATTTGAAGAATTTAGGGAAAAAATTAGGGCAAACTTGAGTATTCTTGCAAAATGGGGCATGTCAAATGATTTTCAAATGGATTAAGGCATGGGAAAAAATGTAGCAACTTCATTTTACCCATTAAAATTGTAGAAAACATTTTAAGAAATGCAAATGGAAAAGAAAATTAGGGCAAAGGTGGTGTAATATCAAAATGGACACCATCATTAGCTCCTGCTCAGGGATGGGCAATCCCAGTGAGTGCCACAAGAACAATAAGTAGACCAAGTGCCAAAATAATCCATTGGGCAAAGGATTCATGAGCCAAAATCACCAAAAACTAGCTGAGAACCCGACAAAAATGGCTGCCACACACCAAGGAAAACCACAAACTGATAAAACACCAAAAACAGAGTGAAAAACCAAACACTATACACTGTACAAGTGATGCATACCTCAAATTTGGGGATTAATCCAATAAATTCTTCAAATTCCTTCGATTAGCATGTAGTTTAAGCAATTCCCCATATAAATCTTTAAAGAAAAAGGTATCCTAACCAATTCTGATATCAATGGAGTAAGGGCCCATCCATAATGCATCAAATTTTCCATGTTTTCCCTTATCTTCATTTATGTTGTCCCATAACAAAACCAGATCTCCAATATTGAAGGCCCTAGGAGTGACCTTCTTGTCAAACAATCTTTTCAACTTCTCTCTAAATCTGACATGCCTCTGGTGGGATGCTCTTCTCTCTTCATCTAGCTCCACAATCTGATTAATCCTTGCTTCATATGGACTGACCTCTTGATCCTCAAGTTGTTGAACAAACTGAAATGAAGATAATTGTAGATTTAAGGGCAGAAGAGCTTGAGTTCCATACACCAACTCAAATGGGCCCTTACCAGTATCTCTCTTGGTAGTGATTCTATCAGCCCAAACTACAAATTTCAGTTGTTCACCCCATTTTCTCTTGTTCAACTCCAAGGTCCTCCTAATGATCTTCAACAAATTCTTATTGATGGACTCAGCTTGTCCATTTCCTTGGGGATTATAGTTTGAAGAATAAGTTAGATTAGTTCCATACTCATTACACATCACCATTAAAGGTTTAGCTTTGAAAGACATGGCATTATTAGCCATAATCTTGACTGGCACACCAAATCTACATATGATATTATTCAACAAGAAGTCTAAACAACTTGGCATGTTGCTTTCTTGGTGGGGATTGCCCCTACCCACTTGGTGAAGTAATCTATGGCTACAAGTGTCCACTTATGTCTAGCACTAGAAGGGTCTGAAATTTCACCAATGAAGTCCATCCCCCCTATTTGAAAGGAGCTTCAATTGACATAGGTTGCAAAGGGAGGGAGCCTGAAGCTTTCATTCTTCCATAGAAACGCTAGCAACTTTCACATTTTCTGATCAGCATGGTTACATCTTTGAAGAGAGTAGGCCACTAATAACCAGCTCTCAAAACCTTGTGTGTTGTAACCCTTCCAACAAATTTTCCTCCACAAACTCCCCCATGGAAATCAGCAACTACTTTGGGAGCTTCATCTTCAGTTACACACTTCAAGAGGACACCTTCATGGTTCTTCCAAGCCAGCCCAAATTCAGTGATGATGTATTTTTTAGAAGCCAGCTTGAGGGCTCTTTTCTGATTTTTACTTAAATTATCAGGATAGCACAGGTGTTTGAGGTTTAAAATTATATCCTTGTACCACTCAGAAATTACCAATTTCCTAAGAACATCTGCCCTTTCTTCTTCTACTTCATTCACTTCCATAATCTGCAAGTTGCTCTCAGCCATGAGCTTAGAAAGACCCAAACCTCTTACCAACTTTTTGGTTTGGATGTCCATATCATACTCCTACAGTTTTTTCACCCATCTACATCTTTTACTTGAGACCTCCATTTTTTATCATATGTCTCTTACCATAGTGTGGGGAACATAAGCAACAACTTTTGAACTAAAAATATAAGGCCTAAAAACCTTTGTTTCTTTCACCAAGGCAAATTCTTGTTTTTCCATGATTGTATATTTTAACCTAACATCTTGTAAAGCTTTGCTAAATAAGGCAGTAGGCCTCTCAGCCCCATCTTCATCCTTTTGGAGCAAAACAGATGCAATAGTATTTTCAGAAGCAAAGGAGAAGATTTGGAAAGGTTTTTTTGTAATTTGGCACTGCCAAGACAGGTGCATGTTTAAGTGCCTCTTTGATTCCTTCAAAATCCTAAATAACAACCTCCTCTCATTTGATAACTTGGTCTTTCTTTAACATGCATGTGATAGGAAGAGTCAGCTCAGCAAAATTGGACACAAACCTTCTAATAAAATTGATTTTCCCAAAGAAAGATTGGATGCCCTTCTTCGTTCTTGGAATTGGCACCCTGCTGATCACTTCTACTCTCTCTGGATCAATCATGACACCATACTTAGAAACAATATGACCAAGCTTCTTGGCCTTTTGCACCCCAAAGTGACACTTCTTTGGATTGAGAGAGATTCCAAATTCTCTACATCTGATCAACATTCTTTGCAAATGTTGCAAGTGATATTTTCTGCTCCTTGAAAATACAGTCACATCATCCTGATAAACTGTAATGAAGTCATTTATATAGCCAGTAAAAGCAACATCCATTGCTATTTAGAAAGTAGCTCCAGCATTCATGAGACCAAAATGCATTCTCACATAAACATATGTTTCCCAAGGAGTGGTAAAGGTAGTTTTAAATCTTTCTGACTCCTTGACAACAACCTAATTGTAGCTAGAGAAACCATTCAAGGTGGACAACAAATCAGATCGAGTCACTAACTGCAACATGTTCTCCATGTTTGGAAAATGATAATTGTCTTTTAATGAAGCTTTATTCTAATTTCTAAAGTCTACACAAGATCTGATATCTCCATTCTTATTTCTGATTGGCATAAGGTTTGCAACCCAAGATGAATACCTTGTGGGTTGAATGATCCCTCCCTCCTTCAGTTTCTTCAAGTCATCTTGCATTTTCATGGAAAGGAGTGGATTAATTGGCCTTTGATTTTGTCTGAATGGTTTGGAATTTTTCTCAAGAGGGATCTCATGTTGGAATAAGTCTTCTCTATATGCTTTCAGCTCTAAATATGACTAGGCAAGGCAGTATTGATATTATTTCAACAATTGAAGATAAGACTATTTTTCTTCCTTTCTTAAATTGCTTCCCAACCAAACTCTCCTTGGTTTTTCCTCTCTTCCCAAGTCATGCTCTTCCACATCCCTTGAGGCAGATATGGTTCTATTGATGATGCAATTAGAATTTCTAAAATTTGACTCAAGAGCAACAAGACCTCTAAAAATGGTGTTAGTTTTCAATTGGACATAATATATTGGGTGAACCATGTTAAATCTCTATCTCTTTGTGTTGTGTTCCATTGGTCTTCCAAAAAATCCCTTCTTCTACAATTATCTCTCTTCCTGAGGGATTACCTCCTGCATATCACAGGACTTGATGGACAGAGTGGACATGGTTGGAAAAGGAGATACAAGGGTGTCAAGAGGGACTTAGTTCCTTTCAAATCAATTTGGATGGAAAACAATATTTGTCCTTCCTTGCATTTACAACAAACTCTTTTGGGATTAATGAAGACAAAAAAATTCTTGCTCAGGCAGATCTTCCTTCAATGTCGCTGCATGCTATCATCAACACACACACCATTTTCTGCTTCTTTTTGGAGTTCCAATCTTAGGTTGGCCGTTTTTCCCTTCTCTGGGTTGTTTCTCTCATATGTTCCCTTCAAAAACTATCCCTTCAATAATGTTGATCTAAAAACTCACCTTGATTTTTTAAGAACCTTTTCACTTGAGCATCATCATCAAACACTTACCAATGCTTGATGTTGTCAGGGACAGCTGGCCTAGTTAACACTTCAACATTGTACTCACAATAAGATGAAATGGTGCAATCTCCAAATCTTGACCCCACCACTGCCAAATTTTGAGCAGCAGCATTTAAACTTCTTTCATGGTGCAAAATATTGAAGGAATCAAACATCTCAATTAGATCCCAAACTGCATGCTTATACTACTTCATCCGCTGATTTTTTATAGCATTCAGTTTTCTTATTTGTTTAACAACTAGCTCTTAATCTCCCTTTGCAATGATGTCCTTGACACCATACTTCCATGTAATTCTCAGACCCAACAACAAGGCTTCATACTCAACAATGTTGTTAGTACATTCAAAATTAAGCTTGAAGGAAAAAACAAATTCTTCCAAGCTAGGAGAAATCAGAATTACACCAGCACCATTTCCAAATTTGGAGCAAGCTCCATCAAATAGCAAGGTCCAAGGAAAACATACCTGTTCAAGGCACTTTGACTAATCCATTTTGTGTTCTTTTCCATCAGCAAAACCAATAAAATTATCAACATCAACATCAACAAATAATACTTCATAAGAAGCATTGTTTGGTTCCTCAATTAGATGCAACATTTTCTTTTCTCCATAGAGCTTGACAAGGCTGCATTCAATGGGAATGGTGGAAAAAGACATATCCATTTGGACACTCCCTCCAACACTTGCAACCCACTTTCTTGACAATAACATACCCCATTTGGTAGGGAAATCAACAATCACAACATCTAATTTTAAATTCCTCTCGGGATAAGATGCAAGTTGGACTACCAAACCCTTTGCACAACCAACAATCGGCACTTCTCTTGAGTCCATGGTAGTACATTTTCTATAGGCTGTTGTCACTTTGATATCCAACTCATTCATGACTTCTAGAGGCATGACATTACATGATGCACCAGAATCAAACATACAATTTTGAATTAGCCTATCCTTTATGATCAAAGTTGTGAAGAATGGATCAACATTCAATTGGGAATCAACCAAGGACATGCCCAAATATACCTTAGGTGTCTCACCAAGATCCTCTACTGCTGGTGGTGTTTCAAGGTTTGTAATGATTTGAGGAGTTTGAATAATATTTATATTTCTACTTGGATCAATCTTCTCCTCCTTTAATCCCAAGTACTTAAATGCTCTCTTCTTATGCTCGAGGATCCTAAGCAACTCAATGATTAGAACAATCACTTTGATTTGGCTCAATACTTGGGCTATGTCATAGGGAACACTCTTTGGAAAAACAACATTGGAAGGGAGATAAGAATATTCATCTGATGGCATGGGATTCTTGGCAGCTTGGGCATGTGGAGGACTATAATTTTTGCTTGGGATAGTAGAGTTTTTGGCAAGTGTTTCGCTTCTAGGAGCTTCTTTTGGAATGCTTGAGAGCAAAGGTGTTTTAGGTTTGACTTGAGGCCCAACTCCTTTAACAACTTTTCTTCTAGTGTTATAATCTTTCTCTTGAGCCACTACAACATTCATCGACAATTGTCTATCTTCCTTCGAAGGGATACCACCATCATACTTCTTAATCATCAAAGATCTTAAGTATTCAAAGTCATTGTTAGGAATTTCAAAAGCTTGCACTACATAAACTTCAAGAGTATGATGGGGAAGAAAACTTGTACCCATTTGATGCAATCCCAAAAGGTTGCAGTTGTCCTTGCACTTATCAATTCAGTAGATGTTGCTCCTCCTTGTGAGCTTGAAGAATAGCCCACCATGCAAATATCATCATCGGTATCATCATCATTATTATCTTCAATGTCTTGCTAGTCCACTCCACATGGAGAATGGGGCAGAAAACACGTATCACACCAATCAATATCAGCAACTTCTTCAACAACAACAACCTTAGCAGTTAGGGGATCAGGTAACACTCTTCCTTCACGTGCTTGAGGATGTCTATTTACAGACCCCATGGGTCCTTTTCCTCTATCATCTGCCCTTTGATCACCTCTAGGGTGATTGGAAAATCTATCATGGTTTGTACTCTTGGCTGACCTTGTGAATTTTTCCCAATTCCTTTCTCGGCTATTTCCAACTTATATGAGATTTCTTTGACAACCCTTGCCAAAGTTTTCACAACCTCCTCTAAATCAGCACCCTTACTAGCTTGAGGTTTTTCAGGGTTTATCAACTTTACACCATCTCTCTTGAGAGGTTTCCTAATTTCTTTGATATTGTTTTCAATTTGAAGTGCCATGGTGAAAGCTTGTCTTAGATTGGTAGGGTTCTTGTATCTTAGGTAATAAGCTACCTTTTTATCAAATGCATCTACATATTTGATTAAACAAGACTCATCACAAGGCCTCAGACTAACAGAGCAGCCTTCTCAAATTTTTTTGAAACCTTGTGTTAAAGTCATGGACTGATTCATTGGGGTTCTACTTGATATTCTCAAACTCAGACAAGAGAAATTTAGGTTCATTTTTGTCACCATATTGCAACCTAAATGCATTCTTCATCTTAGTCCAAGAATCAATTGAATTATCAGGCAGATCCTTATACCAATCCCTAGCATCCTCTTCTAGTGTATGAATGAACAATTTAATATACACATCTTCAAACTCTATCTCAAAATCTTCCATCATTTTAACAAAAAGTTTGAGATGCTGATCACCAGTTATAGCATTGTTACCTTAGAATTTTGGCAATCTATTTCTAACATCTTGTGGGACAGCATTTGGGTAACCATCCATTCCTCTAAAGTCTATAGGACATGTCAACACTAAAATTTTCCTCCGTAATTTCTATTTCATTAATGTATGTATTAGGAATAGGATGTTGTTAAGTATAATTAGTAGTAGCGTCTGATAGAAGATAACGGCGTTGCCGGTACGACACCACCAATAATGTATAGTACAGTAACAATCAAAATATAATATGAATGTTGTGGTAAAAAGTAAATATTTTTCGTAAGTGGTTTGGTAATGTTAAAATGTCAAAGTTAGAGTAAGTAGAGAAGTAGGGTCTACATGATTAGGAATTAGAAATATTATATTGGTAATAAGGACAAGGAGTGAGGTCATAAATATTTTGTGTATTTTATTTGTAAAAATTCTAAAAGTGTGGAACCTATGTGAAATGATAAGGTTTATCTTATCTTAAAAGATAAGCTTACATGTAAATATAAGAGTTAAGGTATGGAATATGATTCGTCATAGTAGATTTTTTATCCTATCTTACAGATAAGGTGGATAAGCCTGAAAATTCTATAAATAAAGAGGTCACCCCTCTCATTTAGCATAGAAGTAGTGAAAAATATTGTATGAGTAAGTGTGTGAAGGAAGCCATCATTTAGAAGGTGTATCAAAGAAGCCATTAAGAAGTGTGATTGTGAATTTTCTCCCATAGTCATTGTTGGAAGGCAAGTGGAGTTGGTAACACTTGAAGTACCTCATGGGTGAGATTGTAACAATTTCATGTTGATATTATAATTTACACT
The DNA here is from genome assembly GCA_019776745.2 of Taxus chinensis. NCBI lineage: Eukaryota > Viridiplantae > Streptophyta > Pinopsida > Cupressales > Taxaceae > Taxus > Taxus chinensis. The sequence continues at coordinate 615,188,824 of CM034152.1, read as the reverse complement.
TATATTTCAGATTTTTCATCATTCTTTCGTATCATAGTCTATGGTATTCTTGTACTATGTTTATTGTTGTGTTTCCAAATTACATCCACCAAACTAAAAGTTGTGCATTAGTAAATAATCATAGCATGAAGAGTTCCTGGTGGAGAATTATCATACTGCCGGATTGGTGAGGACATTTTGGTTCTGTTGCCAGGACCATTCCTCGTTGGTGGATTTTCTAGAGAGATATTCCCACTTAGTCAGAAATCATTTAGAGGGTAACCTTGTTTTTACTGTGCATAGTAGTTACCATGGTAAAGTCACTTTTTAACGTGAATAGTATTTACCACAATAATTTTACTTTTTATTGTGAATAGTATTTACCACAGTAACTTCACTTTTTACCATGAATAGTATTTACCATAGTAAAGTCAGTTTTTACCGCAGTAAGTCAAGTTTTACCATACTTTACCATGGTCATTTCTATTTTACTATAGAAAGGTGTAAAATCACTTTCTATTATAGTGATTCCAATTATTTGTGCACATAAGTCTTGTTGATTGTACTTATGGGTTGGTATTTCATTGTGGTTACTTTTGAAAATGAGGAAGATTCCTATTTTTTTAGCCCAATCTAATGAAGATGGTTCCTCATTCATTCAAGAGTTTAAACGATATTGTATTTGTAATGGCCTCATAAGAAGGGAATAATGGACTGAATTTTTTCCTACCTTTTTTATGGTTCAGCCCTTAGGTGGTTTAAAACACTAGATGATAATGTGAAAAACTCATGGGATTTATTAACTGAAAATTTTCTTGAAGAATTTGGTGAACAATAGAAATATGCAGATCTCATGATCAATATCAAAAATTTATCCCAAGGAGAGAAGGAGAAGATAAGGGATTATCATTCTTGTGTTCTAGAGCTAAGGAGGAAGCTCGATGCCAAAATCTGGAAGGAAAGATTAGCGGATGGGTTGATGAATGGTACGTGGATAATCTCCTCTGTAAGCACTTCATTCTTGGGATGAAGCCAAAGATCAGACAACGAGTGAAGTATGACGTCTCAGCGTATGCTTGAACAAGCAAAGGAGATTGCAAGAAGGCAAGAGGAAAGCATGGAAGAAGAGCCCAAAGAAATTGTTGCTAAGGTAGAGCCTACACCAAAACCTTTGGTTCAGAATCCACAACCACTCTTGATGAGCACAAATCTTTCTCCTAGTACATCTACTGAGTATGAAGATCTACTGAGGAAGATGGGCCAGTTAACTATTAATCTTCTTCAAGGAAAAGAATTTAGTTCTCAGGGAGGAGATAGAGGTCCAAATAGAAATATTTCTAAAGTTGTATGTTATGGTTGTCATAAAAAGGGTCATTATAAGTATAATTGTCCAATTAGAGCTTCTACATCTGGTACAAGAGATAATGACAAAGGAAAAATACCTATGAATTATTTTGATGTAGTAGATAGGAGCATAAATAATAAATTAAATGTGTTTGTAACAAAAATAAATAAAGAAAAAGATAACCAAGATGGAAATGATCCTAAGAAGATGAAAGGAGAAACTAGTAAGAAATATAGGAGAAGAAAGTTGGGTGTGCAGGATTTTATGATTTCACAAGGACAAGGACCATACTCCATCTTGGAAAATCAATCCAAAAGGCCTGTAAATATTACATATGGCTAACTTCTAGCTATGTCTTCTGACAAGAGGCAGGAGCTGCGAAGTGGACTCAATGCTCGAAAAAGGAAGGAGGTTGAGGTCCCTATTTTGGAGGCAGAGGCGGATCCCTATGCTCCATAATCTGAGGTATTATATAATGGTATTTCAATTCATGATGTCTTAGTAGATGAAGGTGATGCAGTTAATGTAATGACCGAGTCTGTAATGAATATGTTGGGTTTAAAAATTGATCACCCCTCAACACTTATGTTAAGGTCATTAAATAAGGGAAAAACTAAACCAAAAGGTGTTGTTTCAAATGTGGCAATATCTGTTATGGGTGTTGTATGTGTGGTAGACTTTCATGTGATAAAACAGGGTACCGTTGCATACCCAATGTTATTGGGAATGCCATGGCTAAGGAGAATTCATGCAAGAAATTACTGGAATGAAGGATTTATGACACTTGGACGTGGTAGAGAGATCATAAGGCAGAACCTGTGGATTCAAGTGATGAAACTGATGATTGGACATCATCTAATTACTCTAGTACCAGTGAAGTGGACATAGAAGATGAAGAAAATGAGGTTGATGTTTCAGTCATGGATATCCTTCTAGTCACACCGACTCATGAACCCATAAGATTATCTTAAGAAGAAATTACTGATCATCTCCAACAAATAAAGATTGGTGATGCTGTGATGGAGAGTGAGAAGGAATCCTACCACCAACTCTTTTGAAGGTACATACACCTATTCACTTTTTATTACAAGGAACTTCATCAAGTAAGTTGGGTAGAACATTCTATTGAGCTGGTAGATGGTGCTAAGCCCATAAAGTAAATTTCATATAGAATGAATCCTAATTTTTCCAAGACTGTAAAAGAATAAATAGATAATTTGGTTGATGCATGATTCATATTTACTATGGAGAATTTAGAATGGGTTTCTCCCATTGTGATCTCAATAAAAAAAAGAATGAGAAGGTACGCATTTGTGTTGATTATAGGAAGCTCAATAAGGCAACAAATAAGGATCATTACCCTCTTCCATTCTCATATCAGATCTTGGACGAAGTAGCTGAGCAGGAGTTCTATAGTTTTGCTGATGGATATAGCGGATACAACCAAGTTTGTATAGCAAAGAAATATCAGGTGAATACCACGTTCACCACTCCTTGGAGAACGTTTGCTTATAGAGTTATGCCTTTTGGGTTGTGTAATGCTCCGGCAACGTTGCAGTGTTTGATGAATAGGGTGTTTGAACCCTAAATTAGAAACTTCATCAGAGTATTTCTAGATGATTTTTGCATCTGCGGGAGTAAGATGGACCACCTGCACCAGATGGAGACATAATTTCAAAGGTTAGATGAAGCACAAGCCTTACTAAACCCTACAAAGTGTGTCTTTGGATGTTCTAAAGGCATTTTTTTAGGGCATGTTGTATCCAGAGATGGTATTGGTACTGATCCTGATAAATTTTCTAAAATCAAAGAGTTACCATTTCCTATGAATAGAAGTAAGTTGAGATCATTTTTAGGCCATGTGGGTTACTATAGAAGGTTCATCAAAAATTTCTCAAAGATTTCATAGCCACTAAACTAGTTCTTGAAGAAGGATGTTACTTATGAACCAAGAAAGAAGGCGTATGAAGCTTTTGAACAACTGAAGGAGAATTTAGTGTCTTCACCTATTTTAAAGAATCCAGACTGGAGCAAGCCATTCGTTGTGTATACTGATGCTTCAGATGTAGCACTAGGAATTACTCTGAGCCAAAATGATGAAAATGGGAATGATCATCCAGTTTACTTTGGGAGCAGACAAATGAGCAGTGCTGAGGTAAATTATACTGTAACTGAAAAAGAGGCTCTAACTATAATTTTTGCTATAAAAAAGTTTAGAAATTACTTGCTAGGGAAAAATTTTATAGTTGTAACAGATCATCAGGCTCTAAAATATATTGTAAATAATCCTAACCCATCAGGGAGGATAGTAAGATGGATAATTTTTCTACAAGAATATGAATTTGACATTATAGATATGTCGGGAAAGAAGCATGTCAATGCAGATGCACTCTCTCGAGCCTATGATGGTTTAGGTTCATCTTGTGATGATGATGATTTCCCAGATGTAGAATTTTTATCCCTTGACACAATCCCTAGTGAATACATATATTTTTGGAATTATCTAAATGAATTCAAGTTTCTTGATGGTGCCAATGCAAAGACTAAGAGAGATTACTCAAGCTAGTCGTCCATATTATATTCTACATGGAGTATTATTTCGAATAGGACTTGATGGACAGTACAAGAGGGCAGTAGGATGTGATCAAGGGAAGGAGCTTATAGAAGAATTCCACAATGGTACATGTGGAGGACACTTCTCTAGACAACTTACAGCAAGAAGGATCTTAGATGCAAGTTATCACTGGCCCACTCTTTTTAGAGATTGTTATAATTATTGTAAGATATGTGATATTTCTCAAACACATGGTAACCATAAGACTTCATCAGCTCCATTATGCCCTATTATTCCACTTGGTCCATTTGAAAAGTGGGGAATAGATATTTTAGGTCCACTTCTAACTACCCCACACCAAAATAAGTATATTGTAGTTACCACAAATTATTTAACCAAGTGGGTTGAAGCTAGGCCATTGAAAACAACTTTTATGGATGAAGTGCCAAGGTTCATATATGAACGCATTGTCACCAGATTTGGTTGTCGATTAGAAATTGTAACAAATCAAGGAAGCCACTTCATTAATGAGGTGGTAGAAGCCCTAGTCAGCAAATTTTCTATTAAGCACAGGAAGGCAACAACATACAAGCCAAACACAAATCGACAGATGGAATGAAATTTTTTTGTGTTGTGTCAAATTCTAACAAAAGATGCAGCCTTGCAAGTACATAAGTGGGATAAAAGGATTCATGTAGCATTGTGGGCATATAGGGCAACATCAAAGTCAACAACAAGATACTCCCCGTTTCAGTTGGCTTATGGCATTGATCAAGTTCTTCCTATTGAGTTTGATATTCCCACTATGAGAGTTATGAAAAATGAAAGGATGGATGAAAGTGATTCAGTAGAAGAAAGGTTGGTACATCTTCATTTTCTAGAGGAAATGAGGTAAATAATGAAGGATACAAGCTATAAGAAGAAAATGAAGCAGAATGAATACTTTGATCAAAAGATCCGTTGGTCTCCATTTCATGTGAATGACTTGGTTCTAGTATATGATTCCAGATACCAAAAAAGAAGGCATAGAAAATTTCTTCCCAAATGGATGGGGCCCTACAAAATAGCATCTCTGCATGAAAATGGTACATATCGATTGGAGGAATTGGATGGAACTCCCATTACGAAATGGGTCAACCATGAAAAGTTAAAGATTTTTCAAGCACTAGAATAGTCTACTCCGAGGACGGAGTAGAAGCTAGGAAGGGGGAAGATTTCGACACTAAAAATTTCCTCTGTAATTTCTATTTCATTAATGTATGTATTAGGAATAGGATGTTGTTAAGTATAATTAGTAGTAGTGTTCGATAGAAGATAACGGCGCTACCGGTATGATGCCGCCAATAATGTATAGTACGGTAATAGTCAAAGTACAATAGGAATGTTGTGGTAAAAAGTAAATATTTGTCGTAAGTGGTTCGGTAATGATAAAATGTCAAATTTAGGGTAAGTAGAGAAGTAGGGTCTACATGATTAGGAATTAGAAATATTATATTGGTAATAAGGACAAGGTGTGAGGTCATAAATATTTTGTGTATTTTATTTGTAAAAATTCTAAAAATGTGGAACCTATGTGAAATGATAAGGTTTATCTTATCTTAAAAGATAAGCTTACATGTAAATATAAGAGTTAAGGTATGGAATATGATTCGTCATAGTAGATTTTTTATCCTATCTTACAAATAAGGTGGATAAGCCTGAAATTTCTATAAATAGAGAGGCCACCCCCCTCATTTAGCATAGAAGGAAGTAGTGAGAAATATTGTATGAGTAAGTGTGTGAAGGAAGCCATCATTTAGAAGGTGTGTTAAAGAAGCCATTAAGAAGTGTAATTGTGAAGTTTCTCCCATAGTTATTATTGGAAGGTAAGTGGAGTTGGTAACACTTGAAGTACCTCATGGGTGAGATTGTAACAATTCCATGTTGATATTATAATTTACACTTATATTTCATATTTTTCATCATTCCTTCGTATCATAGTCTATGGTATTCTTGTACTATGTTTATTGTTGTGTTTCCAAATTACATCCACCAAACTAAAAGTTGTGCATTAGTAAATAATCATAGCATGAAGAGTTCCTGGTGGAGAATTATCATAGCTGCCGGATTGGTGAGGACAGACTAAAGGTGTTAACAACAAATGGAGGTCTAGGTTGAGCCATATTGTTTGGTGGAGATGACCTTGGGGGTGACACAAGCTGATGAGGAGTGCAAGGTCTTTGGGGCTCAAGAATGTGATTCACAAGACTGGTATTCTCTAAGTGCTGATTTTCTTGGAAATTTTTATTTGAATTGAAACATAGAGGTGCAGATTGGAGAAGGAACTTACCTAGTATAGCAGAAGGAAGTTCACTAGCTTAGGCAAACAAGTTTATGAGAGGATTGCTTGAATCAGAATCACTTGAAAAAGAGTAATAATCCTCTACCAAAGGCTGATCTCTCTCACCAATGGATATATCTTTGCCTGATGTCTGACCTTTAACAAATTTCCAACTCTTCTCCCTTCCAATTCTAAGTTTCTTGAATCTGTAAACAACTTCTTAGCATAGTTTCTAATAAAGAGAGATCTTCTTCCTTCCAGTTTTATTGAGATTAGCAACACCAAAGTAAATGACAGAAAGCTTAAGACACTAGTACTTATTAAGATCAGAACAACATGGAGTCGCCACTAAGGAATTTCACCTTAGTTGTGCAGATGCACTAAAATACTCTTTCAAATATCAATCAGCACTAAAAATCTTGCAAAACTTTATAGATCAGGCCTTCCTTTCTTTGAATTTATCAATCACAAATGCAAATGAAGTGCAACTACTATTGGAAACTAGTAAAATTTACAGGCAGAACTTATATCTACACTCAATCCTTACAAATCTAATTAGAAAATGATGCTTCAACAATGTATTTGCATGTAGAATTTGCAAGGGACTTTACCAGGTTTTGATATGCATTCAAATATCTCAAATATGTATGCACATGGATAAGATTGAACTAATATAATATCAAACTCAGAACTCTACTCTTCATTCCAATCTTATAAATCAGAAGATGATACTCAGATTTTGTAATTGCACATAAATCACACAAGAAGTATTACCAGGGATCTGAAGTACTAAAATACTAAATAATGTCCCTGGAAACGGCGTCATTTCGGTGTTGGTACCCATATTTAATCTCCTTCACAACTTGAGTACAATCATGGATTTTACAAGACACTCATAGGCAAATAAATGATTTATATGTCTTTTTGTAGCCAGGGAAGTAATTTATCTAACTTGTTAGCACTCATGATTTGAAGAAGTGGGTGGCACCTTAAAAGGATTTTGATCTAATCCTCACTATTTTAGATTGTGCCTTTCAACCAAGGTAAGAGAAACCTATATTGCAGCCTCTATTTGGTGAAGAAGGAGGAGATATCCTTATACTGTGTGTATTGTATGGAGATGGCCTTGGGAAAACATGATCAATTTTCCATTATTCAAACTCAATAGAGTTGTCACTACTAAATGATGGAAATGCTTTCAAGACAAGATTGAGGCTGCTAGAGACATGGTATGATCCTTATTTTCTTTGTGCATTTTTGTAAATGGATTATGTAATCTTTTGTTGACACACAATGTAATGCAGGGGTAGTATGGGGTAGGATTAGTTATTCTAAATGATTTTTTGGTGGGAGATTTTAGACAAGACTAATTAGAATCTACCAAATTCTTTGAGGAACTTTGCAAGAAATTTGTAAGACCCACACACCAGAATGCTTCAAAAGGGTTGAGATACTCCTTCAACCAGGATATGTGCACCAAATGGAGGCCCAAATCTATACTCTTCCAAACAATATTTGACAACCTGGCACAAAATCTTGAAGCATAAGAACTAACAAAGTATCCAGAAATCTCTATTTTATCATGACCTAAGGTGCACCCAAAGGTTTACAAATAATCTCAGAATTCAAGGAAGGTAAATCGATTTTAAATATGTTTATCTCTTTATCAAATGAAAGCTCTTCTGAATGTGAGAATGCAAATTCCACTAAACTATCAACAAGAAATGAGACCATGTATGATCAAAGAGATTTTAAACACAAGACTACAACAGGAGTAAGAAACACAAATTGAAAACATTCTGAAACATAAGTGCATGCAAATTTTTCCAAGAGACAACACAAAATAATCCAAAATGACCAAATTTATCAGTAGGTGAATGTTATAAGAACAATCTCAGAGATTTTTTTATGGCTTTACAACTGAAACCAACTCAACATGATACAAATCTGATGCAAAAAGGAATTAGAAATGGTTCTCAGGCAGTTTCTCAGAGAATGGGCTTCTTCCTAGATTTTCCCGTGAATTTCTAAGTTTCTCTGACATTTTGCATGTCTCAAAACATGCATTATATAACTTTCAATTACATTTGATCCTTCTTTCCTAAGAAAATAATATTCCCAACATCAAGTTTTGTTACAAAATTCCAACATGATTCGCAAATAGGGACATTTAACAAATTTACAACAAGAGTTGCCAGGTGTTTCTAAAATGGCAAATCATTACAAATTCTTCATCATTATCCATTGTGGAGGCACATTTTTCATTCTCCAAGCATGAAAACCCCTTTCATTTCATCATTTCATCCTTATCATTCCAAAATTTGATTCTGCAACTTTATAATTTGATATGTCACATTTTGCATGGGCCTGAGTAAAAATTTATTTCAAAAACACCTCAAATCTACAAATTAATCCCTAAAACCACTTGCATTGATCTTTTCAGGCACAAAGGACATAAATTCACCAAAAAATCGATGAAAAATGATGCAAAACTTGCATTTCCACACTTCCTAGAGAAAAAATGGTGGCCAAAAAATGAAAATGTACAGTTACCCTTAATCTGCTCTTTCTCCTTCAATCTGAGCCCTCCACATGTCAAAATACGATTGGAAAAGAATTCAGGCTCACTTTTTGAATTTTTAACATTTTTGGAAAAATGGAAAAAAATGACTTTTTTCTCCACCCCTCCGCCCTTGAAATTTGGTGATGACACGTGGCATATGGTGGGTCCCATTGGGATCGCGGCTCAATTCTGTGCATTTTGACCCTTTTTTGGAGGTTGGAAAAATTTCACTTTTTCCCTGCAGGCCCACACCTCTGCCTTTTCCCCTGACACGTTTCAGCCTCTCTATTGCTAAAAATCCACGGGCTTATTTCATATTTCAACCCCTTTTTTCGCTAAGGAAACATTTTCCATTTTTCCTTCGCGGGCCCGCACCTCCGGTTCCTTCCTTTCCAAGTGTCAATCATTGGTTCATCATGGAGCCACGCCTCAAATTTTCATTTTAAGTCTTTTTGCAAAAACGGAAAAAAATTCTTTTTTACCTCCGTCGGCCCGCCGACCCGCTCTGCCTTCGCCACGTGTCTCCTTGTGGCTTCATTAGGACCAGCAGCTTAATCCTTCACTCTAAGTCTTTTTTGCAAAAGGGAAGAATTTCCCCTTTGCCCCCGCCAGCCCACACTTCCTTCTACACCCGTCACGTGTCCACCCCTTGCTCCATTGTGGACCCATGGGCTTTACCACACCTTTTTTCCCTTTTGTTAAAAAGGTAAAAATTCTTCTAAGTCCCCCATCAGCCCATTTTTCCCTTTTTGATTTTTAGGACACATGTCCACCTCTGATTGGCTACGGGGTTTCAAGCCAGTTTGACTTTTAAAAATTTTTCAAAATAAAATTCAAAAATCTCCAAGGAAAACTGACTCCCCCGCTTCCCCTCAGCCAATCAAAACATGCCATGTAGGCAATTTGGAAAAAGTGGAGCCCTGGGCCCAAAAATGCCCCATTGTCCAAAAAGAAAAAAAAATGATAAGTTATAACACTTCCCCACTTCTCCTCAGCCAATTAGATGCCGCCATGTACCCTCTAAATTCTCAGCAATAATTTGACGGCTAAAATACGCCCGTCTGACCGTTAAAAACACAGAATTTTTCCAACTGTGCCCAGAATCTGATTTTTTCACCAAGGATGGAAATTTTTTGAAATAAAATCAAATGAAACATGATTCTGAGAATTTCTAGACCACAGGGATAGATTTTCAAAGGTATATAGGTATAAAATGATCATTTTTAAGCTTCCACGATCGAGAAAATGGAAAAAATGACATAGCCCACAGATTTGAAGAATTTAGCACAAAAATTGGGGCAAACTTGATTATTCTTGCAAAATGGGGCATGTCAAATGATTTTCAAATGGATTAAGGCATGGGAACAGATGCAGCAACTTCATTTTACCCATTAAACTTGTAGAAAACATTTCAAGAAATGCAAATGGAAAAGAAAATTAGGGCAAAGGTGGTGTAAGATCAAAATGGACACCAACACATTAGACATAGGTTCCTCATAGAGTGGTGAAATAAGTCTTGTATTAATCATTTTTTTAACCATCATTTAATTGTAACCAGAGAAAACATCCAACGTTGAAAACATTTCTGACCATGTTAATTTTTCAAAATTTTATCCATATTTGGTAAATGTTAGTTGTCTTTTAATGAATCCTTGTTCAAATTTATGAAGTCAACACATAATTTGACGTCCCCATTTCTATTTCTTACTCGAACTAGATTAGAAACCCATGAAGAGTGTTGTGTAGGCTAAATTTTAGTTGCAAGGATGGGATTAATTGGACTTTGTTTCTACCAAAAGGGATTGGCATGAAGCTCCAAAGGTATCATAGATTGAAACAGATGCTCCCTATAAGATTTCCACTCATAATAGGACCATGCCAAACTGTTTCGATATTTCTTAACAATTTTATATGAGGATATTTTTCATTTGCATATAAATTTCTTCCCAGAAAAACTTTTCTTGGATCTTGGCAAGTTCCTAAGTTGAATTTATTTACATCTCTTATACCATGGGTGGAATTGTTCATAACTCTATCAGTGCAATCAAATGTTGATACAAGGTTGACCCATCCCTCTTGGGATTTTTTTAGTATTCAAATGAATCATTTCCTTACTAAATAGGGTCTCTTTTCCATCACACATTTCTATCATAGGATCAAGATCAATCAATTTATTAGAAAACTCATATTTGTAACTTAGAACTTTCATAATGTGAGATTCATCATCAAACACTTGTCAATGTTTAATATTGTCAGGTATGGAAGGCATTACAAGTATCTCAACATTAAACTTGAAATATGGGGACATAACTTTGTTTTCATAGTGAGATGTTAGTTCTACTAACCTATTAGTTGTTTTATTTTGAATTCTTTCATGGTATTCAATGTTGAAGGAGTCAAATATCTAAATCAGATCCCATACTACATTTGGATATTTTTTTAACCTCTCACACTTGGCCTCATAAAAATTCCTAATTTTATTTACAACTAATTTAGAATCTCCATTTACACTTGCAAGCAATCCACAAACCATGTATGATTGCTTCATATTTAGCAATATTATTTGTAAAACTCAAAACATAACTTGAAACAAAAGTTAAAGGATCCTTGGCTAGGATAAACAACCAATATACTTGCTCCATTTCCCAAACCAAAATATGATCCATTAAAAAAAGATCAACCAAAGAGCAATGGGATCTTCTAACTAAGAACCAAGGTCAAGGCACTGATCATCAAAGTTTACATTACCAACAATTTTTCTGAAATCTAAATCTGTATATAGCACCTCATATGATGCATTCATATGGTCTTCTATTAGATGCATCAACTTCTCTTCCTTATTTATTTTCACCATATTTCCTTCCAAAGGGATGGTAGCATAAGAAAGGTCCATCTACACACTACCTCCAACACTTGTTACCCACTTTCTTGACACTAACATTCCCCATTTGGCAGGAAAATCAACAATAACAACATTCATTGTCAAGTACTTGCTAGGTTGAGCTACCAAATGTACAACCAATGCCTTTACAAAACAAACAAGTACTTCTCTTAAATCCATAGAATAACATCTTCCATAGGAATTTTTTATCTATATACCAAGTGTCATTCATGATTGCCAAGTGACATTATATTGCAAGAAGCACCTGAGTCAAACATGTAATTATAAAGGAGTTAATCATTCACCATCAATGTAGTGTAAAAAGGATCAACATCCAATTGGCTCTCGGGAACTAGGTTATTCCCCAAATATACTTTAACGGATGGTTCAATGGTCTCTTGAGATTCTTCAATCTCATTCTCAATACTTGGAGAGATATATTTGAATCCCAACCATTACATCCTCAATTAATCTTAGCCATACTCATGAGGATAGCTTTGTAGTCTATACTAAAGGAGTGTTGGTGCAGGCTTGTGCATAGGAAGATTGGGAGCAATATCTTACAAATTTCTTACTATTTTTGAAGCCCTTAGGCTCAAATCCATGTACCTTGGGCATGTAAACATTGGGAGGGAGACTGATCTCAAAATTTTCATTACGCTCTTACATGGTGTCAAAATATTTTTAACATTTTGGAACACTTCCATTTGGCTCAATGTCAAGGGCTTTAACTATGAAATATTCAGTATCTTGTGGGAACCTTTAGTAACATTAGTCAAGTTTGACCTCGAAAAAGTATTTTAGGCTTGGTGAAAGTATGTTTACTTGAGTATTTATTAGATTCTACTCGAAGGTCTGATAGGTACAATAGTTATCAGGTTTTGATCTATAATTCCTTGTCCTCTGTGGAAGGGTTACTTATACATTACAATTATTAGCAATTTTTAATAGATCTTAGGTACTCATATGAACCCAGAGATGTGAGGCTTGCATGGATTGAACTTTGTTATCAACTTCATTGGTGTCATTTTTTACAGGAAGATTACATTCTGATTTATGATTTACACTTTCTTAATTTTTATTATTAATTTTAGCAATTAGAATTTACAGTAGAGGTTAAAAATTATTAGTGACATATTGGATAAGTTGGTGATCAAGTTTGAATCTGACGTGGGATCGCTTTGATTCAAATCTAGTGACCATCTGAAATTCAATTTCAGATCATTCACAAGGAATATAGATTTGGATCAATAACTTATCACATGGATTAATTAGGTGTTCTAATTCAATAGTTATAAATCTTGTTATCCAATGGGTCAGGAACTACCTTATTGTCTAGTGGAGTTAATGTTTCTTATCATGTTTATGGATCATACCATAGTGTTAGCTTTCCAATCTATCATACTTCTCTATGGGGGGAGAAGGCTCTGAGATCTATTTTGATTTTTAACTTGAGGGTCCTAAGACAACCCTTTCTCAGTGTTTTCTAGCTTGTAGGAAATTTCTTTAACTTCCCCTTCCAAGGTCTTAACCACTTCTTCTAGATTATTAGACTTTCCAACTTTTTGTTTTTCAGGGTTGATAAGTTTCACTCCTCTTTTTGGTGGTTTTCTTATAGCATGATGTTATTTTCAACTTAAATAGACTTGTTGAATGCTTTCCTTAGACTCATGGGGTTCATGTCTCTCAATTAATAGACTTCCCTTTTATCAAATTCACTAGAATACATAATCAAATAGGACTCATCACTCGATCTTAGATTAGCTGGAAATCTCATCAAGGTCTTGTTGAACCTTGTGCTGAAATCTTATACACATTCATTAGGATTTTTTTGTATTTTCAAATTTAGACATGTGGAACCTATGGTTAGTCCTATCACCATATTGAATTATAAATGCAATCAACATTTCATTATAAGATTCAATTAAACCACGAGGCAAGGAATTGAACCACTCTCTTACATTTTCCTCATTAGTGGGGTGCACAAATAACTTTAGGAAAACATCTTAATGTTCTATTTCATAATCTTCAATAATATTTTGGAATAACTTAAGATGATGGTCACCACTAATAACATTATTTCCTTGAAATTTAGGCAACCTATTCCTTATTTCATTAGACACCTCATTTGGATATCTAGGAATATCCCCAAAATTGATGGGTCTAAATGCTTGAATTCTAAAAGGGGTGTGTGGAGTAGGATGATCCATGTTGTGCTCAGATAGATTTTCAACAAGAGGATCAAAAGGTATTAAACAAATGTTCTATGAAATAGAGGAGGAGGTTTGATATTTTACAAATTTCTCAAAGGAGTACCTCCAACAACTATAGGCCTTGAAGCTTGTTCAAAAAAATATGGAGTTGGAAAAAATTTATTTTAGGCTCTAACCTCTGAGAAAAAATAAAATATTATTCTATCAAAGTAGAACTAGTGAAATCATATGTTTGTATGTTTGTACCTTGTGAATTTTGATCAACAACTAGTTTCCAAACTTGTCTCCTTTTCTTTTTCAATGTATTGAACTCAGGGAATAGTTCTTTAGTGGAGTTTGATCTAAATGAAGATTTCAATCCTTCCATATTTGTAAATTTAGAGTCATCAACAAAATATAGAAAATAATATAAAATTGGTCAAACCCAGAACTCAAAATGGAGTCACCACTAGAGATGGAATTCTAGACATAATAGATCAACTTCAAATGAATTGAATCACACTCCAAAAATATATGATGACTTGATAAACCCTTCTTAAACCATGGGAACTAATAAATTTCACTTCAAGTCCTCAAAAATGGTGTCACATGAGTATTAGTTTTGTTAACATGCACACAGAGCTTGCTAGAATATAACTAATTTATGAAACGTGAAGAATCTAGACCAATACTTGATCCAATCATGTAAATCCTATACAAACCTAAATTATATGAATCAATTTCCTCAGCAATGACACCAAAAGAGGTTTTGGTTCCCAATCTAACACCCCACACAGACTCAAAGATTAATATTCATTATATAAAGAGCAAGGAAGAATGATGAATCTTTTAATTTATCATTTGCAGTCGAGGATGGATCCATATTCCTTTCATGAATTAGTCTATGTAGATGACAGGGAAGAACCTTACTAAGGGTGTGGTTTTTCACCTACTAATTTATGGCTCTACCTAAACCAAGGTGAAAGACATAAGAGATGGTGTAAAAGGGGGAGGTAAATACTATGTTTCAAATACTTAAGACTTTTTGGAACCTCAATCTGAGATCAAATACAACCACAAAATGCAATGCTCATTCAAAATAATGGTCACAAAAGCATTGAAAAAACTTGATACATTAGACACAACACACTAAAGACATATTTAATGTGATCACAAGTATTGCTCAAAGGGTATCTATTGAAAACTTGGAATAGAATGATTCTTGAGATGCTAAGCTTTGTGACTCAGGGAAAACACACTTAAAATCTTGCAAAGGGTGTGTGATTTTCTGGTAGATAACATGTTAGGTATGCAATGGTGAAAAAAATTATAGAGGGGTGGGGAAAATGGATGGTGTAATATGAGATGAAAGGGGATGGAGATGATGGGGAAGGGGACTAATGAGAGGAAGTAGCCAAATTAACCATTTGGTCTCAATAATTCTTCACTCATTCAAACATGGAATCAAATGAAAATCACCCTCCAAAGGTTGTATACCCTCATTTACACCCAAGTAAGGTAAATAATATATAATAACTCTTGAAACCCCATCACAGACACCTGATAATGAAGTTTCATGCACTCATCACACAAAGTTTCCAACACCAAAGGACACCCTAGGAAAATAGGTATGTATTTTTAAGAAATTGTAAGAAGGAAATGTATATTTGAGGCCAATGATGTAGGGTAACACTACAATATAATAAGCCCTAAATTCTCAATAAAAAAATTAATTGTAAAATGATTCCATGTAGTTATTTGGCATGATAAACATAGAATTAAAGATGAGAATGGAAATTTATTGATTTCAGATTGTTTCATAAGAAGAAACATCAAAATTGTAAATGGTAGAAAGGTTTTGTATGTCTTTTTGCAAAGTAGACAAGGTAACATGTAATAATGATTCTCAAAGCCATCTAGTGGCTATACAACAACAACCACCTTAACATGAACCTGTAAATAACAAGAACAATTCACCCCTTCTCTGCAAAGCCACTTCACAAACAGAAACTCACAATTTTGAAACAGAAACCCACAAACTACAACCAAAACCAACTCGAGAGCTTCTAGTGAAGGTAAGCCTTAATTTTTTATAGAAAAATGTCTCAATCCCAAATGAATATCCCATAGATGTTAATCTAAGGTGTGGTGAGCAATGTTAACTGGTGATATGTGTGCTTAGGGATAAAATCAATGGAATATCGTATGATCAGGAAGAAGGAAGAAGAAAACATTTCCAAATGTCCATTCCACATTGATCTAATCAACAACCTTTATTTTATTGGGGGAAATGGAAGATTATTCACTTCTAGAACCATCTCATGGTGTAGGGGAATCAATAATGACATCTCCAACTATTTTGATTCCTAAAAATTATGTGCAATAGTTAAAACTTCTATAATTAAAATATCATGAATTTCTTCACCATTTTTTACAAATTTAATATATTTGGAAATCCCTCTCCAAGATGTTCCCAATGCACTTGGTTTGAGGTGCAATGGATGTCTGAGTCAAAAGTTATAGGAAAAAATGCAAACCTGATTATTCCACATAAAACTCTCTTGTTTCGTAGATTCTAGGATAATCCACCTTTGCTTTACATATTGTTGGGTGTTTACTTCATGTTGTGGATTTGGTTTGATTTCTTTAGGTCTATCACATTCTTTTCTTATTCCATGTTGTCTTCTTTGATGTGTGGGTTTTCTTGGGTTTCACGGTTTCATTAACTCCATGAAAAACTAAGTGTCATATTTCCATAGAACACCAAATTTCTTTGTCTCGAGGGTTTTCAATTTTTTCACACTTATATATTTGATGCTCCCACACTTTAATCTTCTTAGGTCATTATATTATAAATGTGTGTTCCCTCTACTGATGTTGTGAAGATCTGATTCCTTTATTATGTAACATCATTTCCTCACGACCATACTTCTTTGTTTTACAACTTTTGTAACTCTATGGTACACCAAACCTTGAGGAACCCATGGAATAGTAAGTTATGTATTCCATGGCATCCATACTTGGCCGCATTATAAATTCTTTCCTCTTTACAACTTCTTGTGGCACTTCCTTTGAGAATTGTGACTTCTTTTGAGAAGACTTCATCCTTTGTTTTGCTAAAATGACTAATTCCATGGAACACTATAAACACCAATTCTGCAAAGCACTACTTTTTTCACCCCTTTATTCCACAACTTTTTTTGCAAGTTCCTTCAGCCCACAAAACATTATCTTCTTACTTTCGTGGATTCTTTGTTCTGCTTCAAACCTTCCAAAGACTACATTCTCTTCAATCCATGAAATACTACTCCTCAAAATTCGTGGAACATTGTAAATTTGTGAAATCATCAAAACCAAAGGGATATTTAATAAGTAAGTGCAAATCCACATTATATGGTTATATCACAACACAAACATACCTTTGAGGATCAAGGAACCACCAAAAAAAATTCATAACAACGGGAACAAACGGGGAAAATGGAAATATCACTTCAACATTTTTTGAAGGGTTTTACAAAGATGGCACCGAAACATGGGGATCAAAATGGGAACCAATAGGACTAAAATTATGTAGATATCATTCATACACACCATACAATAACAATAGAAAAAGGTAAGATGCAATAATGTAATCCATAGGATATATATGAATCACAATCAACTTGATATTATTTTTTAAGAAGTACACAATCTCTCGCAATCATTGAGAAGGCGGTGAATACATCACATAGTTCAACACAAGGATATGCATGGATTTAGAACTCTCATAACCAATTGTGTAGAGTTTATTTACACTTAAGAAAGGATAGTTTCACATATGAAACTCCTTATATTTATAGAAAGATATAGGTAGAGAAGGGATCTAAAGATTCCATGAGAGATGTTTAACTTATTTTACCCTTCCAAATTATCCCAGAACTATCTCAAAAGGTAATCCCCTATTCTTGTGATGATTCACACCCATATGGTACCTTGGATTGCAAGAAAAACTTTATATATTTTCTATGTGGGTGAGCTCTAATTTATATCAATGAGTTCCCATGAAATCGGGGGAGATGGATAAAGAGTGAGTTATCAAATATCCGTTTTTGGTCAAAATCATGTTTTAGACCACTAATAACATCTCATTTATTGTTATAAAAACCATTTAACCCATTATCTTAAATTTTAAGGAGGGTAATGATGAGAATATATAATCAATAAACATCATGAGATAAAAGGAATCAAACAAAAGCATTTGTAACTGATGTAGACATTGATTGATTAATAAAATGACTCAAATGACCCAAGCATTTGTCATTAAAATATCCATATTATCTCTATCATTTCACTTTTAAAATAATCCTTGAGTGCATCCCTCTGAAAAATTCTTCCAATGAGACCAGTATCATGTCAAATGGAGCTTTGGATCAAAATATGTGAAAAAAAAACCACTCCCATTTTTTAGTCGCAAACTCATATCCAACAACATTTTTGGGCCCCAAATTTAGTTGCTTAATCACAAAAATGTTTCATCATGATACAAAACCACCTCTAGTATATATTTCATTTCAATACCTTTCCAAAAATACTATTTTTTTTCAATTTCATCGTCCCCATCAAAATTTATGGCATTTTGAAGATTCCTATCAAAATCGTGAAAATCCTTCGTAGTGCGGATTTTCAATTCCTTTATATTGCATACTTTGAATTCCTTCATTGTGTAGAATTTGAATTCCTTCATTTTGTGGATTTTGAATTCCTTCATTGTGCATACTTTTCATTCCTTCAAGTGTGGATTTCAAAATCCTTCACTGTGTAGATGTCCAAATCCTTCATTGTGTGAACCCAATTTTTCTTCATAGTGCGTATTTTCAATTTCTTTGTGAATCTTCCCTTTATGCATTAATTCATAGGTGGAAAAGAACTTAACTATATATTTTATGTAAATTATTCAAAATGAAATATTTGGCCTTCTTCCATGTTACTATTTGTATATTCTTTATATACCTCTAATAAAATGTCTAAATCGTCACCTTTGGTTGGTGTTTCCAGCCTTTATCATCAATTTTTTTTCACTCTCTTATGTCAAACCTATTTCATATGAAATCAAAAGTCAGAATTAGAAAACATTCATTTTGGTTTTATCCCAATTAGCTTCTTCTTGAATCAATCCCCTTCATAGTACTTGAAAACTATCTTGGACTTATTTCTCATTTTTTATCAATGCTTCATATTCTTGACTTAAGAACATAGTATCTGCCCACATACACCCTTAAGAATGTAACCTTATTTATGTCCTTAGGATATATTTAACCAACTTTATTATTAGATGTTCTTCTTGACTGTCCTATTAGGTTCCTTGACTCTTCAATTTTTATTCCTCCAAGAATATGATCTCATACTCTTTGAAATCTATCTAGAAAATTCCCAACTCTTTATACACCATGCTTCCAACCTTTCATAGTAATGTGGCTCTCAATAAACATATTCTAACCATACTATCTCTCCTCCTACCCTATTTCTCTATCTAACCTTATTAATCATATTCAAGCCTTTATCTATTGATTAGTTACAAACTTAGCAATTCCTTTATACAAGATTAAAAGGAATTAATTTATCAAATCATGGAAAGAATACTTACTTTGTCCTAGACTATGAAAGTGGACAGTTTCAATCAATCTTTGACAATGTTTCTTCTACAAGGATCTAAATAATTTTCTCCCCTACCTTCTTTAGTAGCTTTCTTCAAGAATATTCTTTTTCTTCACTTGTTCAATCTCCAGTCATGACCATCATACCCTATAAAAATGAGTTAGCTTCTCATTCAATCCTTTCTCTTATCATTATATTCTATTTTGGAGCTCTTCAAGACTTTGTCCTATACAAACTCTCAACTAGTCCTTGAAACTACGTAGTACTTCTCAATCCACTCCATACATCATCCACTAAGGTGGTCATATATGCAAAAATCTCCCTCAATATCGAAAACACAAGGAATTGAAATTAAGGCATGTTTACTCTTGAATCTACCTACATAGTCTTTTATCCCTATTAATCATTATTTTCCTTGATAAATTATATGACAAAATTAGTTTCTCGAATAAAAAATATGCTTTCTAGATACCCTTTAAGCTCTTGTAACTCACCACATGAAGACATGTAATAATTTTCTTAAGGAAAATATGCACAGTTCATAAAATTATTTCTCTTATTAGGTCTCTTAACTCCGTTTTGAGTGCCATTTTTTGCAAAAGTACATGTTTTTTATGTTCTTTCCATTGGAAATATTTATTTTCATAATCGCACTATAATTATAGAGTGCCATATTGTAACACGCACTCATTATAAAGTGCCAAAATCTAGGGGGCTCTTGTTGCATTGTTTGGGGGTCTTGTTGCATTGCTTGGTTCTTGCATTTCTTTTGGTGATTTTTTGAAGATGGCATCTTTATCTACTTCTGCATTAGATCATGTTGAGCCATTAACAACACATAATTACCACACATGGAAACCAAGAATGGAAACAATAATTAAGCGGAAAGGATTATGGGCTTTAACTTCTTCAGAAAAACCAGTGTTCACTAGAGAATATGAGAAATTTTAGTACCAGTGCAAATTTGATGAGTGTATGATTTCATAAGAACTTATGTAAGTGACAGTCTTTTATTTCATTTAGAAAAGTGTGACTCTCCTTTCAAAATATGGGAGAAGTTGGAGGAATTATTTGGTAAGGTGGATCATATGAGAGACATGCAACTTGAAATTGAGATCACCTCTCTTAATCCTGAAGATTTTCCAACAATTATAGACTATCTTACCAAGTTCAAGAATTTTTTGACACAGTTAAAGGGGAGTGGAAGAGATAAGAAAGATGAAGAGTGTGTTTACTTGATTTTATCCAAGTTGAGAGGACCATTCCAAATTTTTGCTTCTACATTTTTCTCTAGCATGGATGCCTTAGGTGACACCTTCAAAATGCCTAACTTAGAAACATTTTGTGAAAGACTTACTAGGGAAGAATCCAAATTATCTCACCTTGAGTCTTCCACCTCTCAAAAGGCATTAGTTGCATCTAATCCTAAGGGAAAGGGAAAACCAAACAATAAAACTAAATCCACACCTTCTTCATCTCAAAATGCTCCTAAACCAAAGAAAACAACTCAAAACCCAAGGAGTCTTCTAAATCCAAGAATAAGTCTAGTCATTCATGCTCTTTTTGTGGGGGTAGTAATCATGAAGAAAATAGGTGTTATAAGTGAATGCAAGCCTTAGAGGATGCAGTCAAGAAACACAAAATTTCTATCTCCACTCCACCTCCTTCTAATTAGCATGGAAAAGCACGTAATGTTGTTGGAAGATCTCAGTCACCACTTGCAGACAATTGGGTTATAGATTCTGGTGCTTCTCATCACATGACTTCTTCCAAGGAGTCTTTTGTTTCTCTAGGTTTGAGTTCTACTTCGAAAATTGAGGTTTGAGATTCTTCCTTTCTTTCTGTTGAGGGAAAAGGTGATATACAACTTGATGGTGGCAATATCCAAGATGCACTATATGTTCCTAACATCACTACAAATTTTCTTTCTGTATATCAAATTTTTCATTCTGGTCAAGGGAAAACAGTGACTTTTACACCACATGGGACAGAAGTAAGAACTTTGTTATAGCTTATTCACTTGTTGCTCAGGGTATTGTTGATCATAGTTCTAAACTATATCACTTTGAGGGTTTTAATGACACTTCTTCTATAGGGACAGGATTGGTTTCTCATTCAAATTTAGAGAGTAAGCTTTAGCATGAAAGATTTAGACATCTCAATTACAGATATTTGAAGGAGTTGAGCACTCATGGTATTTCGCACGGAATGTTTCAACTTTTGGGAATAGAGTTGCTTCTATCCTTTCATTCCTTTAAGAAACATATAAGGTTAGGGCTAGGAGGAATACCTGTTGAATGTCGAGAGGGTGTGCGCATACAGTAGAGAAATATCAGATTGACTGCGAAGAACTCCTTTTTGTCTTGGAAGGACTACCTGAAGTAAGAATACAAGACCACTAGATTTTGATTAGACAATAAATGAGGGAACTACCTTGGGCCCAGGAAATATAAAACTTCCTTTCGAAGGTGGTCAACTCCCCTGCTAATATGAATTAACACAAATTCTAACAAATAAGCTATTGTCCAATTACAATTTGTTTACCTTATTAGAACAATAGAGAAAGGTCTAGTCTTGGTTTAGAATCAAGGTGACCGATGTCGGTCACTATAACTGGTACCCGGTTGGCTCTAACCGATATCGGTAGGGGCAATGTTTTAGGGGATTTGGGTGAAGGTTGGTTGTAAGGTAGTTGTGTTGTTTTATAAGGCTGATAAATGAGTGGGGTTAGGTAATGGGGTGATGAGAAGGACTCAGAGAATATGGGGGGTGTTCTTGGGGGTAATGTAAGGGTGGAGGAATGACAGTTAGATGTAGTGTGTTGCTGGGTAGTAGATCTAGGAATAGACTTATGATGGCAGTGGTTTAGAAATTCAAGAAATGTTATTAAAAGAACGTATAAGACTTACTTACTAGTTATTGATGGAAAATGTAGGTTTTGGGACTGTGATGACGAAGACAGGGCTTAAGTAGGATGATCTGACAACCCAAGATGAGCTATCTCCACTTGTGATACTCTGATGAGTGTCACAAGACTCTGGTTACTCAGTTACAGTTTTTGGGCTTGATGATCCTTCTCTGCAAAATCTTCTTCCTTTTCTTTCACTTGTCTCTGCTTTAGCCAAGTAAATTCTGGATTCTTTCGACCATGATTTCTCCTCTTCCCGATTGAATGAAAAATCCTGATTTTCCTTTTTCTGGTTAGGAAGAGGTCATTTATAGGGAACCGATGGTGGTTACGTAACCGACGGCGGTTGAGTAGGAACCAATATCGGTTAGGTAAAAGTGGGCTATTTTTAGTAAAATAGCCAACTTTCCCTCCTTTTCTCCCGAGGGATTAGTTGCGGGCTTGGTCAAGTTACTACAAGGTCGGTTTTAGGTGTGCAAGTAAGGAGTCATTAGTCATGGGTGTGGATGTAGACCAAGTTATAGGTCTTAATTAGGTTAGTTTAGGGTTAGGACTAGGTCATGATGAGGTGGTGAAATGAGGTGGCAGGTATGGTGATGTGGATTTATTAATTATAAGGTAATTAATAAATAATTGTGTAAGGTTTAGGTGATGAGGTTAGGTTGTGAAATGGGATGCGGGGCACAGGGGGTTGTAAGACACAAATTTGGTGTCTACATTAGCCCCTTATTGTCGTGTAGTTTGTCTTTGTTAAAGCTGCTCGGACAATAATATTAAGTGGTTTCCCCTGTTAAGGGTATACGTAATCCTCCTCAAATCTATCACAGATTGAGATAGCGTGAAATCAGGGATAGGTTTGATAAAGGGTAAATGGTGTGGAGATGATGGTGAGATGGTGGGGTAGGTCCAAAGAAGTAGATGCACGTTGAAATGCAGTAGTGTGACCAGGGTACACAATTTTGAAGAGCAAACCAGCAATTCATAGGAAAAGGTCGATAGTTTATCCAAACAAGGGTGATATAATCCAGGTATCCAAGGCATAGGAAGTAGCTCCAGGGGATATAATGGGTAAGGTACAGGAACATTTAGGCATGTTCGGCAGTACCAAATGGGTGGTTTGGTTGAGATAAACGTCACGGTCTAGGTCTAGGCAAAGTTGGTCAACTGATCAAGTCAAGTACCCTAATCATGCTAAAACACAAACAGGTGAGCTCGATTGAACAAAAGGCCATAGGATAGGTGGGTAAAATTGGAATGTGTTGGTGTTGGGTAAGATATTTAAGTGGTACAGCTTTGGGTCAGGCTGATTGATTAGTGAGGGCCGTGAGTCGGGCCAAATGGTCGGTTGCGGCTTTAGGTCGGGCCAAGTGGTTGGGTTGCGGCCTTGGGTCGAGGCCAGATTAGTTGGTTGGGGCCTTGGGTTGGGCCAAGTGGTTGGGTTGCAGCCTTGGGTCAGGCCAAGTGGTTGGGTGTGGCCTTGGGTTGGGCCAAATGGGTTGGCTGGGGCCTTGGTTTGGGCCAAATGGTTGGGATGCGGCCTTGGGTCGAGCCAGATTAGTTGGTTGGGGCCTTGGGTCGGGCCAAGTGGTTGGGTTGCGGCCTTGGGTCGGGCCAAGTGGTTGGGTGTGGCCTTTGGTCGGGCCAAATGGGTTGGTTGGGGCCTTGGGTCAGGCAAAATGGTTGGGTTGTGGCCTTGGGTTGGGCCAAGTGGTTGGGTGTGGCCTTGGGTCAGGCCAAATGGGTTGGTTGGGGCCTTGGGTCGGGCCAAATTGGTTGGGTGCGGCCTTGGGTTAGGCCAAATGGGTTGGTTGGGGCTTGGGTCGGGCCAATGAAGTCAAAAAAGGCTAATTAGCAATGGAGGGTATAGGTGATGTGGGGAATAGGCAATGTGGTGAAAAAGGGAGATTGGTGAATAAAGGCAGAAGTTGGGGAATGTAGGAATTTAAAACGATATCGGCTAGAGATGACCGGTGTCGATGAGGTGACTGATGCTGGTTCCTTAGGGCAGAATAAAACCGACATCGGTTATAGGTCGAAAAACCTATAAAAAGAAAAAATACGGCCTGTCATTGTCACATTGTCAATTTGAAACCCAATTTGAGTTGTCTAAGGTCGTATTGTTGAGATTGTTGAGAATTTTTTGGTTGAGGTGGCACTATTTGAGTGTTGAAGTGAGTGGTTGGTAGGACCCTAGTGAGTAGGAGGCAGCAGTTGATTGGTGGAGGACCCAGCAGAGGAGAGTTAGAGCCATGGCATCAGCCAAGAGAAGCTGGAGGTGCTAGACCAGCTGGACCACCACCCGCCCATCCCACCATGACGACGTTTCGTCATACCGGTAGGTTTGAAACCTCTTCATTGTGTGAATTTGATGTTGTTAAGCTATTTTTGGGGGTTTGGGTAAGAATCCATGTTTTGGTAAAATAATGAATAAATTGAATTTATTTGAAAAATGAAGAGGATAGATGAGTTAAATAGGGCAAGACGGCAGGGTGGGTAGATTTTTAGGGTGTTTGGGTGGGTAAATAGGGATAAATAGGGGAAAAATGGATTTGGGGGGGCACGCCGGGTTTGGCCCGGCAATTTTTTAGTGACCGATGCTGGTCACTAAGTGACCGGCATTGGTCAAGAAATTTGGGGGTAGGGTGGGTTTATGGGTGACCGGTGTCAGTCGTATGTTGACCGGTGTCGGTGGAGAGGGGACCGGTGGTGGTCATGGGTGACCGGTATGGGTGACCGGTACCAGTTCGTAGCTAGGATTATGTATTTGGTTGGTTGGGTTTGGTCGTTATTTTGAATGTGTGGTCATTATTGGGGTTGCTGTGTGGGTGTTTTGGTAGTGTTTGGGTTGTTGTTTGGGTGTGTTGGTAGTGTTTGGGTTGTTGTGTAGGTGTTTTGGTAGTGTCTGGGTTGTTGTTTGGGTGTGAATGGTAGTGGTTGGGTTGTTGTGTAGGTGTTTTGCTAGTGTTTGGGTTGTTTTGGTAGTGTTTGGGTTGTTGTTTGGGTGTGTGGTCATCGTTCGGGTTACTGTGTGGGTGTTTTGGTAGTGTTTGGGTTGTTGTTTGGGTGTGTTGGTAGTGTTTGGGTTGTTGTTTGGGTGTGTTGGTAGTGTTTGGGTTGTTGTTTGGGTGTGTTGGTATTAATGGTTGGGGTTTTGTGTTTATTGTTGGGGTTGAAGAGGGAAGGGGTAGAGGTTGAGAGGAAGGGTGATTAGTAGGTTGGCGGGGAAAATTGGGGTGGTTGTGTGGTCGGGTGGGTAAAAGTGGGGTATAGAAGGTTAAAGGAGTTGTTGTTTGAAAGGGTAGGTCTAATGAAGTGAGGTTGATTTGTGTAGGCACGTCAGCAGCTGACGATGCGGGATAGGATGCCTCTCGTTGTTGAGACGGATGCGGCCACATGTGTCCGCAGCATAGTGGGCCATCATGCGCAAGGTGGGACTTCGGTGGAGTCCAGCATTATAGGGTGATAGAGAGGGATCACAGTCTTATGGTCGTCCTCATCGAAAGATGGGATCCGGTGACCAATGTGTTCAATCTCTCGACTGGAGAGATGACCATTACATTGGAGGATGTGTATCGCATCCTTAGATTACTGGTTGATGGAGAGGCAGTCTTCTAGGTGGATACAGAGACAGCCATGGACAGTATCCTACAGGTATTCGGGGATGCAGCCGCGCTATTGACTTATCACAGCGTGAGCATCGCCTATGGGGATATGTATCGTGCCCACTGACATGAGACACGGCTTGCCGTGTTGATGATGATCGGCATTACATGCTTCACCCTCCCGGACTCAGAGGGAGGCCGCTTTCCACAGGCGCTAATGGGGGTATTACACGAGATGGTTGAGGAGCATACATGTTATGCTTGGGCACCAGTATACCTGGTGTAGTTATACCGAGAGCTGTGGGGCTACCGCCGGATGAGGCGATTCGGGATTTGCTCTACGTTTTTGTTACACTGCTGGGCATATGAGCATATCATATGCATTCGACCAGTAGGGCTGCCCCAGCAGCCAGGGCCACAGGTGATTTATAGATATGGCTTTCAGAGGTGGCTGGGGGTCGTGGGCCAGCCACGAGTAGTTCTCACCGGACGGGATGTAGCGTATTACCGGCATGTATTAGAGGGCGTGACTACCCTGGATATTGTATGGAGGCCTTACGGAGGTCATCAGCCCCGCGGAGGAGCCCGATCACAGTTGCGGTGGATCCAGTATACATTCTGGATAGCGGGACAGAGGCCGGGAGAGTATGAGTGGATACCCCTGGAGAGGGTACGACGACAGTTAGGGCTACGACAGGATGAGCCACCTCCCTTCCCTCAGTACCAGAGGGATGATGTAGAGGCTCCACTGCCTGCACCACAGCCTATGGACCCAGATTGGGTAGCCGAGAGACCAGCAGATGATACTGTAGACGATGCCGGCTGCACAGGAGCATTTTTGGTATGGTGGGTAAGGGGAGAGAGCCGCGAGGAGAGCACAGCCCGCACAGCCAGACTTAGCGGCTGTTAGAGCAGAGAGGGACCAGCTCAGGGGCCAGGTACAGTTATTACAGGGGCAGCTTGCTGCTACACAGGCACAGATAGGTGTCTTATAGGGTCAGCTAGCCCAGGCACAGGTACAGCCACAGGCAGGCCACAGGCCCACCACAGGCACCACCAGCGGGCACCACCAGGGCACCAGCACAGGCACCCGTACAGCCACAGGCACCGGCATAGGGGGCACTATTATTAGGAGTCGGGGGACCAGCCCCAGCAGCAGCGATGGTGGCACGGGCCCGCTATATGGAGGCGAGAGCGGAGGCCCGGTATTATCAGGATGTTCTTGATGGTACCGGGGCTGACTATCAGCCATATGCGGCACACAGAGCTGAGACATCGCATAGCCAGAGATCCCAGGGGGGTGCAGCCATAGCCGGTGGGTCTGTTACAGGGAGGAGGCGAGAGGCAGCACAGGGACCAGCAGGGAGATAGGCGGAGGGCGGTGGGGAGAGCTGAGGGATCCCTGCAGAGGAGATATTTTGTGTTTGTACAGTGGATATGGGCACCGGTCTACGAACCGGTTATGTTTATAGAGGCCTACGTGCCTACATATGATGTATTCATTCATTTATTCATTTATTGTATATACCGGCCTGCAAGCCGAGTACAGGTTGTATAGTTGATACCACGGCCTGCGAGCCGAGTATATTTTTGATATGAGAGACCGGCCTGCGAGCCGAGTCGAGATTATTGACAGTTATTACGGCCTGCGTGCCGGCTTTGTATTATTATGAGATCACAGAGGCCCCTATGCAGGGCACATTGTATATTTGAAACTTTTGATATATAGATATGATGATTTTGACCCACATGCTGTGTTTAAAATGTTTTAAGTGTTTTGTCGATGGTTTGTGATATTTAATGTATGATGAGTTTGATCCACATGGTTTATATATTGATGGTGTTGATGTCTTTTGTTGATGGGATGTATGTATATATAGATGATGAGTTTAATTGACATGTTGTGTTATGAAATGTTGTATGTGTTTTGTCGCTGGTTTGTGAAATTGAATGTATGTAGCTGCTGAGTTGGATCAAAATGGTGTATAGATTGATGGTTTTTTTTTTATATCGTTTGTTGATGGCTTGTTTGTTTTTGTAATATAGATAGATGATATTGATGAAATTGTGATGAGATATGGATTTGATGAAAAATTATAGATAATGGTGTTGTTTATGCAGGAAAAAGGGACGGGTGCCACAAAAATTTGCAAAAACGAAGAAACAGATTAGGTTTAAGCAAAAAAGGGGACACCTGACTGATATCGGTTATGTAACCGATGTCGGTAGCTAGATGACCGATAGCGGTTATGTAACCGATATCGGTTATTCCAGAATTATTTTCCTAAAAATAGAATTGCTTGGTTGGTAACTTAAGTTCTTATTTTTAGCATTCTTATTCTTAGATGCATGTAACAAGTTAAATATGTGAATGCGACGCTGTTTAACGACTGATACAGGTAATTGCATGAAAGAATTTGAGTGATAAGGAGGAAAGAGACAGGTGAAGTGAGTGTGGGCTAAGATTCAGAAGGTAGAAAGACAAGTTATATTTGAAGAGGGTGGTGAACATGGCTGAACGAGGAGAAGCATCCAGCAGGCAGGGACGAGGGGGAAGACATGTTCCGCCCCAAGCTGCTGCATCCCGAGAGGTAAACTGTTTGGTTGTAATTTGATTCTTGCATGTTTTGTGAATAGGATGAGAGAAGTGTAAGTGGGTAAAGAGGAGAAAGAAAAGGTGATAGGAAAGGGTTAGGGATGGGGTGAGTGCTATGGGGTAGGTAAATAGGGTGGTCACGTATGTTTTTAGGTATAAATAGGAGTAAACGGGCCAAATAATTATCGTAGGTGTATGTTTTAAGCAGGGTAGGTACATTTTTGACAGTGACTGGTATCATTTAGAGATAACCGGTATCGGTTAGCAAACCGGTACCGGTTATCTATAACCGATATCGGTTACTGTAGGAGTTTCCAGAATTTTGAGAAAAAAAACCCGTGGAGATTTGTTTTATTGAATAATTATGTGTCGTTTTGATGTATGCAGGCAGAAGCAGGGTTAAGGATGAATGATACGGTACCAGCGTTGTTGTCACAAATCCGAGCGGATGTAACACCAGCTGAATGGGCATTGATAAATCATTTGGGGTTAAGTGGAATCTGCTATTATTCAAGAATCACACGTAACCATGCTATGTTGCAAGTGTTGATTGAGAGATGGAATCCAGAAAAGAATACCTTCTATCTGCCAACAGGGGAGATGACAGTGACTTTGGAAGATGTGTTCCGTATTTTGAGACTCCCAATGATAGGAAAAATAGTGTATCAGGCGTTGCCTAGCGTGGGGCGGGCAGCGATAACAGAAGTATTTGGTTCAGCTGCACGAGATTTGACACAGCCAGGTTTAACATTTACGTATGGTACAATGTATGCAACACACCCTGAGGAGACAAGGTTGGCCGTGTTATTAATGATAGCGGTGGGGTATTATGCATTACCGAGGGCGGAAGGTGGAAGATTTCCCAAAGCATTGATGAGTGTTATTTGGGAAATGATAGAAATGAGCGTGACTTTCGCATGGGCACCCACATATCTGGTAGAGTTATATAGGGGTTTATGGGCCTGCAAGCGAAAACACAGGACGACACTGGATTGTTCGTACTTATTACATTGTTGGGCCTATGAGCATATTGTTTGTGTGCGTCCAATAGGCCGACCCATTGAGTCGGGAGAGGCAGGAGTGCAAAGGTTGGGATTCAGACGATGGGTCCAGACAGAACAAGAAGCGAGATCCCAGGCCGTGATAGATGACATCGAGTATTATAGACAGGTATGGGAGATGGTGACGATTGCGGATATTTGTTGGAGGCCTTACGGGAACTATATGGTGACAGAGAACATAGCTGAGGAGTTGAGGGGTGTAGAGCGATTGAGGTGGATCGCAGGGCACAGGCCGGGTGAGTACGAGAGGATTCCTCTAGATCTCGTGCGGTGACAATTTGGGTTCGTTCAGGATATACCTATGACATATAGACCATACATGAGGATTGATGCCGAGGCAGCATTCTCACCTCCCCGGCCTACACCTCCAGAAGGGCCAGAAGAGATAGCAGCCGATCGTAGGGTAATGGATGCGGGAACGACAGAGGCCTATAGAGTATGGTGGGTAGCAGAGCTGCGAGGTGCACGTGAGTGCCCAGACATAGCTGTGATTATAGCGGAGAGAGATCATCTGCAGGATTTGGCTCACCAGCTTCAAACACAGGTGAATGAGACAATGGGATTGTTAGAGGTTTCACAGTTACGAGTGGAGAGACTGGAGGCAAGATTCCTCCACGCGAGAGGACGTATTCGTATGTTACAGGAGATGTTGGCGGATCAGTGGGAGGAACCAATGGCAGTGGCACCTTTGAGGATGGAGAGGCCAACTGAGGGGCATCGACGATCACGATCACCACCTGATTCGGGAGGAGGTGCAAGGATCTAAGTGAATTTCATAGGAATATAAGAATAAATAAGGATGCCGACCTGCGAGTCGATGATAGAGAAGATGTATTTGTTTAACATCTAAAATAAAACTAAAGATGTATGTGGTTTTGAGTGATGAGAATAATAAGAATGGTTGTTTTTTTTTAATGTTGTTTTTGTTTTGTTTGAAAAAGGATAAAGATGAATGTTGGCAAATAGAAATACACAAAAAATATTTATATTTACAACACCTGATAGGGTATGGTAGGGGATGGTCGAGCTAACCTTGGGAGACCCCATGTCTCCTAAGTGCTGCCTACATAGCCCATTGCACAAAGCAAGGAAGGGCCTCAGACTGATGTAGTTCTCCCTTAGAACCAGGGAGAGGTGAATTCAGGCAATTTGGTTGTGGTTAGGCAATTTGTTGGTTGGTAAAAATTTGATGTTGGTAGGGTAATGTTGTTGGTGTAGGTATAGGTGAAGCGGAAGTTAGCATACCCGAGTAGTAGGGAATCGTGTCCTGATTAAAGTCAACACACAATCCTAGAGTCGAGCAAAAGAGGCGAAAGTGTCTCATAGTTGAGAAGAGCCAAACAAACCACATATTAACATAGAATGAGCTTGAACCTCTAGGTACCTTGCATAGACGAGAAGTCGATAGGTGAAAAGAGTTGTATAATCACAACATATCGGGTATTACGTCACGTCCCTTGAGTTTTGTTGCTTTGACAGATGGTGAGGTGAGGTGGTAGATATGGGCGAGGGTGCTGAGAGCGTGTTACAAGGTGATTATTCTGACGAAAGAGGACCAAAACCTAAATAGACAAGTCCATGACTCAAAAGTGCTTTTTTGGAATACTGCTTTTTATGTTTTTGGACATAGACTGATCGATGCGGGAAGTCTACATGGGATATATATTTTGTTGTTCTTGAGGTCTTCACGAAGCGGATCAATGTGAGAAGCTTCTGATAAAGGCTGACTGTGTATAGCTGTCCTTCAAGGGAGCAGTCTATTTATAGTAGCAGATGCGGTGTTTATGTATAGCTGTCCTTCGGGGGAGCAGTCTATATATAATAGTAGCAATAGTTTGGCATATAGCTGTCCTTCAAGGGAGCAGTCTATTGTATAATTTAGAGGTCTAGATGTCCGTTGGGCATAAAGCATCTAGTTTTGTAGGAAGTTTGACTCAAGAAAATCCCATAAGTGTTTAATTAAGAATGTGTCATTTTGATACTTTGAAGTCATGGACTAGACTAAAAAGGGGAAGGCATCTTTTAAGGGGAGGTGATAATCAAACTATGTGAGCCTGATTTGATTTTGAGATGTAAGAAACAAAGTGTATGCGGTGGTAAATGAGCTCAAGGGACGAGCGTAAGGTAGATAAGAAGTGATATAACACTAATTTCAACAGTAGAATGGTCGAAGATGCAAGGCATTAAGGGGCTCAGGCTCAGGTTTACCATTAAGCGAAGCTAAATGATAAGTGCCTGATCCATAAGTGTGAGTGATAATGTAAGGCCCAATCCAATTAGGAGCAAATTTTCCACGTTTTCTCTTTTCTAGTTTGGTTACATGTTGATTCTCTTTGAGGACAAGATCACCAACCTTAAAGGTATGCTCATGAAGTCGCTTATCATAAGCACGCTTGATGCGTTTTTGGTAGATTTGAAGGTGATCAAGAGCTGTAAGACGACGCTCGTCGAGAAGCTCCAATTGGGCTAACCGCTCTTGGCGGAAATCATCGTTGGTGAGAATATCCTGAAGAGATATTCGGAGGGAAGGTATTTGTATTTCGAGAGGCAAGACAGCCTCGGTACCATATACCAAAGAAAAAGGTGTGGCATTAGTGGAGGTACGAATGCTAGTACGATAAGCCCAAAGGGCAAAGGGGATGTGATCATGCCAATTTCTTCCGGACTCATTGACAACTTTCATGAGGATTTTGGTTAGGGTTTTATTAGAAGATTCAGCTTGACCATTGGCCTGTGGATAGTAAGGTGATGAGAAACTAAGTTTGATACCAAAGTTGTCACAAAGGTCTTGTAACAACTTATTTTTGAAAGATTTACCATTATCTGTTATTAGACGATGAGGAATACCAAAACGACAGATAATGTGATGGTTAACGAATTCGACGATTTTTTCTTTTTTGATTGAAATGAGTGGAATGGCCTCCACCCATTTTGTGTAATATTCGGTTGCTGTGATTATCCAACGGTGACGTTGTGAAGAGGGCGGGTGAATCTCACCAATAAGGTCTAAACCCCATTGTGAGAAAGGCCAAAGATCTCGTGCGACCTGTAGCGGATGGCTAGGAGTATGTTGAAGGTTGGCATGTTGTTGACACATAACACAACACTTAACATATTCGTAGCAGTCGTTATTAAGAGTAGGCCAATAATAACCTAGGCGAAGGATTCGTTTAGCCATGGCAAGGCCACTAAAATGTCCGCCACAAATACCGTCGTGGATTTGTTGGATGGTATAGGTGACCTCCGCACCGGTTAGACATCGAAGGAGGATGCCATCAAAGCCACGTTTATAAAGGAGTCCCCCCATGACAACATAACGAGAAACACGTTTAAGAAAAGTGCGTTTTCCAGTACTAGTAAGGTCAGGTGGGAGAACGGAGGTTGTAAGGTAGTCGTGAAATTGGTGGTACCAGGTATCCTGTGAATTAGCAGACACATTATTTATCATACAAACAACCGGGGCTGAGTAGGATGGGGCAAAGAGTTGTTGGACCAAGATGAATATGTCAGAGTCAGTTGGTGAGGCAGGAATTTGCGAGGCTAAGCAAGCCATAGTATCCGCAAATTTGTTAGTGGAGCGGGGAATGGTCTGGATAGAATAACGAGTAAATGAGGTCAAAAGTGAATCCACGTAATGTTTGTACTTTTGAAGTTCCTCATTTTTACATTGGTAGATGCCCATAACTTGATTGACTACCAATTGAGAGTCGCCAAAAATATTAATAGATTTGACACCTAAGTGTAATGCAACCTGGAGACCCAAAACAAGGGCCTCGTATTCCGCTGTATTATTAGTGCAGGGGAAATCGAGTCAGAATGAAAGAGGCATAGGCTCAGCGTCGAGAGGAATGAGAACAACGCCGGCTCCTCCGCCGCGCTGGCATTTGGATCCATCGAAGAAGAGGGTCATTGGATACGACTCTTCCCTGAGTGAAAGAGTGGCGATGAGTTCGTCAGGGAAATTAAAATTGGTAAATTGCGCCCCTGGTACAGGGGCTTCCGCGAGTTGATCGGCAATGGTTTGTCCTTTGATTGACTTCTGGTGTATAAATTCAAGATCGAGGTCAGCAAGGAGCATAAGCCATCGGGTGATGCGTTGGTTTAGATGAGGTTTGGCATACATATAATGAATGGGGTCCGTGTTGGTGATGACAAAAGTTTTGTGATTCAGGAGGTAGTGTCGGAGTTTGGTGGCTACGAATGATAGGGCTAGGCACAATTTTTCTACATGTGTATACCTAGTCTCGTAATCCACGAGAGTTTGACTTATATAATAAACGGCTTGTTCTCGATGCTCAGAGTCACGATGTGCGAGCATGGCTCCTATAGCGTGGTCGGTGGCGGAAAGGTAAAGGTAGAAAGGGTGATCGTCCTGTGGTGGGATAAGCACGGGTGGCTGCAAGAGATAGGCTTTGAGAGCTTCAAAGGCTTGGTGACACTCTTCGCTCCATTGAAAGGCAATGTCCTTTTTAAGAAGGTGATGAAAAGGCTGACATCGATCCGAGAGTTGGGAAATGAAACGCCGGATAGATTGAAGTTTACCCTGCAAACTACGCAATTGTTTGAGGTTTTTGGGTGGGGGCATTTCTAGGATAGCTTTGACTTTAGATGGATCGACCTCAATGCCACGCAAAGAGACGATAAAGCCAAGAAGTTTTCCTGAAAGAACACCAAAGACACATTTCTTTGGTTGAAGCCGGACCGAATATTGTAACAGGTGACCGAAAATAATGGTTAAAACATCGAGATGTTCACTGCGATGTTTAGATTTGCCAAGAAGATCATCGACATAATCCTCAAGGATAGTGTGCATAATGTCATGAAAAATGTAAGTCATAGCCCGCTGATAGGTCGCACCAGCATTCTTAAGGCCAAACGGCATGACACGATAACAGAAGGTTCCCCAAGGAGTTATGAAGGCAGTTTTATGTTGATCGGCAGGGGCAACCAAAATTTGGTTGTATCCCGAAAAGCCATCCATGAGAGAAAGCATTTCATGGCCCGCAGTGAGATCAACAAGTTGATCAATACTTGGGAGGGGGAAGTCATCCTTGGGGCAAGTGAGGTTAAGGTCTCGGAAATCCGTGCATATCCGAAGTCCCCCCGTCGCTTTAGTGACAGGTACGATGTTAGAAATCCATTGAGGATAGTCAATAGGCAAGATGAAGGAAACAGAAAGAAGTCGTTGAAGCTCTTCTTTGACCAAGAGGGCAATGCGTGGATGCATTTTTCTCAGTTTTTGTTTGACTGGTTTGGAATCGGGATTTAGGGTGATGTTATGGACAGCAATGTCAGGATCAATTCCTGGCATGTCAGCGTAGGACCAAGCGAAAGCTTGGTTGCGGGTACGGAGAAAGGTAGTAAAGGTGACTTGTTCTGATGCGCTAAGGGATTGTCCGATCTTCACAATGTGAGGATCCTCCTCTGTGTGGATGTTGATTTCTATAGTTGACTCGTTCAACATGGTTTGAGTTTCAGACGGTAAGGCGCGTTGAATATAGGAGTCGTCTGCACCAAGGTAAGTGAGTATGGAGTCGTCATCCTGGCACTCAACAACATTAATCGAAGGCGAATCCTCTTCAATCATGTCAGGATACAGAAGGGGAAGAGAAGATGGGTCCTCATTATCGCGTTGATAAGTGAGAGGACCTAGGAAGATAGCATTTATGAAAAAAAAAAGTTAGGAGGGATAGATTCAGGGTCTATCGACTCTGTGGGTGACGATGGAAAAATGGGTGATGATGGTTTGGTAGGGGTGACGTCGTCATCTTCCAGGATACAACTGACACGAGGTTTCTCCGGTGTAAGTGTTTCAGGAAAACCGAGACCACTACGATCATTGTGTTTGCGTGTAGTCACGGGAATGAGTGTATGTCGGCCTTGTTCATAAAGACCAAAACCAAAGCCTTTCCAAGCACAGCGAGTCAAGAAGGTGAGGGCGAAACGACGATTTGTCAGGTATTGAAAATCAGATTGGAAGGGAACCACCTCAAAAGGAGGTTCAGGGGTAACAGAGGATGCGTCGACACCCCCATACGTTAGGTTGGTGCGGCAATGAGGTGGTCCGTAGGGGATTACCTCCCCCACGCGACGGTCGTAGGTAGGATGCGCATGT
Source organism: Taxus chinensis (assembly GCA_019776745.2). NCBI lineage: Eukaryota > Viridiplantae > Streptophyta > Pinopsida > Cupressales > Taxaceae > Taxus > Taxus chinensis. The sequence continues at coordinate 615,153,074 of CM034152.1, read as the reverse complement.
AACTGTCCGTACTCCTGTGGGGTATGGAAAGAACTAACGTTATATAGGCGGTATTCCCCCAGCGTAAGGCGTTGAAAAACATCTACTAAGGGGTCGGAGGTTGGGATGTTATTTGCGGGAAAGGAAGTGGTATTTGCGACGGCGGTTTCATTGGTTGAAGGTGTGGGTGCGGTTGAGGTAGATGGTTGAAGTGCGGTTGAAGTGGATGGTTGGGTTGGATGAATGGGTGTCGTGACTGGTACAAGCACATCATTAGGGCGGTACAACATATTGCAGGTTTTGAAGGGGGGAGGATCAGCTTTTACGGTGTAGGACTTCCCCTCGTACTCAAATTTTATGCACCTATGTAAGGTGGAGGGAACACATCCCATAGCCCGGATCCAAGGGCGGCCTAACAACATATTGTATTGGAACTCTCCCTCAAGGACATAGAAGAGTTCGGGTAAAGTACGTGGTCCTACACGAATGTTAAGGATCACGGTGCCTAAGGTAGAAGTAATAGCATCATTGAATGACCGCAACATGATGGGGTTGGCACACATGCAGCTAGAAGGGATATTCATTTGTTGGAAGGATTTTGAAGAGATGATGTTTAGGCTAGCGCCCCCGTCAATCATAACACGACGTACCTGAATGTCCCAGACATAAGCTGAGATGAAAAGAGCAGGGTCAGGATCTTCAGCACCAAAGTCGATAATTTCGTCTTCGGAGAAACTGACAGCAGCGGCTTGCTGAACAGAGACAGAAGTAGTTGGGGAGATAGGTTGTTTGGTGAGCGAAGCAACGTGATTGGGTGTTAGAATAGAGGTAACAGGAAAGGTTTCGTTAGGTAAGACCTCTATCCCTTGAAGGATTTCAACGAGAGCCTGTCGATGAGATTCAGAAGTCTGAATGAGATCATACAGTGTCATTTTTACAGGCGATTGGTGAAGCTGTTTGATCATGGTTCGGTGGGAAACTCCATTAGAGACGGGGTAAGCGGGTCCTCGAATAACCACTTTAGGTGGTGGTGCGATCGGGATGGTGGACGGAGAAAGAGAGGATGCAGGTGTGCTTTCTTTCACTTTCTCATTATTTTTCTACCCTCGAGTAGCAACACTAATCATATTGATCTCGTGAATACGAGAGGAGGAAGACGGTAGGGATAGGTCATGGTCTTCGAGAGGTGGGGCTGTAATAATGATAGATCTTGGTGAGGCGGGGACAGGTGGTATAGGAGAGGGAATTGAAGCTAAAGGTCTCTCTCTTCGTAAGTTGTCTTTCTTAACTTTTTTATCTGAGAGAGGTGACTGACGAAGTATGGCTTTCAACGCTTTGCATCCCTCTACGTCATGTCCGGGTGTGCGGTGGTAAGCACAGATTTTAGACTCATCATAACCTATAGGTCGAGGTTTAGATGGATCATAAGGTCTAAGTGGGGGTAGGGAAATGGTCGCATTCTCCACCAACATAGCAAGGATTTTGGCGTAAGACCCTTTGAGTGGGTCAAAGTCAGAGGAAAATGAGGCTATTGACTGGGTAGTTTGTGGTAATGACGGGGTATGGTTGGTTTGTATGGTTGGTGGTTTAGCCAAGGGGTTTTGATAATGGGTTTTAACTAAACGTGGCTTCTTTGGCGCAGAAGCTATGTTTAGCTGGTTAGATGATGAGGCCACAGATGATGTGGTATCAGAAAACAACCACGGAGAAATAGGAGTGGCAGCAAACAATTCTTTTGATGATGGAATTTGTTTAGGGTTGGTAGGTGGACAGGATACGCGGGGTGATGGTGTTGCTATACCCTTGGATTTCTGTATGGGTGCAGAAGGCGTAGGTCACTTTAAAGAAAACGCAGGAGGTATGATATATTGATGCAAGGTAGAGGGATGGGGTCCCAATATGGAAGGTAGGTGTGACGACGAGGGTTTTAGTTGTGATAGAGGCATAGGTTGAGGAGATTGAGTCTGTCTCCTAATGGGATGGACGGCTTTATTTTTAGATAAATCAAGCCGCTTAGGTGGGTGTGTTAGACTGGGTATTGGTGAGGTCCCAAGCGTAGGGGAAGATTTGGTTAGGTTAATAGAAGTGGATGAGGTATTTGGTAGAAATGAGGGGGGTGAAGATGAGGACATAGGCATTTTAAGCTTCTGTAAACACTTCGGGTATATGGTAGAGGCATCCGTATCGGTCATCTGCATTTGAGTAGAATATGGCGTACTCAAACGTTCCCATAGGACTCGTCTATCTTCTGGGAAAAGACAGTCCTCACGTGTGAATAGGAACTTTTGTATGGAAGAAAGGTGGGTTGTGATTCCGGTCCATTGTGGGTGTGATATAGGGGGTAGATGAGGCACTGTATCAATGGGCGTTAAGAGGTCAACCGGTCGCTGAAAAGATTTAGGCGATGAAGAACTAATAGGTAGGAGGGCGTGTTTGAGAGGATCCGTCATGTTTAAAGAATGTGGTGATGTCGGTTCAAGAGGTTTCTCGTCTAAGGATGACAAAAGAATTGGCGAGCCTTCCTCTTGTACAGCAAGAATGGTAGAAGGAGACGTTTGGGAAATAGATAAATTAGATAACATCCGCTCACAGTCTTGCAAGGATGTGGTGTAAGAAGGCTCATTTGTGAGAAGGGAACTCTGGGTGGTTAATTCCTTAATGGGTAAAGGAACGGCCAGGATTTCGTCTTGTCTTGATGGTGATGAAGGGGGTTCTGGTTCCTGCGTTAGTGAAGAGGCTTGATTCAAAATTTGTTCGATAGAGGTTTTTGGCTGGGAGTCGAAGACTGCATGGATCTCGTGAACACTCTCCTCGGCTAAGATATCTTGGTTTAGGTTACTGTTAGAAGAGTGGTTCGGGAATGGTTTGTTGAATATTTTCAAATTTCGGTTAGCAGGGGCGTTAGGATTATCGAGGGCTATATCCCCCACATCAACCATTTCCTGCACTATGTTTTTCAACATCTTGCAGTTTTCATGACTGTGTCCCTTCACACGGTGGAAGTTACAGAAGTCATTTTCTTTGTACCAAGAAGGTATGGCGCGAGTGGAATCAAACCCGGAATGAGGTTTAACAGGAGGTAAGGTAATAGCTCCTGCTTTAAGCAATTTTTCCAATATCACACCATATGTTTCTCCCAAGGGAGTGTAGTTGATGGGCTCTGCTTTATACTTATAGGTGGTTTTTGGTGGGGTATTAGACGGTGGTTGGGATTTGACCATCACCGCGTGCACGGCTCCTTTTGATTTCGAAGCAGTCGATGGGTGAGGATTGGTGGTGTTAGGTTTGTTGGTAGAATCTTGGGTTCGGAAATTGGGGTTTTTGTTGCGCAACCGCAATTTCTCTTCCTCTAAGGCTCGAATCTCTAGTTTTCGAGCCATAGTAAAGGCCTCGTCAAATGTACGGAAAGTTTGAATTTGGAGGGTAGGAGAGATGTGCTTAGCGCAGGCCCGCGTAAAGAGTTCAATAAGTTCGGCCTGAGGCAAGGCATACGTAAGTTGGTTGATAAGGCCCCGCCATCGTCCAACGAAATCTGCGATAGATTCGTCTTCAAATTGTCGGATGGCATAGAGGTCGGTGATAGATACTTTCTTGGCAATGTTAATGGAGAAATGATCCAAGAAAGATTGGGCTAGCTGGTTAAAAGAGAAGATTGAGTGCTGGGTCAAAGCACTGTACCACTCCAAGGTGGGTCCTGATAAGGACATGGGAAAGGTGCGGAGTAGTAAAGCGTCGTCGTGAGCAATCAGATAGCAGGCATGTCTAAATGATCGCAAGTGTTGTTGAGGGTCCTCCTTACTATTAAAACGGGTAAATTTTGGTAATTCCCATTGAGGAGGATATGAATGAAGGGGGACTGAAGGGTGGATAGGCTCCTGACAAACTTGCTCGTATGTCAAGGCGCTACGACTTCCTGAAACAGAAGCCTCCAGATTTTGCATTTTGTCCATCATTTGTTTAATTAAATCAGTAGTTGGATAAGATGATGGTGTGGTTGTGGTAAACGGAGGCAAATTGGGCCAAGGGCCACCGCTAGACAATGGTGGGGTTAAATGTTGATAAGGTATGGAGGATGAATGTGTTGAGGCGACCGAATAGGGATGTCCTATATAAGACGTTGAGGTTACCGGATATGTGTGTGGAAATGAAAAGGTGGGCGGAGCTTGAGAAGGAAAGCTCGTGTGGATAGGTGGCAGAGAGCAAGTCATGAACGGAACAGTCTGCAAGAGAGACGAGGTAGGAGCAGTCGGCGGTAATGACATGTTGGGCCCAAGATTAACCAAAGGAAAGCCAATCTGTGCCGTATGAACCCCTGAAGCTGCTGAGTTAGGAGACGGGACTAAGGATGCAGAAGGGAAAGCGGAGTTATCAGGCGGAGAAGGAGCTAAATGAGTAGCTATACTAATAGGCATGCCAACAAGGAGTTGACCATCGGGCGTACGGTCAGGGGCATGAGACAAATAGTATTGTACAGTGCTAGGATTAGCATCCAGAAATTTGGCAAATTCCTTATCTCCTACAGGAATTTTAGGAACCTCGCTGGTATCCGTAGGATTCCCTATAGAATGTGAAGGGGGTGATTCAGGAAAAGGCACAGAGCAGGCATGTGAAACCATGGCGGCGGCTTGCTTTCGAGTGATAACAACCATGGACAAGAGTACACAGTAGGGTTTCAATCTATCAGGAACAGAAACAGCCTCAGAATGTTGAAATTGGTAAGTTGCTGGTTTGTCAGGAACTGTAAAAGACAGTAACCGATATCGGTCTGCTAACCGATGTCGGTTAGACTATAGCCGACGTCGGTCAGTTAACCGATGTCGGTGTAATAGGACTGGTATAAGAAAATATAAGAAGCTGCTGATTTGAGTTTTTAACAATGTTTAGTACATCTATCAAATTGTTCTGAAGTGATAACTGAAACAGTGTATGACAGAGAAATAGAACTGAAAACAAACAAGATACACAAACAAATTAACAGACTAACCCTAGGGTTAATTTTAATCAATTTGGGCTTATGCCTTTAGACGCAGAATGATGTCAATCCTAAACAAAAGACCTAGGGGAAATGTCAAGTTCGTTTTGGCTTATAAGGTTACCTCAATCGGGCGGAGGAATACCGCGGAGAAGGGGGGATGTTTTGAGCTGTTGTGTTAATTATGAAGTGATTCGGTATGTGTTGTGCAGTGAAAGTAAGATTAATTTCCTGTCAATACCATGGAAATCACCCCCACGTGTACGACCTGTTACTTAGTCTATGTTCACTAGAATTGAAAACAGCAAGCAAGAATGTAATGCACGTGTTTTAAACCCAAATCGAAAATGATATTCGATGAAGCAAAAGAGATGACTTTCACTAATGCAAAGATGTAAAAGCAAAGCAAGTTCTTTTACCAAAATAACAAAATACCTTGTGAATATCTTTAGAAGAAGAAAACAGCAAGTATGCTCCCTATATGAAAGCAAGCAAGAGAAACAGAAACCCGAAATGGGTCCCACCGGGCGTGCCAAAATGTTTCGCACGGAATGTTTCAACTTTTGGGAATAGAGTTGCTTCTATCCTTTCATTCCTTTAAGAAACAGATAAGGTTAGGGTTAGGAGGAATACCTGTTGAATGTCGAGAGGGTGTGCGCGTACCGTAGAGAAAGATCAGATCGACTGCGAAGAACTCCTTTTTGTCTGGGAAGGACTACCTGCAAATAAGAATACAAGACCACCAGATTTTGATTAGACAATAAATGAGGGAACTGCCTTGGGCCCAGGAAATATAAAACTTCCTTTCGAAGGTGGTCAGCTCCCCTGCTAATATGAATTAACACAAATTCTAACAAATAAGCTATTGTCCAATTACAATTTGTTTACCTTATTAGAACAATAGAGAAAGGGCTGGTCTTGGTTTAGAATCAAGGTGACCGATGCCGGTCACTATAACCGGTACCGGTTGGCTCTAACCGATATCGGTAGGGGCAATGTTTTAGGGGCTTTTGGTGAAGGCTGGTTGTAAGGTAGTTGTGTTGTTTTATAAGGCTGATAAATGAGTGGGGTTAGGTAATGGGGTGATGAGAAGGACTCAGAGAATACGGGGGGTGTTCTTGGGGGTAATGTAAGGGTGGAGGAATGACAGTTAGATGTAGTGTGTTGCTGGGTAGTAGATCTAGGAATAGACTTATGATGGCAGTGGTTCAGAAATTCAAGAAATGTTATTAAAAGAACGTATAAGACTTACTTACTAGTTATTGATGGAAAATGCAGGTTCTGGGACTGTGATGACGAAGACAGGGCTCAAGTAGGATGATCTGACAACCCAAGATGAGCTATCTCCTCTCCTGATACTCCGATGAGTGTCACAAGGCTCTGGTTACTCAGTTGCAGTTTTTGGGCTTGATGTCCTTCTCTGCAAACTCTTCTTCCTTTTCTTTCACTTGTCTCTGTTCAGCCAAGTAAATTCTGGATTCTTCCAATGATTTCTCCTTCGGATCCCCTAAAAAAAATCCGATACTTTGTTTTTGGTTGGGAGTGGTCATTTACAGGGAACCGATGGCGGTTACGTAACCGACGGCGGTCGAGTAGGAACCGGTATCGGTCAGGTCAAAGCGGGCTATTTTTAGTAAAATAGCCAGCTTTTCCTCTTTTTCTCCTGAGGGATTAGTTGCGGGCTTGGTCAAGTCATTATGAGGTTGGTTTTAGGTGCGGGTGAGGAGTAATTAGTCATGGGTGTGGATGTGGACCAAGTTATAGGTCTTAATTAGGTTAATTTAGGGTTAAGACTAGGTCATGATGAGGTGGTGAAATGAGGTGGCAGGTATGGCGATGTGGATTTATTAATTATAAGGTAATTAATAAATAATTGTGTAAGGTTTAGGTGATGAGGTTAGGTTGCGAAATGAGATGCGGGGCACAGGGGGTCATAAGACACAAATTTACCTTCGCACTGATAAGGGGGGGAGTACTTCAGTAATGAGTTTTCTAAATTTTTGGCAACTCAAGGCATTATTCACCAACATTTTGTTCCTCATACTCCACAACAGAATGGATTAGCAGAAAGGAAGAATATAACTTTGAAGGAAAGTGCTAACTGTATGATGCATTCTAGAGATTTACCTCCTATCTACTAGGATAGAAGCAATTGATTGTGCTAACTACATTCAGAATCACACACCACACATAGCACTTGAGAATTTGACTCTAGAGGAAGCTTGGTCCAACATTAAGCCAGATGTCTCATTTTTTTGAGTCTTTGGGAGCCATGCTTGGGCCTTTATACCAAAGAAGAAAAGGAAAGATCCTTGGATAAGAAGAGAAAACCCTTAATCTTGGTAGGGTATTGTGGGGACATGAGAGCTTATCAACTTTTAGATCCTGATACTCATGAGGTTATTTTTTGAACACATGTTCAATTTGATGAGCGCTTCACACCTCATGATTCTTCGTCTTCTTCCATGCCTACTTCTTGTTCTTCATCTCATCTTGAGGATCCTTTCTTTGAGGAGTTTGATGAGGAGGTTCTAGATGTCGTTGAGGATCCTATTCCCACTGATGTTTGTCACTATGCCTAAGTGGGCTCGTACTACAGTTTTTGACAGTGGCACCTTTCATACAGGATCTTCCACCCACTAGGCATAATCACTCACATTCTATAGGTTCTGCACTTTTGTGTCAAGCATTTTCTGAGGATCCACAGTCCTTTTTAAAGGCTCATGGGATACTATGAGTGGGATGATGTGATGATAGATAAGTATTCTTCTTTGATGAAGAATCATACTTAGGATTTGGTATCTCTTCCTAAAGAAAGAAATATGATTAGGTGTAACTAGGTATACCATACCAAATACACAGTTGATGGGTCCATTGACAAGTATAAGGCTTGTCTTTTTATAAAGGGTTTTTCACAAGTTGAAGGTATTGATTACTCTAAGACTTTTTCACCCGTTTCCAAGATGGATTCTGTACGCCTTGTACTTGGTATTGCTGCATCACAGGGGTGGCCCATATACCAAATAGACATGAAGAGTGCCTTCTTACATAGATATTTACAAGAGAAAATATACATGGAACAACCTGCTAGATTTTTTCAGGATTTTTCTCTTATTTGTAGACTCTGAAGGTCTCTCTACGGTCTCAAACAGGCCCCTCAGGCTTGGTATGAGAAGATGCATTCTTTTCATCTATCTACTAGTTTTTTTTTTCCACTCTGATTATACAGTATATCTACAGCATGTTGGTGAGGATATTGTGATACTTGTCTTGTATGTTGATGATTTGTTACTTACTAGCAATTCTTCTTCACACATTCAGAATATTCAAAAGCCTCTTTCTACACCAATTGACATGACATATCTTGGGTTATTACATTATTTCCTTGGTTTGTAGATTTCTTAGAAAGATTCAGAGATTCATTTGAGTCAGCAAAAGTACACCCATGATCTTCTTAGGTACTTTGATATGGCTGATTGCAAGCCAAGTCCATCTCTTTTTCAGTCTGGAGCTACTCTTACATCCACATGTACGACACCACTTTGTGATCCTACATTGTATAGGAAGTTGGTTGGGAGTCTCATGTAATTGACCCATATTTGCCCTAATATTTCATTTGTAGTAGGGCTTGTATCTCGGTTTGCACATTCTCTTCATAGTAATCACTAGCAGGCTGCTAAAAGGATTTTGTGCTATTTGCATGGCACTTCCCACTTTGTCCTACACTACACTAGGGGCTCTACTCAATTGGTTGGGCATACAGATTTAGATTGGGAAATTTCTATTGATGACAGGCATTCCACTTCTGGCTATATTTTTGCTCTTGGTTCTTCTCCAATTGCTTGGGTGTGTAAAAAGCAACAGGCTATTGCACTTTCATCTTCAGAGGCAGAGTATAGGGCAATAGTTATATTGAGTCAGTAGATTCTTTGGCTTTGCCAGTTATTGACAGAGTTCGTATTCCCACAAGATTCACTGACTATAATTTGGTGTGATAACCAAAGTGCAATTCACATTTCTCGCAACCCAGTTGAACACCAGTGGACCAAGCATATTGAGATACACATCCACCTCATTCGTCAGCATATTCAGGATGGAGTTCTTTGTTAGATTACATTCCGACTTAGCAATAGGTTGCAGACATCTTTACGAAGCCTTTTGCATCACCTCACTACCTTGAGTTACGTGGAATGCTTGGGGTTTCGGAAGTTGTTCTTGGAGGGTGTTCGTGAGAACATCTTCCTTCTTCTTCATCTTCTTTCTCTTTTCTTCTAACAGGATTCTTTCCTTCTTTTGGTTTGAGATTTCTTCATGGATATACTGTACATGATTACCTCATCAGGCCTAGTTGTCGGGACTCATACTGTGGACATGTCACTTCTATTTTTCCTCCTAGCTTCACTTGAGGGGGGGTATTAGAGTAGGTATTTACCTTAGCTCATGTTCACCTAGGTACATTATTGTATTTATCCTCACCCACTTATGTGTGTGGATATTTCTGTTTATTTATTCAGATATTAGGAGATATTATCTAGTTGTTAGGTATAGTTCTTTCCTTGATCTATGGTATTGACTAGTTCTTTCCTAGATCTATGGTATTGACTAGATCCTTAATGTCTAGTTCTCTCATAAATCTATGGACTTGACTAGTTCTTTGATGATTAGTTTTTTCCATGATTTATGGCTTGATCTACGACCTTGACTGGTTCTTAGATTGTTATTCCTTGCCTATATAAGCAAGGCCCATTCGCATTGTATTTCATTGAGTTCCATAATAATATATGATATTGTTGCTCATTTTTTTGCAAAGGTTTATGTAAAGTTATTCTGGACAATTACTTTCATCTTATTGATCGTGATGTTTGATTAACATCTGTGTTCTTGGCTTGGCACGATCTAGTTATCGTTCCTTTTAAACTAAATTTGGTTTCAAACCCTAAATCTTAGTTCCTTATCTCTTTCTTGAATCCTCAATATTTCATCTTTGCACACTAACCCCTGAAACCATCGCATTAATTCCTCACAATAAGGTTTTTCTTATTTTAGCTTAAGGAAAAACCGTGTTTGCTCACATAGTTCCTAAGGTTTTACTTGTCAATCCAATTTTCTATCACTTTCTACCTTAAGTACTCTTCTTTAATTTTTCTGAAGACTATCTTGTCTAATCTTAATGACCATTTCACCATTTCATTTCTTATTTCACCAATATTACTCAAGAATGCACAAGAGATCATACATGTTTTGCCTCAAACTGAGAAACTCCTTTCTTCTTTTCACCTCATACTTAAATGAGATTTCGTACACATTTGAAAACCCTTTTCATATGTTGTAATACACATGAACATTCCCTTACTCAATGCAATAACTCTTAACATTTACCATATCACAACATAACATCAATTTACCAAGTCATTCATAGAAAATATCTATCTAATACAACATTGTCAGTGCTAAAAAAGGTAAGGAGAAATCTCTACGACAAGAAGATGGGGTTTAGAATAATCATTTGAATGTAGATATATCTTATGAATCCAAATAGGTCATTGACAAGAAGGAACCAGGATATCAACCATGAGATAACCTGTTAAAATCTATACAGGTCAACATAGGGAGTGACAAAGTGTCGAAGCTAACAACAATTGACGACTAATGGTGTGAATAAGAGATTGTGAAAATTGTTGATATTTTTGTGTGAATATGAAGATATATTTCTAAGAAGATATAAAGAAATGATATGGTTACACCCATCATTGGGAATAATGCAAATTAAGTTGGTCAATGGAACAAAGTCAGATCGGAATTGACCATACGGGATGAATCCTAACCTTCACACAAAGGTCAAGCAAAAAATTGACAACATGTTAGCCGCTGGATTAATTATACCAATGGAAGAATAAAAATTGGAAGTCCAATGGTTATCAATATAAATAAATATGGATGTATTCAAATTTGTGTGGACTATAAGACTTTAAACTTCATTTATGTGCCTATCGACCCAGTCCCAGACCACCTTTCACTGAAGAAACTATCAGAAGGGGTTCTCTTTTTAGGGAAATATATACTCTTCACCAATGGGTTATCCTAGAATACCACCAAGCTCAATGTTGGGGATTAACCTACAAACAACCAAGAAATTATTTTTATCTTTTCAAAGAACTATTAATGGGGATCATGCTTTGTTACACCATAATGTTCAATTGGGTCCAAGAACACACAAGTATGTCTACTTCACCCAACATCAGTAATGATCACTTTTCAAAGATGTCATCACTCAGAATTTATACAAGTGTATTGGTCAATGAATTGGAGGGTGTATGATGTTAGTCAAGGATTCACTGTTACAATAATCTATGAAATTATGTTTAAGCACTACCTTGTTCCATTATTTGTAAATGCTCCTTCTAACATCTAAAAACCCCTTTCATCTTTCAATCAACACCTAACACTTGGCACACTATTAGGGCATATAATCTGCATTGTCTTGGTCTTGGTTGGTAATAGTTCTTGTTTCTAATAATTCCTTGGATTTGTCTATAAGTTCATGATTGTATAGTATTTTCTCACTTAGATAAAGGTAACATCCATGCATTCCTAAGGTCTCTTATGCATATTGTATAACTATCTTATTAAGGACTACGCCAAAACTAGTAGCACAATTGGAGAAATTGACTTCACAAAATTCCAGCCTTGTTCTTGATCCTTCTTAGGTCATTTGTGCTTTGTTTTCTAAGAAAGTGTGTTTGTAAGTTCCTTATTAAATTTGGATAACATGTGACCACATGTTCCTCAACTATTACTCCATGCTCCTAAACATTGTTGCAATACACCCTTTCCTTATTACATGTCATCATGAGCATTTCTTCTAGGAATCCACTATTTTTTGTCCATCTTGATCTTCAACCAGGACTGTCAGGGAAGGTTGGATCATCCCATCTCTTTTTCCAGTAGAAAAGTAATGCATAAGTTGAGTAGAAACTATACAACACTTCCCAAATATCATGAGGAAAATATTGAAATTTTCCTTTATATGTGCTCCTCAAAACCTTCATACACTTATTTAGTGGAAAAATCTTCTGTAATTCTTCATGGAGCTCATATTGTCATACTCTGAATTTTTTTGTTGGTCTCAGTTTTAGTTGAGGGACTGTACACGTACATTTTTGTATCTTTGATATACTAGACCTGGATAATATCCATTTCAAGATTATACTAACTTTTTCAGTAGTATGTCAAACCTAGAAAAAATAATGCTCAGGTCCTGGTCATCTATTGTCCAAATACATACCATGGAATAACAAACATAATTATTTAAAATACAAATGTTCCCTTCAAACGATCCAAAACTGGAGGATGCATAGTTTATTTTCTACAATTTTACATGGCTTTGCATCTAAAAGACCTTTACACTACTAGTCACATAAACCTTGACAAAGTTATTGACACATCTACTAAGTAATAAGTGAACAACCAATTACAACAATGGGGCATGATCTTTCTTGATTCTAAGGTGACCTTGTGTGACTGTCCTAATCCTCCTGAATGACAAGAGATTACTCATGAAGCATATGAGAGGAATTGCAGGCATACATTACACAGGAGAAGCTTCAGCACAAAAATAACTCAGTTGTTAGGCTATAGTGGACAAACCTTATCTTAAAGATGCTCAAGATCCTATAATGAGAGCATGTGATTCAATGCTTCAAATTTTAAGCAAGTCAATCAAGCGTGAGGAAAAGCTTCCATCACCTAATCAAACTAAAATTGTCAACTCAAGAACTCCTTCATGGACTATGGGAAGTTGAATGGTTATTGGACTCAATCACAAACACACTGTGTGAACTAACATGTGCAGAATATATTATTCCATGGTCACTGAACTACTTAACATCTATATGGGAATTCTTAACCAACAAAAAAGGTATATTCATAGTGATGATCGCATACAAGGTTCCTTTGAGGGAAATATATTCAATTCGTTAGATTTCCAACATAATCCCTACCTCTGATGTAGAGCGGCACTATTTATGTGGGCACTCCATCAATATTCATAATTCTATTCCAAACCTCCATGATCCTATACACAATACATTTAATGCCTACCCCAAAATTTGCACACTTATTTCATTCTAATGAGATTGTTAAGGCATTCAACAAGATCCTAAGTAACACTCTAATACAAATATTTGTGATGTCAGATGCAAATAATTGGGATGCACAAAGTTTGTAGTGGTACTATGAAGCCTTTATTTGAAAGTAGCATGATAATATAGCAAGCTTGAATAAGGTGACTCCCTTTCAAGGCTTGTGTATGGAACAGAAATATTCTCCTCTTCTAATCTCTTACAACCCTCCTGGAACCATTTCTAATTGAATTGCATGAATGCACATTATGAACAAGGATGATGTATGTTAGGTCTATCACTGACCACCTAACTCAAATCATGATTTAACAATTATAGTGAAAGAATGCTACATGTGATATGGACTTAGAACAGTAGAGAAACCCAAGCAAAATGTGTGGCATGATCACAATCCTAAAAATAAGACATTGAAAGTGAGTGCAAAAATGTTCTTATATGATTCAAAGACTATTCAAATGTTCAAATGATATATTTTGGAGGGAAACTCCTTATGGTCTCTTATTACAAGTTCATGGGTCCAAATGGACTAAAACACCTTCTAAACATCCTAAGACACCCTATCAATCTTATTCAAGCCAAAAATTGGATATATACAAGATGCTCCTATATCATACTCCCCATGTGGAGAGAAGTGAACTATATACAAAATGCCTCTTCTTTCATCTCTTTCAATTGTTCTCCACTTGAAAATTCCTTTTCTTCACTACTGCATTCTTCTCATCTTCATCATTTACGCTCTTCTTTTGATCTTCACTCTTTGTCTTCATATTCTTCTTCTTTTCTTGCTCCTAAAAAATGAGGTCTACATGACTTTTCTCTTCATTTGAGCTATTTCTAGAGTTATTTCTTCAATGAAATTTACCTCTTCATCAAGATTACCTGCAATCACACATGAGAAAAAAAAAATTGTTGAAAAATCAAGAGACATTTGAGTCTCTTCACATGCTTCCTCTTCACTTTAAATCTTCTCATTCATCACTACAACTTTCTCTTCATCACTCCTCACTTCTTCAACTTTGAAAGCACATTCAAGTGTTAATAACTCTACCTCTAACTTATTTTTGCTTTCATTCACAAACTTAAAATCAGTTCTTCCATCTTTTCCCTCCATTTCTTCTTCATAAATACATTCTTCTTTCTTCATTTCTCTTCCTCCATCATCTTTAGCCTTTTTTCTTCTTCTCTTAACCTTGTTCTTAATAGTATTTTTTTTATTTTCTCCATGAGTGACCTTAGAGGCCACTTTACCACATTTTTCAACTCTATCTTTATTTTTTTTCATTCCTCTCACCTTTTCCACCAACTTATCCAATTGCTCCAGTTCAACACTCTAATCTCTTGCTCTTCCCACAATCTTCTTCTCCTCTCTATCTCTCTCTCTCTCTTCTTGTCTTTTCTTCTCTCTCTTCTCTTTCCATTTTTCCCTATTCCTCATGAACTTAAGAGATTATTTTTCTATTTCAGCCTCCATCTTTCTTCTAGAAAGTCTTTTTCACCTTGTCAAGCCTCACCTAGGTTCTTTTTCACACCTAGTCTCTTGACTTCCTCTTTTCTTCTCTATCTTCTATCTTGTTTCTTCACTTTACTTCACTTTTAAGGAGAAACCCATCACTTTCACTCCAAATACAATCTCAGTAAGGAAAAAAGTAGCTTGAAACATCTCATATCAGTTCATCCACATTCACCAAAACAACTATATACAGATGATTCTTACAAAAAGTAACTTTTACCTTCAAATTGATAACTTCAAACTTCTTGATTTTCTCTCTCTGATACCAAATGATGAAGATCCCTACATACAATCCTCTTAAAACACCAAATAATTAATTAGAATTCACAAATTCACTTTGAACAATCACTTTCATCCAAGAACTACTACCTTGCTTAAGAAGTAAAATTTTGCTCAAAAGTGTAAAAATGCATAAAACTCTTAAACAAAGCCAAAAATCATTTTAGACATGCTTATATTATTCAAAAAACATGAGCAAACCCTGCAACAAGTTTCACCCTATCATATTTCATGTTTTTCCTTAGAGACCTCAATTTTCCTTGTAGCCCTCCAAAGAGGGTTTTTCTAACAAAAAAACACTCGACTTACACTTTCATACTTGGCTGGTAAGCTTTTTAGATACCAATTTTCACCATTTGGCTTCCTATGAAGTGTTAGTACTTAGTTCTTCACCCTTAAAAAGTTATTATCATTTTAGTGTTTTTGACTACATCTTTTAACCCGTTAGGTGTTCATGTTTAGAGAAATATAAAAACTTATAGAAATAAATACTTACATATTTGGATACCCATTTGGGAGCTTGTGCTTTATACAAATTTTTATGTCTTAACTCTTTTTCTATCATCCCCAATTCAAATTTTCTCCTTTTACATGTCTTCACTAAACCTAGCTAGGGTTTGATAGCCTTTTCTATGGTTTTGAATTTTTCATTAACCTTCACACTTATGAACACTTCAACCTACTTCATTACACCTTATTCATGCACCTTTCAACACTTATTTTATCTTTTTATCTTCTTTCATGCATATTTTGATGTTTTTCGGTTCTTAAGTCTTCTTGTTGACTCTAGACTGTATAGTTCTTACATACTATGTTTTCCCAGTCTCATTTGACTCTTTCACTAGATTAACACTCCATTATCTCTATTATATGGTCCTTAAATAAAAAAATCAACCTTATGGAACCATCTATTACTCAAATTCATTCCACCCATCACTCACTTGCCCTTTTGACTCTTCTCAATGCATAATCATAGTATAGTTAGGTATAAAAAGGAAGTATGATTAAATAACACTTCTAAACTCACCAATACCCTCATCACATTCTATCAAACCTCTCCCAACATTCTTGAAAACTTTCTAATCCAACATTAGTTTACAATGACCCTTCCTTTCAACCCTTAATGTTCCTTGACTGGCCTTATGATTGTATCCATAACAGAGTCGTCATTAACTTGATTATTGTACGACCTATCAAGACTTGGTAGCTTACCTTCAAGGCTATAACATTATTTTTATTAATTCTTGACCATTAACTCCCTATAATTCTTATAGATATCACCATTTTTGCCTCATCTAGCCATGACTGCCACAATTTTGCTTAGATGGTTGTGTGTTTGTTTCCCTTCTTTCTAAACTACAAATGTTCTCAAACTAAAAATGTTCATCATGAATTATTACACTCTCAATCCTCATTCATATTCATCAACAACTTCACCAACATCAACAAGAGGGAGACTAATTTAATACAAAAAATACTACCTTACATCCCTTAAACTAGGTATACACAGTCTTAAACCCAAAATTTTAAGTTCTGATCTAGAGAATCCTTTTGGTTAATGGCTTGACACATTTACCACCACTTGTAGTGCATTATAATCTCCATATTCATTTCATTTCACCTAGGGTTTCCATATTCCTTACTTCACTTATGCCTTTAAAACCCTTAGAAACATGGTATGAAGAAGATTTCTCACTGTATATTGGGTCTTTAAACTTACCTAACCTCTTCCTTGCTTTTGAAAATTGTGCATGCACCTCCCTCAATACTATCAAACCCTTATCCACCAATTTTGAAAAGTTTCATGGGATTAATACACCATTTTTAATTCAACTTAAACCATAAATCTAAGACACATCCCGAGAACACTTATTTGGTGTTAGTTTCATATTTCATACTTCCAAAACAAATAAACTTCATCCATAACTCATGAAATTCTATCACCCATCATAAATTTTGATCATGCACTAGTTATTAGATTATATCAAAAACCTTGAAAACTAGGAATGATTGTTTACACAAAGTCTTTTACCTCCATCTTCACAATTTATCTTCCCTTTGAGCCTTGGCTAACTTCATGATCACTCCTACAGACTCTCCATGATTCCCTGAGACTGCACAACCCACTCAATACTTGTAACAACATGAATGGATTATAAAAGACACTCAAGATACACCAAATTCATTCATTCATCATATTCCTAACATTCAGCACATTTTTCAAACTAAGAAGCCCTTCATCAGATAAATCATGACTTATACAACCTTCAAGAGCTCTAAGGCTATGTTATAGAGTCCTTCTCTCTCATACCCTATCACCAACCTCTCTAACCTCCTTTATTTGAATTCATCATGCTCATTATGAACAAGGATAATTAGTTAGGTCTTCATCCACTTAACTCAAACCATGATTTAACAAATCTAGTGAGTTTACACCTTGGTAGGGTCAAGAGAGTGAGTTTATTCCATGACTAACTTATTAAATTGATGTAAAGAATGTACTAACACTTGAATGACTAGAATACTAACTCCTAGGCCTACTAACCTATTGACATGATTCAAAGACTATTCAAATATTCAAATGAGCCATTTTGGAGGGAAACTCCTTATGGTCTCTTATTACAAGTTGATGGGTCAAAATAGACTAAAACACCTTCTAAACATCCTAAGACATCCTATCAAGCTTATTCAAGCCAAAATTAGATATATACAAGATGCTCCCGCATCACTCTTTGAGGCTCTTTACTCTTTTCTTGAACCTATAATCCTTCTCTCTTACTTTATTCCTCCCTTTTCATTCAAATATCTCCATTTTCATGACCTAAAAGGTGAGTTAGATAACTAATTTTAAAACCTAACCATATTGGAGACTAATCACACATGGTGTCTCTTTCTTAAGGGGTGAAATACCTTAAATATATTAAATTTTGTTCTTTATGACCTTTTATAACCTCTTATAACTTTACATTGCACCTTTTAAGCCTAACTTACAAATTCAAATATTCAAATGTTCATTTTGGAGGGAAACACCAATATGGCCGCTAAAATAGAATGTAAGGATTAAGGATGCTTGAGAAGGATTCAAAAAAACTATAAAGGACTTTGTAGACCTATTCCAAGCCAAAACCAGCTAAAAACTAAAACCTTGTTATGTACAAGCTTAATGTTCTTGCATCATGCAACTTTTAGAAGCTTGTGGGTTTTCCCATTTATTTTTCTTTCCATTAATTTACCGTGACCCAAAATCCCCTCCAATGCATAATTTATTTTAATACCTTTCAAATGATACCAATTTTTCTGAATTTCACGGTCACCATCAAAAGTTATGGTATTTTGAAGATTCGTGTCGAAATCATGAAAATCCTTTATAGTGTGAATTTTCAATTCCTTCATTGTGTAGAATTTAAATTTATCCATTGTGTATACTTTTAATTCCTTAATTTTGTGTACTTAGAGTTTCGTCAAGTGCGGATGTCCAAATCCTTCATTGTATAGACCTATTGTTCTTCATAGTGTAAATTTTCAATTTCTACATGAATCTTGCCCTTTTTGAGGATTTTGGACTCTTGTGGGTGTTTTCCTTTTTTCTTCTTTCCAATATTATCATGACCCAAAACTACCTCAAATTCATAGTTCATTTCAATACCTTTTCAACATTACCAATTTTTCTAAATTTCGTTATCATTATCAAAAGTTATGTCATTTTGAAGATTCCAGTCAAAATCATGAGAATCATTTGTAGTGCGGATTTTCAATTCCTTCATAGTGTGTACTTTAAAATCCTTCATAGAGAATATTTTGAAATAATGCATATTTTGAAATCCTTCATATTGCATATTTTAAAATCCTTCAATGTGAGGATTTTGCACTTGGCATAAAATGACTATGTCTTTGATTGTTCTGAATTGTGGAACCTTAAATCTGATCCACATAAGAAATTTAAGAAAAAATTTACACCTCAAGGTCAAAAAGCGAACAAATAAAACCAAGGCCCACAAGTATTCAATTATTTTAACTAGTGGCCCAAAAATAAATAATGTGCTTATTTTGGAAACACTGGCATTAAAGTAGGAATGATAATGACACATGTGTATTAATTTGATATCCATTAACAAGATAAAAATCAAGTATATATTCCCATTTCTAAGAATGGATGACTTCATGAATTTCTTGAGTGGATCACAATATTTATTAAAAATATACTTGAAGAGAATATATCATCATATTCACATCTTATAAGGAGATGAGTAGAAATTTGTGGTCAAGACAAAGGAAGAAGTGTATCAATGGTTTTTATGCATTTTGGAATTAAAAATGAATTGAATAAGTTTATGCATATCATAAATGAAGTGCTTAGACTATTCCTTGTAAAGTTTTCCATAGTGTATTTAGATGACATTTTGGTGTTCTAAAAAACAAAAGAAGAACACTTGGATAATTTACACAAGGAATTTGTAAGAGGAGAGTTTAGTAGTTAATGGAAGAAGTGTAAATTCATACATAAGGAGTTGATATACTTGGATTTCAATATATCCCAAGAAGTCTTGAGGATGGATTTAGAGAAGGTGGACATAATAGTATATTCTTCACTGAAAAATGTGACAGAGGAAAGTAGTTTGCATGGACTTGCAAGCTTCTATAGGAATTTGATTACGAACTTTAGTGGGAAATGTGTGGTGATTGATCCATAAACTACCTAACTTAACAATCAATAGATCACTATGCTTGTGAATATGAAAGGAAATTTAGTTAAGCTCTTTTAACCAAACTAATGTGCAAATTAGTCACGCCATTAGATTGCAAAAATAGAGAACAAAGAGAAGATTGAGACATGATTTATCTTGGAGAAACCCAATGTGGAAAAACTCCAGTTCGGTGAGAAAATTATCTTCCCTTCCACTATGTAATCTCAAAGTGATACAAAAATACTGCCAATTGGCCTACATGAAAGCTGAATAAACTTCCTAAATTGTATCTACTTGCTCAATATTCTCTAGCACCTAAGAACTATGCACCATGAACATATACAAGAAGAAAAACATTTCTCAAATTCTTCCCACGGCTGAATTCCTTCAAACTCACTTGCTTGAAACCTTACAAAGGCTCGAATTTATAGATGTACAACCCCAGGGAGAGGTGGAAATATGAAACGAACTACCTGGAAGCCCAAACATTTGTAACTGTTGATATTCTCAAATTTCTAGACCATTAGTTACAAAATCATCACTTTACACAGACTGGAGGTTACAAAACTACTGCTTTTTATAGAATAGAGGTTACAAAACCATCACCCTGCACTGGGGGGTGGTTATGTCATCATACAAAGTCTGCTACCTTCTGGAGGTAATAACTTTTACATATGAACTCGGAATCGGGTGTCATTTTTTTTGAACTTGTATGATTTTTTGAGAGGAACACAAATATGTAATCAGATTTGGAATTTTATGACATCTCCATCCTGAAACAAACCATATATGGCCCAAAGTGTCATTCGGATGTGTTTGGGTCACCTCCAGCCTGAATAGACCATCTTTTGAAGATAAGGTGAGCCGAGAACCTATAGAAACAAGTATAATATATAGATATTACATAGAATTAGGATTTTCATGATCCATTTTTGGATCATACCTCCCCAATTTTAGGCTTTTAGTCCCTAAAAGCTTCAAGGACTGATGAGGTGAGGAAATTTCTTCCCCACATCCTCTCTGGAATACCATTCCTACATCTAGAAGTGTATCTACTAAATTGTTCCAATGAACATATCATCTTTGTGGACTTCTAGTCCCACTTTTTTGTTGTCTCTATATGGTTAATATAAAAAACAACATCAACTGTACTCAAAAGAAAATAACCAAAACATGTCTTAAATCTCCTGAAAAGGCTAGCAACTATTATCTACATATTTGGCAAAAAAATCATACATGTGTAAGTACTCGACAATCTCTGTCACACCAAAGTGACTAGACACCCCTGAAGTGTGTGCTTTCTCAAAAAAATATTTTAATGGTTGTTCTTTTCATAGGCATCCTGTATGAACTTCCTATGGAATCCTAAGTCTAGAAGAGGACCATCAGGTAAAAATTGTATCACATGCTCAATTGGACTATTTTGGGGGCAACCCCATAGGATCTTCCCTTAACTACTAAATAAATTTTCCCATCTGCTTCTGCTATTTGTTAGTAATCATGCTATGATTGGTTTTTGTGACAACTTCCTCAACTTGTTTATCCCTTAGAAGAAGTAAAGAAACTTTTCCACTAGCATTAAGTTTCTAGAATTCAGTGGAACTTACCAATGAAATCTTTGAGTCTCCTGCAAAGGCTGAAATGATGTATCTTTTACCATCCTTCACCAAACGGTATTGGGTGGATCTTCTTGTGAACATGGCATCTCTGATATATAAATACGGACTACCAAACACCATTCCACACACATCAAGGGTAACAACATCCATAGTGACTTCATCAATAAATTTTGTATCAATACCAAAAGTAATCTTACACTATTTAGTAACCTTGATGTCTACACCTTTCTTTACCCAACCCAATGAGTAAGTACTTAGATGATTGTAAGTTTCCAACATCATTCTATTAACTAGATCTTTACTAACCAAATAAGCTTGTGAACAAGAATCAAAAAGAGAATCCCCTTTGGTCTTCTTAAACTGAATTTTTATGTGAAAGAGCTTAGTAAGTCATTCTCTTGAGAACTACTGTTATCACCCAAACATACCTCTCTACAAATGAATTCACAACACATGGTCTCATTCACCTCTTATCTGCAAAGCACTTCCTCTCCCTAGAGGGTAGCCATAGCCTTCTTATTATTTTTCTTATTCTTTAAGGTATGTGATTCTCGGTGGAGCTTCCAACATTTTTCCTTGGAATGAGTATCAACATCACAATGCCCACGATGAATCTTAGTATCCTTTTTAGAAATAGATTTAGCATTCTTCTTACCTTTCCCTTTTTCATTTCCCTTCTACTTGGTGTCATCTTCTTTTTTGAAAGCATACTGAGAGGTAGATGAACTCTTTTGGTTGTCCATCTCTAAATAGTGAGCTTTCGTACAAGTCTCATCTACATCTATAGGCTTGTCCAAAAGGACGGGTCTCCTTAAGTGGCTCTAGAGTCCACCAAAATATTTCATCAAAAAGTCTTGGTTTGCCACATCCTTTCCCATCTAAATAGCTTTCTTCTAAAACTCACTTGTGTACTTTTAGACAGTCTGGCCTTGCTTTTACCTGAGATGCTACCAGTAGATGGACTATCAACACTAAAATTTTCCTCCGTAATTTCTATTTCATTAATGTATGTATTAGGAATAGGATGTTGTTAAGTGTAATTAGTAGTAGCATCTGATAGAAGATAACGGCGTTGTCAGTACGGTGTCGCCAATAATGTAGAGTACGGTAACAGTCAAAGTACAATAGGAATGTTGTAAAAAGTAAATATTTGTCGTAAGTGGTCCGGTAATGTTAAAATATCAAAGTTGGGATAAGTAGAGAAGTAGGGTCTACATGATTAGGAATTAGAAATATTATATTGGTAATAAGGACAAGGAGTGAGGTCATAAATATTTTGTGTATTTTATTTGTAAAAAGTCTAAAAATGTGGAACCCATGTGAAATGATAAGGTTTATCTTATCTTAAGAGATAAGCTTACATGTACAGATAAGAGTTAAGGTATGGAATATGATTTGTCAGAATGGATTTCTTATCCTATCTTAGAGATAAGATGGATAAGCCTGGAAGTTCTATAAATAAAGAGGCCACCCCCCCTCATTTAGCATAGAAGGAAGTAGTGAGAAATATTGTATGAAGTGTGTAAAGGAAGCCATCAGTTTAAAGGTGTGTTGAAGAAGCCATTAAGAGGTGTAATTGTAAAGTTTCTTCCATAGTATTGGTGGAAGGCAAGTGAAGTCAATAACACTTGAAGTACCTCATGGGTGAGATTGTAACAATTTCATGTTAATATTATAATTTACTTTGATATTTCAGACTTGTCATCATTCCGTCTTATCATAGTCGATGGTATTCTTGTGTTACGTTTGTTGCTTTGTTTCCAGATTACATCCACCAAACTAAAGGCTGTGCATTAGTAAATAATCATAGCACGAGGAGTTCCCGGTGAAGAATTATCATAGTGCCGGATTGGTGATGACATTTTGGTTCCGTTGTCGGGACCATTCCTCGTGGTGGATTGTCTAGAGAGATATTCCCACTTAGTCAAAAATCAATTGGAGGGTAACCTTGTTTTTACTGTGAATAGTAGTTACCATGGTAAAGTCATTTTTTCCGTGAATAGTAGTTACCATGGTAAAGTCATTTTTGCTGTGAATAGTATTTACCACAGTAAAGTCACTTTTTACTGTGAATAGTATTTACCACAGTAACTTCACTTTTTACTGTGAATAGTTTTTACCACAGTAAGTCAAGTTTTACCATAGTTTACCGTGGTCATTTCTATTTTCTATTATAGTGATTTTAATTATTGGTGCACATAAGTCTTGTTGATTGTACTTTTGGGTTGGTATTTCACTGTGGTTACTTTTGAAAATGGGGAAGATTCCTGTTTTTTCAGCCCAATCTAATGAAGATGCTTCCTCTTTCATTCAAGAGTTTAAATGATCTTGTATTTGTAATGGCCTTATAAGAAGGGAACAATGGACTGAATTTTTTCCTACCTTTTTGGATGGTTCAGCCCTTAGGTGGTTTGAAACACTAGGTGATAATGTGAAAAACTCATGGGATTTATTAACTGAAAGTTTTCTTGAAGAATTTGGTGAACAACAGAGATATGCAGATCTCATGATCGATATCACAAAGCTAACCCAAGGAGAGAAGGAGAAGATAAGGGATTATCATGCTCGTGTTCTAGAGCTAAGGAGAAAGCTCGATGCCCATATCCGGAAGGAAGGATTAGCGGATGGGTTGATGAATGGCATGGATAATCTCCTATGTAAGCACTTCATTCTTGGGATGAAGCCAGAGATCAGACAACGAGTGAAGTATGACCGCCCAGCTACCATTAAACAAGTAAAGGAGATTGCAAGAAGGCAAGAAGAAAGCATGGAAGAGGAGCCCAAAGAAATTGTTGCTAAAGTAGAGCCTACACCAGCACCTTTGCTCCAGAATCCACAACCACTCTCAGTGAGCACAAATCTTTCACCTAGTACATCTACTGAGTATGAAGATCTACTCAAAAAGATGGGTCAGTTAACTATTAATCTTCTTCAAGGAAAAGAATTTAGTTCTCAGGGAGGAGATAGAGGTCCAAAAAGAAATATTTCTAAAGTTGTATGTTATGGTTGTTATAAAAAGGGTCATTATAAGTATAATTGTCTAGATAGAGCTTCTACATCTGGTAAAGGAGATAATGATAAAGGAAAAGCACCTGTGAATTCTTTTGATGTAGTAGATAAGAGCAGAAATAATGAAGTAGATGTGTTTGTAACAAAAAGAAAGAAAGAAAAAGATAATCAAGATGGAAATGATCCTAAGAAGATGAAAGGAGAAACTAGTAAGAAATATAGGAGAAGAAAGTTGGGTGTGCAGGATTTTCTGATTTCACAGGGGCAAGGACCATACTCCATCTTGGAAGATCTATCCAAAAGGCCTGTAAATATTACATATGGTCAACTCTTGGCTATGTCTTCTGAGAAGAGGCGGGAGCTGCGAAGTGGACTCAATGCTCGACGAAGGAAGGAGGTTGAGGTCCCTGTTTTGGAGGCAGAGGCGGATCCCTATGCTCCACAAGATGAGGTATTATGTAATGGTATTTCAATTCATGATGTCTTAGTTAATGGAGGTGTTGCAGTTAATGTAATGACCGAGTCTGTAATGAATATGTTGGGTTTAAAAAATTGATCACCCTTCAACACTTATGTTAAGGTCATTAAATAAGGGAAAAACTAAACCAGAAGGTGTAGTTTCAAATGTGGCAATATCTGTTATGGGTGTTGTATGTGTGGTAGACTTTCAGGTGATGAAAAATGGTACTGTTGCGTACCCAATGTTGTTGGGAAGACCATGGCTAAGGAGAGTTCATGCAAGAAACTACTGGAATGAAGGCTTCATGACACTTGGACGTGGTAGAGAGAGGGTGAAGATAAACGTGATCCCTCGACATCATAAGGCAGAACCTGTGGATTCAAGTGATGAAACTGATGATTGGACATCCTCTGATTACTCTAGTACCAGTGAAGTGGACACTGAAGATGAAGAAAGTGAGGTTGATGTTTCAGTCATGGATATCCTTCCAGTCACACTGACTCATGACCCCATAAAATTATCTGAAGAAGAAGTTGATGATCGTCTCCAAAAAATAAAGATTGGTGATGTTGTGATGGAGAGTGAGAATGAATCCTACCTCCAGCTCTTTCGAAGGTACATACACATATTCACTTTTGATTACAAGGAACTCCGTCAAGTAAGTTGGGTAGAACATTTTATTGAGCCGGTAGATGGTGCTAGGCCTATAAAGCAAATGCCATATAGAATGAATCCTAATTTTTCCAAGATTGTAAAAGAAGAAATAGATAAGTTGCTTGATGCAGGATTCATATTTGCTGTGGAGAATTCAGAATGGGTTTCTCCCATTGTGATCTCAATAAAAAAGAATGGGAAGCTACGCATTTGTGTTGATTACAGGAAGCTCAATAAGGCAACAAAGAAGGATCATTACCCTCTTTCATTCTTAGATCAGATCTTGGACGAAGTAGCTTGTCAGGAGTGTTATAGTTTTGCTGATGGATATAGCAGATACAACCAAGTCCGTATAGTGGAGAAAGATCAGCTGAAGACCACGTTCACCACTCCTTGGGGAACGTTTGCTTATAGAGTTATGCCTTTTGGGTTGTGTAATACTCCAGCAACATTCCAGCGTTTGATGAATAGGGTGTTCGAACCCTACATTGGGACCTTCATCAGAGTATTTCTGGATGATTTTTGCATCTATGGGAGCAAGTTGGACCACCTGCACCAGATGGAGACAGCATTTCAAAGGTTAGATGAAGCACAAGCCTCACTAAACCCTACAAAGTGTGTCTTTGGATGTTCTAAAGGCATTTTGTTAGGGCATGTTGTATCTAGAGATGGTATTGGTACTGATCCTGATAAAGTTTCAAAAATCAAAGATTTACCATTTCCTATGAATAGAAGTAAGTTGAGATCATTTTTAGGCCATGTGGGTTACTATAGAAGGTTCATCAAGAATTTCTCAAAGATTGCACAGCTACTAACCCAGTTCTTGAAGAAGGATGTTACTTATGAACCAGGAAATAAGGCACATGAAGCTTTTGGACAACTGAAGGAAGCCCTGGTGTCTTCACCTGTTTTAAAGAATCTAGATTGGAGCAAGCCATTCATTGTGTACACTGATGCCTCAGATGCAGCACTAGGAAGTACTTTGAGCCAAAAGGATGAAAATGGGAATGAACATCCAATTTACTTTGGGAGCAGACAAATGAGCAGTGCTGAGGTAAATTATACTGTAACTGAAAAAGAGGCTCTAGCTATCATTTTTGTTGTAAAGAAGTTTAGAAATTACTTGCTAGGGCAGAAATTTATAGTTGTAACAGATCATCAGGCTCTAAAATATATTTTCAATAAGCCTAACCCATCAGGGAGGATAGCAAGATGGATAATTTTGCTACAAGAATTTGAATTTGATATTATAGATAGGCCAGGAAAGAAGCATGTTAATGCAAATGCACTCTCTCGAGCCTATGATGGTTTAGGATCATCTTGTGATGATGATGATTTCCCCGATGTAGCCTTGTTATCCCTTGACACAATCCCTAGTGAATACATAGATATTTGGAATTATCTAAATGAATTCAAGTTTCCTGATGGTGCCAATGCAAAGACTAAGAGAAAGATTACTCAAGCCAGTCATCCATATTCTATTCTGCATGGAGTATTATTTCGAATAGGACCTGATGGACAGTACAAGAGGGCAGTTGGACGTGATCAAGGGAAGGACCTGCTAGAAGAATTCCACAATGGTACATGTGGAGGGCACTTCTCTGGACAACTTACAACAAGAAGGATCTTGGATGCAGGTTATCACTGGCCCACTCTTTTTAAAGATTGTTATAATTATTGTAAGACATGTGATATTTGTCAAACACATGGTAACCGTAAGACTTCATCAGCTCCATTATGTCCTATTCTTCCACTTGGTCCCTTTGAAAAGTGGGGAATAGACATTGTAGGTCCACTTCCAACTACCTCACGCCAAAATAAGTATATTGTAGTTACCACAGATTATTTAACCAAGTGGGTTGAAGCTAGGCCATTGAAAACAGTTTCCATGGATGAGGTGGAAAGGTTCATATATGAATGTATTGTCACCAGATTTGGTTGTCCATTAGAAATTGTAACAGATCAAGGAATCCACTTCATTAATGAGGTAGTAGAAGCCCTAGTCAATAAATTTTCTATTAAGCACAGGAAGGCAACAACATACAAGCCAAGAACAAATGGACAGGTGGAACGAACAAATTTTGTGTTGTGTCAAATTCTAGAAAAAGATGTAGCCTTACAGGTACATAAGTGGGATAAAAGGATTCATGCAGCATTGTGGGCATATAGGGCAACATCAAAGTCAGTAACAAGATACTCCCCATTTCAGTTGGCCTATGGCATTGATCCAGTTCTTCCTATTGAGTTTGATATTCCCACTGTGAGAGTTATGAAAAATGAAAGGATGGATGAAAGTGATTCAGTAAAAGAAAGGTTAGTACATCTTCATTTGCTAGAGGAAATGAGGGAAATAGCAAATGATACAAGCCATAAGAAGAAAATGAAGCAGAAGGAATACTTTGATCAAAAGATCCGTTGGTCTCCATTTCATGTGAATGACTTGGTTCTAGTATATGATTCCAGATACAAAAAAAGAAGACAGAAAATTTCTTCCAAAATGGATGGGGCCCTACAAAATAGCAGTTGTGCATGAAAATGGTACGTACCAACTGGAGGAATTGGATGGCACTCCCATTACGAAATGGGTCAACCATGACAAGTTGAAGATTTTCCAAGCACCAGAATAGTCTACTCCGAGGATGGAGTAGAAGCTAGGAAGGGGGAAGATGTCGACACTAAAATTTTCCTCCGTAATTTCTATTTCATTAATGTATGTATTAGGAATAGGATGTTGTTAAGTGTAATTAGTAGTAGTGTCTGATAGAAGATAACGGCACCATCAGTACGGTGTCACCAATAATGTAGAGTACGGTAATAGTCAAAGTACAATAGGAATGTTGTAAAAAGTAAATATTTGTCGTAAGTGGTCCGGTAATGTTAAAATATCAAAGTTGGGATAAGTAGAGAAGTAGGGTCTACATGATTAGGAATTAGAAATATTATATTGGTAATAAGGACAAGGAGTGAGGTCATAAATATTTTGTGTATTTTATCTGTAAAAAGTCTAAAAATGTGGAACCCATGTGAAATGATAAGGTTTATCTTATCTTAAGAGATAAGCTTACATGTACAGATAAGAGTTAAGGTATGGAATATGATTTTTCAGAATGGATTTCTTATCCTATCTTAGAGATAAGATGGATAAGCCTGGAAGTTCTATAAATAAAGAGGCCACCCCCCCTCATTTAGCATAGAAGGAAGTAGTGAGAAATATTGTATGAAGTGTGTAAAAGAAGCCATCAGTTTAAAGGTGTGTTGAAGAAGCCATTAAGAGGTGTAATTGTAAAGTTTCTTCCATAGTATTGGTGGATGGCAAGTGAAGTCAATAACACTTGAAGTACCTCATGGGTGAGATTGTAACAATTTCATGTTAATATTATAATTTACTTTGATATTTCAGACTTGTCATCATTCCGTCTTATCATAGTCGATGGTATTCTTGTGTTACGTTTATTGCTTTGTTTCCAGATTACATCCACCAAACTAAAGGTTGTGCATTAGTAAATAATCATAGCACGAGGAGTTCCCGATGAAGAATTATCATAGTGTCGGATTGGTGATGACAGGACCTCTCTTCCTCATAACAAATAGGATGGAATTGATTTTTGATTAGATTTTTAAATTCAACCCACTTAGTAATAGGAGGACGCTTCTTAATAACCAGCTAATGAACATAACTTTCAAACAAAGTTAAAGCATCATTGGTCAATTTTAACCGAGCAAAGGAAATTGGCTGACTTTCATTAATTTGATGCAAACTGAAATATACCTCCAGTTAAGCTAGTCAATGATCTAGCTTCTCAGCATTCACATCTCCATCATAAGGCTCAATTTCAATATTTTCCTCTATTTTGAATGGTGGAGGTACGGGAATGGCATGGGATGGTTCTTCTTCATGAACCTCTTCTTCATGGTCTTCAGGGGTCTCTTTTGAAACACCAAGCTTCTCCATGAGTAGTCCCATGATGGACTCCAATTTCCCCAAGGATGCGAAAATGTTTCCCACATCTTTGGATATGTTTGCCACATTCTCCTCCAACTTGTAGAAACTTTCTTCACCATTATCATCTGCATCATATCTTTGAGCCATCTCACAAATTCCTTGGTTCCACTTTCTTGTAGAAATATCTGCTTCAAAGGGAATTATTCTACCTTCACATCTTTCTTTTCCTTTTCAAGTAAGGGAAATCTAATTGCAATCTCAACACAAGTTAACTATACAAAAACTGAAATATAACTAGCTCTGATACCAATCTGATCTATAAATTACCTAACTTAACAATCGACAGATCACTATACTCGTGAATATGAAAGTAAAATTTCTTAAGTTCTTTTAGCCAAACTAATGTGTAGATTATTCACACCATTAGATTACAAAAATAGACAACAAAGACAAGATTGAGATAGGATTTATCCTGGAGAAACCCAATGTGGGAAAACTCCATCTGGGTGAGAAAATCAGCTCCCCTTCCACTATGTAATCTCAAACTGATACAAAATACTACCATTGGCTTTCAAGAAATCTTAATAAACTTCCTAAATTGTATCTACTTGCTCAATATTCTCCAGCACCTAAGAACTATGCACCATGAACATATACAAGAAGAACAACACTTCTCAATATCTACCCAAATTTTAATTCCTTTAAACCCACTTGCTTGAAACCTTGCAAAGGCTTGAATTTATATATGTACAACCCTAGGGAGGCATGGAAAGATGAAACGAACCACCTAGAAGCCCAAACATTTGCAACTATTGAGATTCCCACATTTCTGGACCATTAGCTATAAAACCTCCACTTAACACAGACCGGCGGTTACAAAACTGCCACTTTTTGCAAACTGACATTTACAAAACCACCACCCTACACTAGGGGGCGGTTCTGTAATCATACAAATCCCATGACCTTCCATAGGTCATAAATTTTGCATACGAACTCAGAATCGGGTGTCATTTTTTTTAACTTGCACAATTTTTCAAGAGGAACACTAACATGCCATCATATCTAGATTTTGATGACATCTCCATATTGAAACAAAACATATATGGCCCAAAGTGTCATTCAGAGGTGCTCAAATCACCTCCAGCCTAAATATACCATCTTCTAAAGATAAGGTGAGCCGATAACCTGTAGAACAAGTATAATACATAGATATTACATAGAAATGGGATTTTCTTGATCCAGTTTTGGATCAATGATAATGAAGGTTTTGTATTAAGATCACAAGTATATTGTGTGGATAGAATAATCAAAGTGTAACCTTCCATAATTAAAGTGTATAATTATAGAGCAAAAAAATTTCGCATTGTCAAAATATCAGTAAATTTGACCAAGTGGATTATGATACAATTGGATTTTCCATAAGTGTGGTGTTCAACCAACAAAAAAATAATGTATCTTTCTTTAATAAAAATTTAGAACAATGAAAAGAGAATATTTGGCATGGATTATATATGAGTGTTCAAGAACTCTAGAAGTGGAGACATTATCTATTGCCAAAGGATCTTGTGTTGTACATTGATCATCATGTATTGTAAGAAATCAATAACTAAGGTATGTTTGATCCAGGGGACATTTTGGGACGTCAAAATTTCCCTAACTCTCCCTAGCTCGATGATCTCATTATTTATATTGTAGGGTTAGTTCATATGGTGTGGGGTGAACTCACATGGCTCGACGAGTTCACATATGGATGGGCAGGCTACTATTATGGTTTGGGATATACTGGCCAATCCACATACATGGCATTTCATATTCACCAACTCCAGTGGATAGGACATATTCACCAAGCCAATAGAATTAGTAAAGTGGTAGGAGGGAACCGAGTAAGAAATATAAAATTTATTTTGAGGAATGTGGAAAAAAAGAACAAAATTCTAAGAAATACGAAGTTTCTCAAAGCACCCAGTTCTTTATAGATGAGGATCTAACTTCGGTATAGCTGGAAGAGAGAAGGAAAGAATGGGAAAAGGTGTTAGAAGCAAGAAAGGAAGGAAAGGAACCATGGCTATATAGAGGGAAAGCCCAATTTGGTGTAATCCATGCACATAATAAATAAGGAGTCGAGGCCCCCCACGACTATCTTACGTTGGTTAGTTGGAATTGTAGAGGCTATCCTTGGAGGAGGGGTCCTGGGTTGGGGCCCATAGCAGAGGGTAGAGACATCATTGTACTTGTAGAGACACATGAGCATGAAGGTTGCAGAGTACCAAATTTCACAGGGTATGAAAAGGTCTCAGTTTGGAATGGGTTGAGGGAGAAGAGCAAAGGACACGGGGGAGTGACAGTTTTAGTTAGGGAAACATGGAAAGGAACCATCAAGGAAGAAAAGAAAGACCCGAATAATCAATACTTATGGTTGAAACTGACCGTAAAGGCAACCACTCTTTTTCTCGTAGTGTGCTACTTCGCCCCATATGGTTATAAAACCTACAAGAAGAGGAACATGGATAGAGAGGACCATTTCAGAGCATTGAAAAGAGACATAGCTGAGTTTGGCACCAAGGAAGAGATCATTCTAATAGGATACTTTAATGCTAGGACAACTAATAATCAATCCTTCTACTTTGGGAAAGAAGAAGAATGGAATAGCAATCATATATGGTTGGAAGAGGAAAAACAAGAGAAATGGGAACAGGTCTCTCAAGATATCAATGACGGTGTTTCTCGTTTTGGGGCTGAATTGTTAGTTCTATGCAACTTACATAATCTGATCATATGTAATGGCATAGAGACATGGCCAAATTCTAGAAACATCACTTGTCAAACATAAAACGATCAAAGTGTCGTAGACTATGCCATATGCTCACAAAACATTATGTCTGAGATTTTGGAGATCGAGGTAGGAAGTTGTCCTATAGAAATGAAATCAGATCATAACCCAATTCATGTGAAGATAAATATGCAAAACAAGGACCAGCAAAAAGAGTGCCTCCATTTGAACAAAAAAGTAGGGTATCAAGGAAAAATCCTTGTGAATCAAGAGAACCACACCATCTTCAAAGGGATGATTGCAAAATAGTTACAGGAAATACAGGATGATGCTAACTCCAACAAGGGAAAATACATGCTCAATAGTGTGCAGTTAATGAATATAATACACAATGTGCTAAGGGAGTGCAAACGTGCTAGAACTCGGAGAAGTGTTAAAAATAGTTTTCTGGTAAATCCATGGTTTGACGAAGAATGTAAGGCTACAAAAAGAAGGTTAAATGCTTCCAGAAAAGGAAAAATAGATACAAAGGTATATAGAAAGTTAGTGAGAAACAAAAAGTAAGAGTACATGAGAGGTACGAGAGAGGAGCTGATTTTCATGGGGAAGCATAATCCGAGAGGTTTCTGGAGAGAGCTTTAGTAGAGTAGAACTATAGTGGAGAACAACATCACATACACTCAGTGGCTTGAATACGCAAATATTCTCTATGAAAGAAGCAATGACTTGTCGCTTCTTCCTTATATTATTGAAAATAGGGACAAACTTTTCTCTATGAAAGACATCAAGGAAGGGATCACAAGATTAGCAGGAGGTAAGACTCAAGACATAGATGGGCTACAAGTAGAATTAAAATTGGGGTGCAAAAGATCTTTCTCCGCACATTAAAAATATCTTTAATAAAGTTATTCAGTTCGGTTTTCCAAGCAACTGGACAACTAGCATTGTCATCCCTCTACACAAAAGCGGTGATGTCAACAACTCAAAAAATTACCACACCATTATGATTAATCTACCTTTTGGAAAAATATTTGGCGGTATGGTGGAGCGTAGAATTAGCCTTTGGGTTGAAAAGGAAGGAAAGAGAGAAAAAGGACATGCAAGCTTTAAACCAAAGCACTCTACTATTGATCATTGCGTCATTCTTAGGCTCTTGATTGAAAAGGTTTGGGACAAGAAGTGTGAAGAGGTGTATTGTTGCTTCATGGATTTCAAAAAATCCTTTGACATGGTTCCAAGAAGCAAATTTTGGAATAGAATGGAAGAGTTGGGCATTCCGGAAAAGTATAGGGAAGTGGTACATAGACTATATGAGCATGTACGGGCTAAAATTAGGACTAGAGATGGTCTATCAGAGTGCTTTGAGAGTGACATTGGAGTCAAACAAGGTTGTCCATTGTCACTCACCTTTTTTGGGTTATATATAGACAAGCTAGAGGAATGGGTTGAAAAAATGACAGAGGCGGGATTCATCTAGCTTCCTATGTAGTGAAATTGTTGCTCTATGTAGACGATCTTATCCTAATGGCTAAAATAGAACAGGGTCTACATGAGCATTTGAGAGCTTTAGAGCTATTTTTCCAAGAGATGGGAATGCAAGTGAACATTGGTAAAACCAAAATCATGATATTTACCTTAAAAAAGAAAAGGAGACAAGTAAGCTTTGAATTCGATGGGGACTCCTTGCAAGTTGTCAAGGAGTACAAATATTTGGGACTAGACTTTCACAATTGTCTCGGCTGGGAAATGTGTAGGGCTAAGAAAATCCAAGGGGGTGGAAAGCTCTATATATGCTCCAAAATATATGCATAACATCAAAATTACAGGACTGGAAGACCCGTTTGAACCTTTTTGGGTTACTGGTAATCCCGGTAATGTTATACGGTTGTGATATTTGGGGCAGCAGTACATCCATGAAGAAATGGAAGCAAATAGAAAGAATTTAGAAGCATATAATTACAAGTAGTTTTGAATAAAAACCATGGTCCCATATGAAATCATTCTAGCGGAAGTCGAATCCTTTCCAGTGGAAGCGACGACGATGACCTGACTATTAGGATTGTTAGAGTAGGTATTTACCTTAGCTCATGTTCACCTAGGTACTTTATTTACCTTTATTGTATTTATCCTCACCCACTTATGTGTGTGGATATTTCTTTTATCTTCTTTAGATATTAGGAGATATTATCTAGTTGTAAGGTATAGTTCTTTCCTTGATCTATGGTATTGACTAGATCCTTGATGTCTAGTTCTCTCCTAAATCTATGGTCTTGACTAGTTCTTTGATGACTAGTTATTTCCTTGATTTATGGTTTGATTTACGACCTTGACTGGTTCTTAGATTATTATTCCTTGCCTATTTAAGCAAGGCCCATCCTCAATGTATTGCATTGAGTTCCATAATAATATATGATATTCCTACTCATTTGTTTGCAAAGGTTTTATGTAAAGTTATTCTGGCAAATTGCTTTCATCTTATTGATCGTGGTGTTTGATTAGCATCTTTGTTCTTGGGTTGGTACGATCTGGTTGTCGTTCCTTTCAAGGATATTTCAAAAAAGTGGAAATCATGGAGGATTCCTGGTGGCCTAAAATAGCAATTGTGGAAAATTTAAATAGAAGGAAGAAAACATGGATGAAGCAAAATAGTGAGTGGATGAGCAAATGGAGTATTAGCATGTAGGAGTGCCCTAGCGCTAATGAATAAATAAAGAGGTATGTAAGAGAGAAGTTCAAAAATATCATGTGGAACAAGCAGCTTGGTCGAAAAAGAGAATACTATGTCCAGAATTTTAATCCTACTTGTGATCAAGGGCAAAAACACTACATTGGAGTGAAGACAAAGTGGAAGGCTAAAATGTTAATTTTGCAGCTAAAAACTAGTTCACATCACCTTAGGTGTGAAACCGGGAGATGGAAAATTCCCAAGGAGGAGTGGTCTGAAAGGGTTTTTCAGTTTTGCAACTCGGGCACAGTGGAATCAGGATGACACTTCGTCATGGAATTTGTCGCTTACGGGGACATAAGGAGAAACTACATGGATATTTTAAGAGGGGTTGATCTTACAGCTTTGTTTGAAGAGGAGAGGGTGGCAAAAATAGTAGATTTCCTGATAAAAATTCATAGCAGACGAAGCAAAATTAGCAAAGAGCTGGAAGAAAGGTTGAAGTAGTGGTTTTTCTCAGGGCATCTTTTGGTGTTTGGATGTATTGCTTCATGTTTATCTTTGGGTCCCATAGATTGTTCAGTCTCTTGGACACCATTAAAAACTTTCATTCATTCATTCAAATTACACTGCCACGTTTTAAATTCCCACCATGTATATTCTCCACACTACTATATTCATGGTATTTAAGGGGTTGTTATGGCATAGTCACTACGTGGAAAAAGCAATGTTTGGTGTGGCCTATGCCATGTTTAAACTATGGTTGGTAGAAAATTGTAAAGGCTTAGGTAAATTCTATTCCCACGTATGTGGTATATCCTAAGTGCTTGGCATAAAGTGAAAGCCCACATGGAAAGTGGGGACGGTGGACAAAATCAAGTGGACCAGTCAACAGCCCATGCCACCAATTGACTAGGCTACGTTGAGATAAGTGGGCGAAAAATACATTAAGGTATAAAATTACCTAATTCTAATTTTAGCTCACCATGTAAATTTTATCCACGATTATGTGGATTTAATTCCCAACAAAAAATATGTTTTGGTGGTTAGTGGTTGGGGAGGATCGAACCTCCAACCACCCACTTACTAAAATTAGTACTCACCATTATGGTATGAGGGATTGATTAGTCTATATATAAGTTCATTAGGATTTGTATAAATAATGGTTCAGTGTGTAGTCGATGTGTTAAAAGGGCAGTTTTGAGAAATCACCATTTTTAGAAGATCTAGAGGTCGAATCATCCTTTGGAGTAAAAAGGAGAAATTCTCAAAATTTCTATACACTCCTAATGGTGGTATTGTTTTCCTAATTTGGAGGTGTTGTGATGTTGTTTTACCTTACGTAAGTCATTCTAGCACCTGGATTCCATTTGGAGCCCTTTTCAAGTGTGCATCTCTTTAAAGGAATACTTTTGGAGGCTTGATCTTCTACATCAATTTCAAGGAGGAGATTCTTGTATTCTATATTTTCTAGTTTAGATTAATTTGTAATTGATTGGATATTTGATCACCTATTTTTATCTGGTTTAGATTGATTTTGAATCAACTAGGTATGTCATCATTTGGGTGGAATCCCTTTAAAACTATCATCTGGGCGGAATCCTGTTAAATTATCATTTTTGGTTATCAGTTCGGATTCGTTTGAACCCACGGGAACCCTTTTGGTTCCTTGTTGTGTATTCATCACTTTATTTTTCATTTTTTAGTTGTTTGTAAATCAGAAGTGTAATGAATCGGTTCAACATGTGAACCCAGAGATGTAAGCATTTTCTGAACTTCATTATTAATTTTCTTGCAATGTGTGTGTCCACTTTATTTACATTGAATTTTCTTTTAAAGTTGATAATATTAGTGGAGTCATTATACAAGTTCATATAGGGATCCGAGGCTAGTTTAAATTTTTGGGCATGTTTTTGGATAAATGTTAAAATAGAAACACATGAGTTAGGTATAGTTCCTAAAAAGATACTCATTTTTGCTAGATCATTAGAGTGGCAAGTCTAACAATGTGTAATATGCATTGATTTGAAGGATTCTCTTATTGAGAAAAGTAAGGGTTGTGTATATCATCACTAAGTTTTAAATATAATAAAGATATATATTAATTTGAGAAGATGAATTAAGATTAGAAATGAAAAAATAAAGTAAATATGTATATCCTAAATCATGCAATGATCAATACTTGGATATTAAATCTCTATGAATATTATAAATAAAAGTAAAAGTTAGTGTTTAGAATAATTGCACCACTCTGTAGGATCTAAAAGATGAACAAAATAATGTTAACAGAAATGGGATGTGTAGAGTTTTTTTCATGTGATGTATAAGTTAGGATCTGGAAGCTAAGTGTAGTGTAGAAAGACTAGAATAAGGCATAAATTTTTAGGATTTTTTTCCCTCTAAGTCCATTTGGTCCTCTGATGCGCTAATATTAATTCAAATTATGGCACCTAGAAATTATGTGTCTTAGGGTTTTGAATATGTGTTTGTAGTTTCACTATCACACATATCTAGTTGATTATAATTTATTCTTTATGTAAACCATAAATATTTTGAATACTAAAAAGGGGTTAGTCCAATTGGGCTATACTTACATTACCCCTCTTATGGGGTGATGAGAATTGTAGTATGTCCAATACTCTAAAGAGGGATCAAAATTCACATAGTTCTCACTTCTAATGAATTTGCAATAAAAATTGTGTTGGTGATATCCTAATATGTATTAACGCTTAGTCAAGATGCTTATAAATTTAGTAAAATAACATAAATTTAAATTAGGGCATAAAATTACTAGAATTTTATATGAGAGATAGTTATAATGAGGATCAAGTCAAAATATGCACACATCGACCAAGTTAAACTCAAACAAAAATGTGACGTAGCTCCAAGTAGTAAGTAAGAAATCAACCACCATGAAATTATGCATGTAATAAAAAAGGTATGCTCATTCTCATAGATCAAAAAAATAAGTAAAAATAGGAGTGTTGTGTAAATCCCAATGTAAGACCCATCATAACTCCATAAGAGAGAGAGGATTTATAATCCAAAAATGAAATGTAACTCATGTATGTTGCAATGACACACACTAACCCAAATGACATTTTCTATGACAGAATCTATCATGCATCATAAAAATCCTATGACACCTAAAGACCTATGACATAACCTAAGGTGATATGACTCACCATATGTTAGACAAAACCCTAATAAGAGGTAATGCAATCCCTCACACCAACACCCCCCTTCATCATAGATTAGGATGAGGCATGGCAAGTCAAAAAGAGAATTGTGTCCCAAAAACTATGCCTAATAAAGTACCCATGTACAACAAGGACCTCAAGTAATGGAAAAAAAACCCAATGGGAAAAACGTCCACTTGCAAGAAATAGAATAATTTCCTAAACAACTAAGAAGGATGCGTCAAATGGGTCCCAGAAACTAAAGGCTTGATAAGGTACCCATGGACAAGCTACAATATTTTTAGAAGAAGAAAAAGAGGAGAAAAAGACTTGAAATACTGAAGAAGATGTGAATTTGTAGTGAACCTCACCCCAAAATGAGAGCACAAGTAATGATACTTGGCTTCTGCAAAGGATTAGGTAAAGAATACTACGACCTGATATGAATTCTATAAGTCTATGAAGTCTCCAAGAAGAGTACTGATGATGTGGTCTTTTGCATGCAGAATGAAGAAGGTCCATCTACATTGAATAATGTTTCTACCCTTAGGAAGAACATAATTAGTGTACTGAAATTTTTCCCACTCCATGAAGGAAACTAAAGGCAGCATTACATAGAACTCTAAAGTTAGTACATAATTGAAGTGTGACATAGTTCCGTAAAATATGTTCTCAGGAACTAAAGGTAATTCCACTAAAGTAAAACTATCAAAGTACTGGTATGGATCATTTCCTGAAATAATGTCCATATGAAGTGAAGGAAAATACCCACAATGGTAGAGAGAGGATCCACAAGTAGAGGAGGATAAGTAATGATCTCTGAAATAGTATAAGTGATAGAAATCCCAAAAATGAAACTCATATCAAAGGAGATGAAGGACTCCTCCGAAGTAAAAATTTGTGAAGACTCATAAAATTGAAGAGAAAATCCTTGTACTGCAACACAAGTAGGCTTTGCAAAAATACATCTAAGGTCTAACAAAAACTCATCCCAAAATGGTTTCTCAAAAAAAAAGGAATAATCTCTAACAGGTTTATATCATCAACACAAGAAGGAGGAGGAGTGGAATATGTCTCGTATAATTATGGTGGAACAGAGGAAGATGAAATGAAAGTATGAAGCTAAGAA
This sequence comes from Taxus chinensis, assembly GCA_019776745.2. Lineage (NCBI taxonomy): Eukaryota > Viridiplantae > Streptophyta > Pinopsida > Cupressales > Taxaceae > Taxus > Taxus chinensis. The sequence goes on along the minus strand of CM034152.1, from coordinate 615,114,080 downwards.
CATGTCTTCCTAGTGTCTAATGGATAAAGAGGAGGTTCAACATTCTCTTAAATGTGGTCGACTGAGGGAGGAGAGGTATTGTCATCAATACCCTCGTCATCAGAACTAGAAGAATAATCTTCATCATCAATAATATGAATAGGAAAATATGTGTCAACAAAACTATCATCACTTGAACTAGGTGAGGAAACAACAATATCAAAAGAAGGAACAACACCAGAAATATCTAAGGGGTCTCTAAATAAGGATGAAAGAATGTTCCAAAGAGTGTGAGGACACTCTGTGTGCAATGCATGATGATGGAGAGGTTGGGAAATGTATGTCAACAAATGACCAATGACCATGCTATAAGTGTCAACCAAGACTTCAAGTTGATCAAGATTACTAGGGGAAAGCTCTTGTCCATACAATATTGGATAGAGGTCATCGTGAAGGAGAAATCATTCCATGTTCAAATACCATAGTGCATAATTAGCCCTACTATGAAGAAGTGGGGGAGGTTATGATGTATTATCAGTCCTATGATGCATAATTCTAGAAAGAACATCCACCATGGTGCATCTGCAAATTAGACAGATTAGTGTAAAAGAGTCATGGATGAAAAATGACAATCAGAAGGATGTCAAACTCAGTGTAAAATATGTCTAGAATGGAAGAAAAGAGAAAACAGAGAGAACACAAAAAAGGCTACAAGACGTCGGATTCAACTAAAAATGTGGAACTACATGTGATTAAAACAGTTGAGCTCGTGGGGTTGTGCCCATTCAAACTAACTCCTAATGCCAACGTAGCCAAACCACTCAATATTTTGTAAGTGATATATATATATATATATATATATCTTAGTGTTATTTAAACAGAGGTCATTCAAGGACTGTGTATAGTCTCATAAGGGGAGGTTTGTAAACATCATAATTTTTTACCCTCAAAATGGTATTTTTAGGATTTTTACAAAACTGGAGAAAATCTACCAAATGATAAGCCTGAGCCTTTGGTTTTCCTAATTAGTGTTCATTTGACGTCATTTGAAGCATTGCGTGCCACTTTTTTTGTAGAACATGGGGAAATGGATTGTGTGAGTGTCACAGGAAGGTGGAGGACATTGTTGATCAGATTTAGAGTCCTTTGAAGGTATGTTAAGCACTTTTATATAGGTGGCAAGGTCCATTAACATTTGTAAGATTTCAATTGTACTTGCAAATTTTATTTTTAATGGATCAAATTACATTTTAGTAGTCCCAAATACGTAGCTCAATCAGTGGGTGAACTCCATTAACAATATTTGTGTTTATGGTTACTTTTGCATCTATTAATTCTGATTATTTGCATATTTAAATCAGATTTTAATTGATTATGGTGTAATTATAACACTTTTCACAACACTTTTTGAAAATTGTATTTGATCAATTTTAAAGTGCAACTGAAAATGAATGGTTTGAAATCAGATTTTGATTCAGTTACTAATCAAATTTGAAACATTTGGATCGTATCTTTAATTAATTCCTATTTAGTAAATTTGGGAAAATTATTATTTTAAAAAGGATTCTTTTTTATTAACTATTTATACACAGGGTCAGTGTTAGTTTATGGATCATGTTTTTGGTATCAGATTTGGTTAGTATGTTGGATTCTGATTGCATATTTTATATCAATTTTTCAGTTAGTTTCATTTAATTTGTACAGACATTTGGGCTTGTTGATCTTCCATTTTCAGTGTTCATTTTTTGAGAGTACAGGTTATTTTCAGGAAATATGGAACCATGTGACTAGAAGGATAGATAGATCTCTCTTGATTTTTCTTGTAGGGTGATTAAGGTATAGAAAATGAGTCCAGTTAGAGTTAGCATTGGTCATAGTGTTTGGTCAGTGTAAACCATATTGTGAAGCTTTCATTTCTATTTTAATAACTATATATATATATATATATATATATATATATATATATATATATATATATATATTATCCATGTCCTTTGATTATGAGCAAGTTAAAAGACCACTTTCCATTTTGAGATATGGAGAATGGCATTAGGAAATTGTTCAGGAATTGGACAATCTTTGCACTCATTTAATTTGAGTACTAATTGGTTATTAAGTTGATTTTATATTCACAACTTTTTCCTAAGCGTTGCAGGATGTAATATTTAAGTTGTATAAAATTCAACTATTTGTTAACCTTTTCTCAACAGGGTGTACAGTTCTTAGTTTTGAAGTAAGGTAAATTATTTGATTTCGTGTCTATGAGAAATGGATTTGTTACACAGTTTTGGTTTTTTTAATCCATGTTTGGATAACCTTTGTGTGGCATGTTGGAAAGTGTAGACACAAAATCATGCACTTTAGACATTAGTTAGTCCCGGTTTCATACTACTATTTAGAAGTTTTTGAGTGAAGAAAGTAAAAATTAACCCCCATCTTTTGGGAATCTTATTTTATTTTCTTTTGTCATTCCCGACCTCTTGCACCCACATGCCCAGTCAAATTTTTTCATTTCATATTATTTTAGCTTTGAATAGGGCACCGAAATTAGTACTACGGTGCCCATGGGTGCCCTGGTCGCACTAGGAGTGCCCTGATCCTTTTTTAACTTTCCTACCAGTTTTTGGGCTCTTTCTAGTCGTTTGATATCTTTATATTTTTGGTGGTTAGATATTTTGGGGTTAATTACAAAACTAGATCAAGATAACCGTATAAATATAAATTTAGGAGACCATAATGAGGGACCAAGAACTAGTCACTACTATCATCCACCTAGAGTTGCATCTATTTGGAGATCATTTACATACATTAGCTCCATTACAAGGATAAGGATGGTTCAATTTGTATCACACAAGCATATGGGGAGGTATTTTATTCTATTCCACGCACCATTCTACTACATTTTTACATCTATTTATCACTTTCTACTTCACAAAGTGTGACTAGAACAAGAGCACCTAAGGCACATGATGCACACACACACACACCAGAACTACACTTGGGTCCAAAATATAGTGCAACTCTCAGTTAGTAAGCCCACTGTTATGGAAGCTTATTTTTTTAGGGTTTTGATACTTCTTGTGGTCTCTTGCAGGTTTATCTATCATCTTGGATTATCAGTGACACCTAACACAATATAACAAATCTAATGCGACACATAGCGAAGGTTTCGAACCACTTGTTGAACCTGTGAAACTCAATTTCTGACCTTTTACACAGACCAAGCTGCCCATTCTGCAAACCAGAGCACTTGTAGGTGCCACAGTCCCTCTCTAGGTGATATAGTCTAGCTAGATAGCTCGGATCCATCCTTTTCAGGACCTCTGCACATTCAATCTTGCTTCCAGATTATTCTGTGCACTTTGTAACACAATTCAGATCTACCTATGAAACAGCTAACTCTTTTACTTGTTATTCTTGTATATTATGGTTTCTAATTTCATTAGATTAGTTGCTTGGTTAATTTTCCATACTTGTTTATTGCATTCATTCATTGTATTTAAATGTCATCCTAGATTAGATTAACTACACACATCTACCCACATATCCCCATTTTTAGTTAATCATTTTGGTGAACCCGACTCGATCATTCATGTTTTTAGGTTTTTCATTCAATGCTTGTCATCCTATGGTTTGGTCATCACAAGTATCTTAATTAATGATTATTTGCTTAAAAATCCTGATTTGCTACATAAATTCCAAAATTTTCTTGTTACTTCTCATATTTGTGTTGAGATGCATCTAGACTCAGTTTATCAAGCATTTACCAATGTATTTACTTCACACATAGTATTCAGGTCTAAACTTCCCACTGATGTTCACACTTTTGATAATGACCCGCATCTGCATATCATATGTAGTATTCCTAATGTAGTTGTTAAGCGCACTTTGATTGATAATGGGTTTGAACTTAACTTATGTCCTATGTCATTCCTTGAAGTTTTAGGTCTTTCTGCTCGTGAAGTTTGGCCATGTAGTATTTAATTACATGCTTAGGATGATCTGTCTATCCATGTCTCAGCCACGTTACATTGTCTATCACTATTGGTCCAAAGACTGTCCACGTTGTCTTTTTCGTTGTTGATTTCCCAATCTCCGACAACTCTCCGTGGTAGGCCATGGCTTCATGCCATGCAAGATGCCACCTCTCCTAGACATAATTGTTTTAAATTCTTACATGAAAGCGTGGAGTACACCATTTTTTGTGACCGTGATCCATTCTAGTATTGTGACTGAGCTCCCAATACTAGTCTTCATATTCCGTGCATAGATATTACAAGTGATCCCCAACCTATCGAAGAACCACCTCACTTACCACCACTTAATGGTGCCATTTGTGTGATAGATGCATTGTGCCACCTACTACTACTACCATGATTCCTTATCAGGGTCCTATCTAGTCTATGGTCATCACTCTCTCACCTACACCTTCACATGTACCACCTACATTAGCATGGCCACCATTCACTTGCACATTATTCATGAATGACTCATATTGGGAGAATATTCCATTTTATTCTACTTGTGATGTTACTATTTGTTCACATGAGGGACTTGTTATCACCGAATCACAACACCCTAATGTTTATACAAGTGCATATACTTGAACTCACGGTGTGATTGGATAACATGGGTACTATCTCCAAGTTGTGGGACTTGCTACTTGAGATAGACCTCCAGAGAAAGTTGGTTCTTGCTCCTAAACTACCTGCCACAATCTACTCTAATGCAGGGGAAACTAACTATTCTAATCTAAATTTCCAAGGGACCAGGGAGAGAGAATGCATAAAATGAAAGCCTACACTAAAGCGGTGATACACCAGAAAAGGAGTGGTGAACACTTCTAGTTCTGCAGATAGACACAGATCATGGAATGCAACATAAACATCATGCACAAACTGATAAGATGTAATTGAAAGTCTGAAATGAAGCAAACAACACAACCAAAGGGCTGAAAACTGATCACAGAGCCTGTATTGTCATTTCCACTGTCAAAATCCTTGCATTACAACATCAAAAAGGTAGAAAACCTGTTACCACCATCAAGAGGTCTGATACTTGCAAAAATCACTTGTTGAAGGTGAAAGAAGAAGCTTGCTATCCAAAGAAATGTTCCCCCCAAAAAAAGAAATGAGCCAAATCTGGCTTTTACAATGCATGGGTCGAGCCCAGGAGAGAGAAAACATGTAAAAACATGGGAGCCATTCCTCATTGAATGAAGATGCATTAAAACAGCATGGGCATCCTTACAGACCCATGCCCTGACATTTTGGCCATACTGAAGGAGAATGCGACCCATTTTGCATTAAAACTGGTTGTTGAAACGTCATTTCTGGCCATTACCACGTGCCAGAGGTGTTTTTTGATTTTCTCTCTCCAAACTCCATCAAAATGCAAAAATGACCCTGGAATCATGTAGATAATTTCACCAGATTTCCATTGATATAAAGAACATGAAAAACCTGAGCTCTGGATCGAAAGTTATGGCCATTTGAAGTTTTAGGGCAAAAACAGGCCCAATCGGGTCGGCGGGCAAAAAGTTTGAATTTTTTACCCGTTTGGTTTTTGGAAAAAATTTTAAATTTTCCCCGCGCTCCACCACTTGGATGACATGTTTCAGGCTCTGATTCATCTACGGGCTCATCCTTTGAAAATTTCTTTTGGGCCCTTCCTTAAAATTTTTTGCCACTTGGACACATGGCACTATTTTATTGGCTCGGGCCTGAGGGGTGCACTTTTTGCCCTTCGAAAATTTGGCATTTTTCACTTTGGGAAAATTTCCCATTTCCCCCCCATGCTCCGCCACTTGGATGACATGTGTCAAGATTCCATTCGATGGTGGGGGCAGCGGGCCAAAACTTTTACCTTTGAAAACTTTGACTGAAACTTGGAAAATTTTCTAAGTCCTTCTCTTTTCCCCGCCACTTCACTGGGACACATTCTCCCGCATCGGCCGATTCGGGCTTCCTTGTCCCCTGCTTGCGGATTTCCTGGACGAATCACCTTTTCACAAATGGACTGTCTCGGCACGATTCGCGTCCCACACGTACTTTTGTCCCGGCTGTCCCGGACGAATATCTCCGAACTACCTGAAATGGACTGTCTTTCAGCAAATCGGTTCGATTCGCGTCCCATGCGTACTTTTGTCCCGGCTGTCCCATACCGCGTGAAACAAAAGACTTAGATGATTTTTCTTTCTTTCGGCCATTTCGGCTTTTCGCGTCCCTCACGTCCTGACGTCCCAACTGTCCTGTGGACCGCATGGGATAAAAATGTCTGACTTAGCCGATTTTCTTTGTATTTCGGCCCCAAGCTTGGTACGACGAACCTCGATACGACCTGCACTGGTACGACCCAAACCCTTCAGACCCGAAATGCTTTAAAACAGTCCTGCAACCTTATTTTTTGCATTTTTTCCATTTTCTCAACTTGTTGGGATTTCTTCTTGGATGGGAGAGTTAGAGAGAAGTCGAGGGGGCACCAAAAACATGATTTCGGGCCTTGAATCAATCTACTTGCTCGGGACTGAATAATCTGATGCATGTTATCAAAATTACCTTGAGGGTGAATTTTGGATAACAATTTTGGGCAACTCAGCGGGTCATCTTCCTACTGGATGAAGTTACCAGTTGCCTGAAGCATCCATTGGGCATGGAGTCATGAGTTGTCTGTTCGGAACCCCAACTGACTTAGAATGTTGCAAGGAGGAAGATGGAATATCACCCGATGGAAGCAAGGGCTGCAAAACATCTCCAGGGACAGCAAGCCTATGCCAAAGCACTTAGGGAAATCAAAACAACCTACAGCAAAACAATGTGCACAAGCACTTGGAGGAATGAAAACCTAAGCTAATATTTACAAGGTGGAGAATTTCCCTTTAGTAGCAATGCTTTAGATAGATTCCATTGACTGGAATCTGCAGTTCTTCGCCATCCAATGAAGACAATTGGAAGGCATTGTTGTCCTTACACTTTGTGACCATGTATGGGCCACTCCAAATGGCATCAAATTTTGAATGCCTTCCCGGTTTTGCTCTATCTGCATCCCATTTTAACACTAGATCTCCAACTTGGAAAGATCTACTCTTGGCCTTCCTATCAAAGGTCTTCTTGATCAAAGCTTGATCCTTCTCCATTGCTTGGGATGCCTGATCTCTAATCTCTTGGAGCTCCATCAACTCTGCATATCTCACCTCCATGGGCCCAAACTCTAGCAACTCTAACTGCTTCATGAGTTCCAATGTTGGCAACTCAAGTGACATGGGCAAGATTGCCTCTCTTCCATAAACAAGCCTGAATGGAGAGTTACCTGTGGATCTCTTGGGAGTTATCCTATCATCCCATAAGGCTGATTTCAGTTTGGTATGCCAAGACCTCTGATTCTCATCAAGAGTCCTCCTAATGATCCTCAACAAGTTCTTGTTTGTAGATTCAGCCTGGCCATTACCCTGAGGGTAGTAGTTTGATGAAGTACTTAGGTAGATCCCATTTTTGACAGCCCACTCAGTCACCTTGGATCCAATGAATGCTAATGCATTATCTAAGATTATTGTAGCAGGTATGCCAAATCTGGTTACTATCCCCTCATAGAAGTCTAAGATGCTAGACTCATTTGCTTCCTTGAGTGCTACTACTTCAGTCCATTTGGTGAAGTAGTCTGTGGCTGTCAAAATCCACTTATGCCCTTGGCTTGAATTGGGATTAATGACTCCAATGAAGTCTAAACCCCATTGCATGAATGGCTGGTCAACTGAAATTGGATGCAATGGGAGGGCAGCAAGCCTCTCTTTACCTGTGAAGAATGCACAATTCTTGCACCTTTTGATCCACGCGAAGCAATCACTGAAAATCTTGGGCCAATAATAACCAGCCTTCATGATTTTTAGGGCTGTCACTCTTGGTGTAAAATGACCACCAACTGGTCCACCATGGAACTCTTCCAACACCCTATGAATCTGATTTGTGTTAATGCATCTCAGCAGCACTCCATTCACATCTCTCTTGAACAAAACACCGTCTACTATGGCATATGGGACAGCCTGCAATCTGAAGTGTCTTCTTTGGGTTTTGTTCATCTCTGGAGGGCATAGGCCCGTGCTTAGGAAGTGCATTATACCTTGGGTCCAGCAAGGAGTGGGGACAGCATTATCCTCTTCTTGAGTGATACCTTGCACATGGTTGTCTTGAACTGTCAAAACAGCCTCTTCTTTATTGCATACTCCTTTTTGCTTGCCCAGAATCAGCTGCTCACACAATCCTTTTCCTCTTACCAGCTTGGTGACCTTGATCTCAATGTCATACTCCATGACACGAGTGATCCAACCTGCTCTTTTCTCATTCAAATCCTTGTTGAGGAGGAAGTCCTTTACTCCCGCATGAGAGACCAACAACTGAACTTTGTTGTTTGAGACTAGATGCTTGAATTTCTTCAAGCTTCTGATTACTGCAAGAACATGCTTCTCAATGAAAGAATATCTCACCTCATAGTCCTCCAAGCTTTGGCTGAAGAAAGCAATTGGCTGCTCATCATTGTCCTTGTTCTGCTGTACCAAAATGGCAGAAATAGTATCATTACCTCCAAATGCATAGAGGATGAAATCCTTGGAGAAATCCGGGTTGATGAGAGTTGGTGCTTGGGAGATGGCTTCTTTGATTGCTTCAAAACCCTCCTTGCCTTCTGTTGTCCACTTGAAAGCCATGCTTTTCTTTAACATTTTGGTGATAGGTTTGACAAGGGCTGCAAAATCTGGGACAAACCTCCGAACAAAGTTTATTCTCCCCAAGAAACTCTGAAGGGCCTTCTTGTGGCTTGGCAATGGTAGTGCTCTTATGGCTTCAACCCTCTCTGGATCAATTGCTAATCCTTCTTTGGAGACAATATGGCCAAGGAGCTTTCCTTCATGTGCTAGGAAGATACACTTCTTAGGATTCAAAGACACTCCAAATCTCCTGCACCTTTGGAAGACTTATCTCAAATGAGAGAGGTGGTCTACTGCATTTTTTGAAAAAACAGTGATATCATCAAGGTATATCAGCACCACGTTGTTGATCAAACCTTTGAACGCCATGTCCATTGCTCTTTGGAAGGTAGCTCCAGCATTGGACAGCCCAAATGGCATTTTCCTGTATGCATAAGTTCCCCATTTGGTTGTGAAGGCTGTCTTGAACTGATCTTCTTCCTTCACCATAATCTGATTGTAGCCGAGTAGCCATCAAGTAGTGAAAACCTCTTAGAGCTAGCCACCACTTGCAAAATTTTCTCCATAGAAGGGAGTGGGTAATGGTCCTTGAGAGATGCTCTATTCAAGTCTCTGAAGTCAACACACAATCTGATCTCTCCACTCTTCTTTCTGACTGGAACTAAGTTGGCAACCCAACTAGAATGCTTGATTGGGAATATGATTCTTGACTCAATCAACTTGTTCAATTCCTTCCTCATGAGAGGTTCCATGTGTGGATTGACTGGCCTTTGTTTCTGCCTGATGGGCTTAGTATTTAGATCCAACTCAATGGTGTGCTGAGCCAACTTGGGATTGAAACCTTTCAAGTCTTCGTAGTTCCAAGCAAACACATCAGGGAACTCTTGACACAACTGTATGAACTCATACTTTTCTTGTTCAGTTGTCATCTTTCCAATTTGCAATGGTTTGTTCTCTTCCACCAAGATGGATACTGAATCTTCTCTCTTGACCTGAATGTTTGCTTTCTCTTTCCTAAACTGATCATTGGGATTGAAAATGGACTCCAAAGTGATAAGTCCCTTGGGAAGCTTGTTAGTTCTCAGCTGTACCACTTGGTCACCATACTGCTGTTCCAATTTTTCCTGATTTTTAGCTGAGAACTCAGCTTCTTCTTGCAAGAAATGGATGATTTGCTAGTCATTCTCAAACACTTGCCAACTTACATTGTTATCCGGCACTGAAGGCCTCACAATCACATGGATGTTTGGTTGTACCTTGTCCTTTTGAATGCTTTCCACAATATCAAAGGCTGCCCCAACTGCTGCAAGCCTGTCAGCAGCTTGGTTCTCTTTCCTAGGAACTGATTTGATGCCAAAGCCCTCAAAATCTTCAATGAGGTCCCACACCCTGTTCTTGTAGCACTTGAGTAGATCATTCTTGGCAGCATGCTGCCCTTTGACCTTATTTACAATCAATTCACTGTCACCAAAGACTTGCAAGTTCTTTATTCCTCTCTTTATTGCCCAATGCATCCCTTGCGCCAAGGCTTCATATTCAGCAATGTTATTGGAGCATGCAAACTGAAATCTAAAAGCTGAATAGTACTTTACTCCTTGAGGTGAAACCAGCATGGCTCCCCCTCCGGCACCTTGTCTACTCCTTGATCCATCAAAAAACAGCTTCCATACCTCATTGTCATCCTTGTGGTCTGGCTTGGTGATGCTAGGAATGGGTTGATCTTTTTCATGTATGCAATAGACCTATAGCTCAGATTCTTCTACTTCTTGATAAGGATCAAAAGCATGCACCTTGTTTGCCCATTCATCAAGAGTTAGATCCAGGATGCTTCCAACCTTGGTGTCAGCTTCATCAGTGCTTGGGTGATCTTTTTGATCAAATGTCGAACAGTTGGCATTGATCTGACTTGGAGTGTAGGGCTCAATGTGGAAGTTTGCAATAGGTTCAGACCTAATTGTAGCTTTGGTTCCATACCTCGTTCTGAACAGCATGTGTGACCAATCAGCAGACAAATATCCTCCAATCTTGGCTGTGAAATCTCTTGACAAACATAGGGCAAAGAGTGGTAGAAGGTCTATAACTAATACATCTTGTAAAACAACAACATTTGGACATGCATGCAAGGTAAGACTCAAGTTTCTAATCACCCCAACTGTTGTTATTACTGTCCCATCCAACTGCACTACCCCTTTGGATATGGTTTCATATTGAAGTCCTAGCTGATCAGCTATTTGCTTGGGCATCACTGAGCTACTTGCCCCAGAATCAATCATGCAATTGTGCACCAATTGGTTTCCAATGATTAATGAGACATAAAAATGAGGGGGCTTCAACATTTTACCTTGCTATCCTCCATGATTCCCTTCAGGCTGGGCAGCATTTGTGAGCACCTTGTCTTGCATTTGGACTTGCTGATTCGAAGTTGGCCAGTCCTTCATGGCAGCTTGTAGCAAATCTCTCTGGCCTGGGATAGATAGGGATTCCCACATTGATATATTTACATTTTTCTTCTTCATCTGATCAATGATACTAAATGGTGATGAAGGATCTCTTTGCTATCCCTTGGTTTACATATTCATCCCTTGCATGTGGGTAGCAACAACTGGTATTTGAGTTGGTCTAGGAGCTTTTCTTGGCTTCCCTTGTGCATTTACAACTGGATTTTTTTTGCCAACCATTTGTGGAGCCATAAAAGGTTGTGGATTGGTTGGAGCTAATGGTTGTTCTTCACCCAAATTCCTTCTTTTTGACCTTGTGTTGGCTATAACACTTTGAGATGGTATTTGATTCATACCACAGAAATCTTCAGCCTACCAATTTACAAGAGTAGTTTTGTTCGAAGATGTTCCTTGCTAAGGTGCTTCTTGCTACTGATCCTCTTCGTGGCTGGACTCTTGCGACCCACCAATGGTTTGCACCATAAGAGCCTAATTTAATGCACTGTTAAAGCACATTGATTGGTTATGTGGCTGACTGCACGGGAAACACCAATCATATTCTTGGGCCATGTTATTTTGCACCGGTACCAAAGCTCTAGATGTGGATGCAACATTGAGGTTATCAGGCTGAAATGGTCTGTTGGCAGGAGGCCTTGCTTGATTCTGATTTGTAGGTAGATTGGGTGGTCTTTGAGGCTAATATGGCTACCTGTTAGGCTAAGCTTGAGGCTGGAAGGAAGGTCTAAAACCTTGAGCTTGCTGCCTTTTGAGTGTAACCAGCTCATTACCTAGATTTTGCAATTGCTTCATGACTTCTTGAAGCTCATTTGGGGCACTTGGAGATGAAGTAGAAGCTTCATTTGAACTCTGATTTCTAGGGGTGGGAGAAGGAGCCAAACTAGGTGCTTGATTAGTGTTTGGGCTCTCTAAACTTGGGAACAATGGCATGGGGAGGTCTAGGGGCTAGTTTGCTAGCTTGGATCGAACAATTTTCAGCCCTAAAGGAAATGATGTAAGCCATAGGGATAGTTATGCCTCCCATGGACTGAATCAACATAGAAATATCAGAATTTAGAGCTTTGAGATAGTAAAGAAAAGAACCTTCTACTGTTGGCCTGACTGCCACCAAAATTCTCTCCCAAGTCATTTGAAATATGAAGTTAAAATCAGTCAGCTGCTCATTGGGAGCTCTCTTGATGGTTGTCAGCTGCTCCAAAAGGGACAAGTTGTCTCCCTTTTCCCCAAACTGCTCATGGAGGGCTATACATAGTTGATTCCAATTTTGAATAGAACCTGAGGCAAGACTCCTGAACCATTGCAAAGCTTTCCCTTTAAATGAAGATGCCAGCAGTTTGACAGCAACTTACATCTCATTGATCTCATGGATTACACAAATGTTAGCAATATCCTTAACATGATCACCAGGAGTGGTCTGATTTTCTCCAGTGAAGTACAGAATGTTCTTCAATGCTGCAACTAGGATTGGATTTTGTGCATTGAGAGCAAGTGGGCTGCTGCCAGTGAAATTGACATAGGGGTTGTTTTGTGCCGTTCTAATTGGTCTTAGAACCCTTGTTGACTAAATGAAAGGCCTACCAGGTGGAGGAGTTGAGAGAGTTCTGTTTGGTGGAGATGGAGACCTTTGAATCCTTCTTCCTCTTTGCCTTCTTCTTGGAGATAACTACAGATATTCAAACAACACCTCTTCTTCTCTAGCTCTTGACCTTGTAGTGATTCTTCTCATGAGTTTTCAGGCCTGCACTGCTAAAACCAGCTGATTCTTCCCCTTGGAGTGGCCAGATGTGCAATTTATAGCTCTTTTAAGCAAGAAAATTGTAGCAGATGCACATCAACTTTGCTACGATGAAAATGAGACCTCTTTTGTCCCACCGGGCGTGCCAAAACTGTTATCACAGCACCCTAATGTTTATACAAGTGCATATACTTGAACTCACGGTGTGATTAGATAACATGGGTACTATCTCCAAGTTGTGGGACTTGCTACTTGAGATAGACCTCCAAAGAAAGCTGGTTCTTGCTCCTAAACTACCTGCCACAATCTACTCTAATGCAGGGGAAACTAACTATTCTAATCTAAATTTCCAAGGGACCAGGGAGAGAGAATACGTAAAATGAAAGCCTACACTAAAGTGGTGATACACCAGAAAAGGAGTGGTGAACACTTCTAGTTCTATAGATAGACACAGATCATGGAATGCAACATAAACATCATGCATAAACTGATAAGATGTAATTGAAAGTCTGAAATGAAGCAAACAACACAACCAAAGGGCTAAAAACTGATCACAGAGCCTATATGTAACACTCTGATTTTGTAAATTATCTTGATGAATGTTTTACATGCTGTTATAACTTCTGAAATGAAGGCAAACATGTTAAGATATGTTCTGATCTTAGGAGAATGTGTTGCTAACTTGGATTTTTGCATGCTGTGATTTATTGTATAGGACAGCATTTATTGTACTTGTGTGTTTGCTGATATGACGACAAATTGTCGTATACTTGCTATGCTCGTGGCTGATTGACAGCACACCTTGAATCAATTTCATTGATCCAAGTGTGCTGAGGGTTTCTGGTGATTTCAGTATTGATTTACTCTTGAGCCCTGTACTGTTGAACTTGGGACCTCGTGAGGCAAGAAATACTTGGACACGGGTGGCCTTGGTACGTGATCCAAAGGATGGAACGTCCTGCTCTGCATTAACGTGAATGTCAGTAGGGAGGCTGGATGGAAGTTGTTTAGTGTTAGTGGTTAGTATAAATTAAAACCTAAACTAATCCTAAGTCCTACCATGTATCCTACACTATTATCCTAAGTGGATTTTTAAATTCAAAAAAAAAAAGGGGAAAATAAAACCTAAGGCTAAACTAAGACCTAGGTTGAACACTTTATGCAACCTAAACTAATCCTAATCTAAAAAGGGTGCACGGACCCTTGGAAGGAAAGGATAAGGATGGAAAGGGCATTCATTGGCATTTAATAAACAGTCCATACGTGGAAAGCGCCAGTTTTGGCGGGGCAGGTAAGAAATAGAGGCATCTATTTGGAGATAGAGCCAAATTCGGTTTTTGCATGGGAATTTTGAAAGATTGAGTTCACCAACCCAAGTGGCGGTGGCGTGGAAAGTAAGGAAAAAGGCAGAGCCTTTAATGCATTGATTTTTCTTGGTCCTCACGACCAATTCACCTTGGAAAGTGTATGAGGGAATTGATTTTTCATTGTTTCGATTTGGCTTTTGCAAAGTTTCTCTGCATTTGGTTTTTCTGGTCTGGTTCAGTCGAACCAGCTCTTGGAATTTGACATTTTCTTGGAGATTTCAAGGCTATTGCTAAGCCTAAAGAAGAAAGAAGTATTGGGGAGTTTGTGCTATCACTGTGGAAGGAAAAACGTGGCAAGACGAAGTTTTCTTCGAGTTCTGGAAAAGAGATTTCAGGCATGTTAAGCCCTTCTCTTTAAAAATTCTTGCTTTGTTTAAGTGTCTCATTAAAACAACCCTGCTCTTGGGTTTGGATTGTGTGATTGGTGTCGAGTCGATTTGACTTGGATTTTGTTAGTTCTTGCTTTCTTTCTTTGGGAAATGATAAAAAGAATTGCTTCTGGTTGCTCGGCCTTGATGCGTTTTTGCACGAATTGAGTTGGAAAATGAATTACTGTATTGGTTGTTGACAGTATGGTGTTTTGAAATAGATATTT
>CM034152.1:614890856-615098750 GCA_019776745.2 Taxus chinensis | reverse complement strand
TACTACTTTAACGTTTTGTGACTTCCCTTAACACATCACAGTTAAACCTTCTGTGCTCTATCAATACTCACTTCCATAGACCTCTTTTCTCACGGTCTCTATGCGAATGACATAACCCTTGGTTGATATAAAAAGTAATTTCCCCTGGTGTTGCTACCATATATTATATTACATGATCTTTCGCCTCTTTGTGGTCTTCCAAACTTCTCCTCTCACACACCCTGTATAATATTATCCATATTTCACTCCCCCCAGGGTAATAAATGTTGGATCAGCCATGGACCCGCATTAAAAGAACCAGAGAAACCACATTCAAGAACCTTGCAAAAAAAGTTGTAGAGGGACTCTACAATGGATTGGTCCGGCCTACAAAGATTACAACTACCCTATGTAAGAAGAAAGAGAAGAAAATACTTTGTTGAGTGAATCTGTGCCTTAAATTCATCAAACAGAATACAGGCAGGATCAAAAATTGACTAGTAGGGTCTAGGAAGGAGATAGTGTTAAAGAATCCATAAGCTCAAAAGAGAAGGAACGGTGACGGTTTTAAGTCTTCGGGCTCTGAAACAGTTCATAATGAGTCCAAATATTGACTAAGTATGGAGGAGATAGTGGATGCTACCAAGTGTCCAAATGACAAATCTTTAAAGTTGAATCCAAAAGGGAGCCTCGAATAAGTGCCATACCTCCACGTGTCCCAGGTCCAAAGTGGAGGTAGAGTCAAAGCTAAAATTCAAAAGGAAAACAGGGTAGGCCTAAAAAAAGGCTACGTATAGAATGCTAGCGGAAGCCACCATGCATTAGCTTGGTGCATCTCTAATAGTTAGTCCAAAATTAGAGACCCAAATGAGCGCGGGATCACCACGTAGTTGTTAGGTTGTGGAGCCTATTTTCATGTGAGAAAGTGTTGAAGACTATACACTAAGAGTACTATACACTTTCCACAGTTGTCTCACTGGGGTTTAGGGCTTGAACAAGCGCCATGCCTCAATGTGTCCCAGGTCCAAAGCGGGGGCAGAGTCAAAGCTAAAAGTCAAAAGGAGGATAGGGCGGGCCTCAAAAAAGGCTAAGTATAGAAGTGCCAGCAGAAGCCACCACACGTTAGCTTGGCACATCTCCAAAAGTTAGTCCAAAAGTAGAGACCCAAATGAACGTGGGCTCACTATGTAGTCCAAGGTCTGAAAAGGTAAGCGGGGTCATTGAAAAGTCTAAGAGCCTGTGGAGGTTTCCACATGTTGACTCGATGCTCCTTCAGAGGCAAAATCCAAAGTAGGTTTCTAAGTAAGCACAGAGCCTCCACACTTCCCATTTCAAAAAGGGATAGGGTTGGGTTGAATAGTCAAAGCACTAAGATAGACCAGCAAAGGGTACCAAGTGTCAGCACGGCATCAATTCAAGATAAGAATTAAGGGAGGGTTTTCAGACAAGCGTCAGGCCGCTGCGTGTCCCTGATCACCGCCGAGAAAAGGACTTAGCCAAAAACATAAGGAATTCAAGCAGGTCATGGAGGTTTCCACGTGTCAACCCGATGCTCCTTCAAGAACAAAATTCAAAGGCTATCCTCAGAGATGCGTCAGCCCTCCACGTGTCTAGTTTCAAAAGGGGACCCATTTTTGAACTAGTTTTCCCGCTATTTTGTATGGACCCAGTCCAAATTTCAAATGGGTATATCTTTCAACTCGGGGCTAAAAATACAACAAATCTGACACCGTTGGAAATATCTCATCCTCGTCTATTCCATGGATATCTAAAAATTTAAGTTTGGAGAGGTTAGGTGGGAGAAAAATGGAGAAACTTCTTTGGGTTGTTAATGCAGGATCTATTTTTCCCTCAATAACCAGATCGAATTCGATCTGATCCGTCATTTCCTCCTCCTTCGAGATGCCAAACAATAAATTGATGCAGCCAAGATAGATTTAGGGTGGATTTTTTAGGAGGCATTGATGATAGTGGTTGAACTTCAAACCGGTTTTCTCGCCTCTCTCTCTCTTTATTTCGTATGTGTCGAATCTATAAAAGCATGGTTAGGACTCATTGTAAAGGGTTGGACATTCTTCTATTTTACAGGCTCCCCTTTTCCTTTGGAAAATGAATTTGTGGAGTTTCAGACCTTCCATTAGATTGCAACACATTTTCTACCTTTTGGCCATTTTGTAAATGCATTGTATCAAATATGCAAAGTAATAATACGTATTTGTGGCTGATTTTTGACCCTTTCTTGTCTTCATTGCTCTCATCTAGTCTTTCATTGCAAAAATGGTTATTTGTGCTTGATTATTGTACGCATTTTTTGGTTTGTGCCTATCATCAAAACAAATGTTCATCATTCCTTTGGTGTATCACCTGGTTAGCTTAGTTTTCATTTCTTGCATTCCTTTCATCCTTGTCTCCTTGGCAACATTAGATTAGGTTTAAGAATAAATCCTTTGCAGATTTCATGTATGCACCTAGACAAAGGAATAGAAACCAGCCTTAATTTGGATATTTTTCCCATTTGCAAAGTCCCACACTTTTGGGGAAAAATCAATGTTATGTAAATCACATCAAATGACAAGTTTGAAACACCAAATTTGAGAGGTCATTTGGGGTGCTGTGATTTTGCACTAACAATAACCACTTGAATCCAAACACCTTAATCCACCATACCACCCATTCTTATGTCTTCAAAATGATTTTCCCAACAATTCCTTGTCAAAGGAATTTTTTTAAACATATCCAAGCACATCTACCAATCCACCCCACACAAAAATGTATGCACAGTCCTTTGTGCATAGAACCACTTCTAATGCAATTAGCTACTGGCGCACCTACACGTAACAAAAAACTGAAAAAAAAATGACAAAGGAAACAACCGAAAGGGGAAAACATTAAGGGAAACCTAATCCAATTGGAAAATTTGTCTTATTTTATAGACACATAGAAGCCTTATTTATAGTAGGGCTTCAGCTTACTCCTATTGAAATATCCTGGAAACCTTGTCCCATCTAGTGATTGTAACTGGCATGCGCCTGAATCAAGGATGTAAGACATAATGTACGGCCCTAACCAATGGAATTGGAGCTTCACAAGGATGGTGTATAAACTTAGAATCATATAGTATAGAACCATTTTCCCAACCTCAAATTGTTTATTCTTAATGTGACGATCATGCCATGATTTTTGTCTTGCTTTCTCACATTTTCTTACTCCATCTGGAAAGTGATCTCCTTTCATCCAACTACATTAACTTATCCATGCACTCTTGTAATGATTTTTCATTAGCCAATCCTCCTGCATGTGCAAATACGTAGAGAGGGTAGCATAAATTATATTAGTAAAATGGCTTCTTGCGCCAAACACTAATTGAAACGGTGTGGCTTTGTTCAATCTCTTGTAGGTTTTTCTATATGCCCATAACATGGCTGAGACTTTGTCATCCCAATCCTATGTCTCCCAACATCACAAATCTTGGTCAACATGTGACTTAGTATCTTGTTGAATTCCTCATTTGTTCCATTAGCCTAAGGGTGATAAGGGGTAGTCTTGTGATGATTTCCACCATGAATTTTACCAACAAGATCCTAATTGTCTCATTCAAGAAATGTGTACCCCTGTCACTAGTCAAACTCAAAGGGCACCCATACCTGCTGATTATATTTTCCCACAGGAATCTTGCTGTTGTGGTCATAGTGCAATCCCTTGTAGGTGATGCCTCCACCCACTGTGTTAAGTAATCAGTACAGGTAATTATATAGCACAACCAGTCCTCCATGTGGAGGTGAAATAGGGCCTACAAATTTAATCACCCACTTCTCAAATGGCTCAGCACTAGCTATCGGCCTTAATCTCATTTCATCTCTTTTCCCTTGGTTTACCAAGGTGTTGGTAGTGGTCACAGGCCTTGCAATACTCGATACGATCTTGGTAAACCATTTCCCACCAAAATCCTGTTAGAAGGATCTTGCACGTGGTTGCATTCCCTACATAGTGTCCTCCTGTAATTCCACCATGTGCTTCCTCCATGATTGCAATGTGCTCATGCTCTAACACAATGACGCAAAAACCTCATCACAACCTAGTTTGTATAAGTCTCCACTAATCATCATGTAGGGTGTGTACATGCATATAGCTAATTTTTTCCTTTCCAAATTCTTCATTCCCTCTGGCGCCACACCTATTTTGAGAAACACAACAATATCTTCCAAGTCAGAGGGTGCATCGTAAATCTAAATAGTTGTGCATCTGGAATTATATCCTCAATGCTCTACACATCCTCCCTGAGTCAATCCTTGATAAATGGTCAGGTCCCAAATTACTCTTACCCAGTTTCACAACAACTGTAAACTCAAACTCTTGAAAAAACATGACCCACCTGCATATGCACCCTTGTAAAATGGGCTTGTTTACCAATTACTTCAATGCCATGTGGTCCATGTAGAATATAAAAGGTGTTTCCAACAGATACTTCCTAAATTTTTGTAGCGTGTAGATCATTGACAATGCCTCACGTGCTCAGTAGTAGTATAGTTCTGTTCTGTTGGGGTTAGCTTCCTACTTGCAAACAAAGAGGGTGGTCAACAGTTCCCTCACCCAGTTGTGCCAACACTACCCCGAATTTCCATCCCTGAAGCATCAACATGCACATGAAATGGTTTGTTCCCAAGAAGGAAAGTGTAATATGGGTGTAGTAATAAGTCTATTACTTAATGTATCAAATGTCCATATGTTGTGCCTCTCTCCCAGTGAAATGTACTTTTGTGTTTTAGCAACTTTTCCAATGGCGCAGTGATCTTGGCATACCCCTTAATAAATTTCTGGTAATACCCTATATGCCCAAGGAATCCATGCATGACGCTCTGGCTAGTAGGCTCATCCAATCCCACAATAACGACAACTTTGGTAGGATCCACTAGCAAGCCTTCCTTACATATGATATGTCCCAACAGGGTTCCAAATGGAGTAGCAAAAACACATTTCTTAATGTTGAGGGATATCCTCAACTACAGACATCTTTCAAACATCAGCCTTAGATTGTCACAATGGTCCCTCACTAATCCATATACTGTCTAGTTCATCCAGGTAGACTTGTAGAAACTTGTGGATGAAGTCCTGAAATGCCTGAACCACAATGCATGAAAAACACAACAGGCATGTTCTTTAGTCCAAAAGGCATGACTGTGTAGGAAAAAATTCCCCATTCAGTGGTGAAAGTTGTCTTTTCTTGGTCCTCCTTTGCAATTCTAACCTGATGATATCTTGAGAATCTATCTGTGAAAGAATAGATCTCACACCCTACTACTCCTTCTAGGATCTCTTCAATGAAGGGGGTTGGAAATGGGTCAATAACACATACCACATTCAGATCCCTATAATCAACACAAATCCTTATCCTCCCATCCTTCTTAATGTTAATGACCATTGGACTTATCCATTATGATTCTTCAACAACCTCAATGATACCTGAAGCTATCATCTTTTCAATCTCTTCCTTGACCCTGACACTGTAGATTCAGATTCATCCAGTAAGGTCTCTTTTGAATTGGGTGTCCCTCCTTTAGTTTGATCTATCTCCCCTAAAGAGTGGTGAACTCCCTTAAGCTCATGGTAACCACGCGGAAATAAATCCTGAAACTCATGTAACATATCAATGATCTTTGAAACCTCCTTCTCTAACTAGTAGTCCCCATAGTATCCTCCTTAGGTTCCACCTTCAGAACCAATGTTAACCTTCGTAGTTTTTAGAGGTTCATGGTACATGCATGCTTTCTCATCAGAACTATCCATAACCTCACACGTACCCATAATATGGTTAACATCTAAGTTTTCCACCTCTTCACCATCAATCACATAGACCAACTTTACTTTCTCTTTTTCCATGCATGTGCGCTCAAGTTGTATCTCCTCTAATTCTTCCTCATCAAAGTATGCTTCTAAGCCAGGTTCACCCAATAATTCTAGTATTCTATCCTCTGCCATGGCACTATCTCCCATAGTTAGGTGCTTAACAACCTACAACACCTCATCCACCAATGGCTTAGTACTTTGATATTTGAAAGCTTGAAGGAGATCAGTCGTTCAACTCCTGTTTCCTGTTTGATGGCACATCTCTGAGTGAATGTACCATACATGTTGTAGTAGCCTTGTAAGGTGAAGTACAACTTATGATATAAAGAAGGTGGAAAGGCCTTCTCGCCTTCCATCCAGGCCTTCTCACATGCTTGGATGTGAAACGAGGTAGGTTCCTTCCCATGATAATCTTGTATGATAGTAGGTGCATTGCTCCAGAAAACATAATAGAGAACATGATTCTCACTTCACACCACTCTAGAAGGTTATCGTGATGGGTCACCCACCAACGTGTTGCGGTCCCAAGAAAGGTATAGCTAAGAATCCTTTTCCTTTCCTCACATCTCCACTGGGTCTCCTACACATCAGGTCAGCTCCCCCAGTATAACTTGGAAACTTCTTTCCTCCTAGGTGCTTGACTGAGCACACCTTTGTTAATCTCATCATAAAGCCTCTTAACTTGCCTTCTGACTAAACTCATATGTCCCGTGTGCCCAATTATCACATGCTACACTAGTGGTATCACTTACAGATTGAGTGTCTTCCCATTGAATAACCCCTTCCATAGGATGCACAACTTCAGGGTCTCTGATAGTGTACACATATATTCTATCTATATCTCCTTCTCCCAAGGGTTCAGTATAGGGTGTTGACTTTCCATCTGTCAATGGGATGATAACACGTTCCTCCTTGTTTTCAAAACTTATATACCCCTTATTGAAATGTAAGTCAACATTGTTCTTATAGCACTAGGGGTGCCCAAGTAACACTGGAAATTTTTCTGCCTCAGCAAGCACCAAGACTTCAAAGTCTCTAGTGAATTTCACCCCTTGGATAGTGATAGCAGCATCCTTCAAAACTCCAATGGGCATTGCCTTCATCTTGTTCGCCATATACAACACATTCAAAGATGGCTTTAATGGGGGCCTTCCCATTTGATTCCATGCATCCAAGGTGAGAATGTTAACTTCTGCACCTGTGTCAATTAGGATATTTCTCAGGAGTCATCCATCAACCATGGTATTCAGGGTAATTTCCTTATCATAGTCAATTTGTGAGGAGGTAGATTAGCATGTAAAACCTTCCTTTCGTGCTCTACTCCAGCACTTGGTACTTTCTCTCTTAACCACTCTCCTAGTAAGGGGATGATATTTTCTTTCCTCAACATCTTGCATACCTCCTTGACATCATCCAAATCCTTTTATGGAGCCTCAGCGCTCTTATTTTTCTCTAGCTGCCATGACTACTCCTTCAGGTACTAGATCTCTCCTTATAGGCTTCGAATCACATCCATGGTCTCCTGATAAACTTCCTTTTGATGAGTGGGGTCTGGATACTTCCCATATACCACCTCTTCCTTTGTAACCAGTGGTCTCTACTTTGGTATTTCCCTGGCACATGTGCAGCCTCAGCTCATGTTGTCACCAATACAGGTTCTAATTCTAACTCACGCACCACCCTTAGCATCCACTACGAGTCTGTTTTCTTCACGCTTACCATCCTCAACGCCCTTTTCTTTCTATTGTTTTCTATCTCATGTGTTAAAATAATTCTGGGAACTCCTCATACTTTTACTTCTTCCCACACCAAGATCACTATAGCAGGTCATAACATTCACACTTGTAATGCCCTTGTGGACCACATATTATAACAAGTTCCATGAGGGAATTCACCTCTTACACCTCTGTAATTTCCATGACCTCTAAATCCTCCGATGAAAGCCTCTTCCACAAGCTCTCCATCTGCGTGCCCTTCATAGTGATGACCATCATCCTTGGAATTTTTGCAACGCTGGTCTGATGCACACCAATATCAATGGCATCATGTATCTGATCGATCAATCTACAATCCTTGGTTTCATGAGTAGTAGAGGTGTAAATATTGCAATAGAAAGACACATTCTTATGGATCATACGCTGTAGTAGAAAACACTACTTGCATCATGATCTCCATGGAAAATATCATAGTCTACCATCATGGTGCGTACCAATCTCTGAGGAAAACTATCCTTCGTATGCCCTTCTACCTCATAATATGTGCACCATAGGCCACTGCGAGTCTCATGTGCCGAGTTTGTACAGATAGCTTCTCCAGCTATTTTTCCATGGAAGAAATTTGAGCTTCAAGAAAAGGACTAACATCTGGTATCCATGCTTCCCATAGCCTCAGTGCACACAGGAAGCCTCCAAGGCCTCTGCACAGGTCTATGAAAGTCTTATGTGACAACACTCTCCTAAAGGGTGTTATTAATCCTCCAACAAACCATTGAGCATGCTGAGAAGGATGAATATCATAAGACAATTTTGACAAGAGAGTCTTAAAGTGCATGCATCATACTCCTGCACACTCTCTACCATACCTTGTTGAATCTCCTTTAGCATGCTAATGCTTTTCTTTTCAAACTCAGGAATATGGAATTCAGCTAAGAAGGCATTACGCAGCGCAGTATAATCTACTAATGTCTGGTGAGGGTCATACTTCTGGTACCAACTATGTGTGTGCCCTTACAAAATCATTGCAAACTGACTTACCTTCCATTCTAGGGTAGTGATCCCCTTCGCATGCCATAGTAACTCACATTTTTGTACATGCTCTGCAGCATCCTCAACACCTTTGTAATCTGGCAGATGCAAAGACATTTCAAAGAAAACTTGTTGAGGTGGTTGAGGCCCTTGTCCGCCTGATCCAGAACCTAGATTCCCCTTGGTGTTTCCTCCACCACTAGATCCACTAGATCCACCAGCACCTATTCCTCCTGACCCACCAGATCCTCTATATCCCAGGTCCACTAGTTCCTATTCCACCTGACCCACTAGATCCACCTCCTGTAGCTGGAAAAGGTCCTAAAGTGGTCATGCCTTGTGTCCCCACTGTCACATTAAACTACACGCCAATAGTCTGTGATATTACACCACTACCAGATGTGTGTCCACACCACTTCTAGATGTGATACCAAATCTTTGTGTACCCATACTTTGTCCAAACATTGTACCAGACAATATACCTCCTGAACACAAGGAAATGATTGTGTAGCCATGGATGTACCAAATGAAAAATTATACCTCCTAGGTGTTGATCGGTTACTTCCACCAATACCAACTAGGTTAGTAATACTTATCTCTAGATTTGGAAAACTAAGCGTCAGGGGTTGGTCACCAGGTGGATTCAGATACGCACCAAAATGATCTTCTCCTTTCTTCATATGATGAGATCTCTCTAGAAGCTGAGGGGGTTTCTCTTCCGCACTTGCCAAGATGGGGTAGCACAGACTGCTTAGGTTCCATGTCCTCCGTGTGAACCTCAAATCCTTCCCACAACGTCTACCTCCATAAATCCATCACTCCCACAGCTTCACGTTATCTTGTCAACTCCCTCTCTTAAGCCTCATTATACTTAAGTCATCTCTCTTCCCTCTCCTTTTCATCTGCAAGGTCTGTCATCTTCCTCCACTCTAGCTTCCTTTCCCAATGCTCAAAAGAAGCTTAGCCAACCATAGGAAATGCTTCCAAACTCAGTGTAATGATCATGGATCTTTATAGCTAAAGGGATAGCATGCAAGAATGATCCTCTTGGCTCCCTCAAGAACTCAAACTCATAATCTCCAGAAAGAATACATAGAAATAGTGTATTCCAAGGTATAACTAGTTAGCACTCTACTCCACCAGTGATCAACAACATGGGTCCATTTCAGATCGCATCATGCAACCGCTAATATTCCTCCTGGGTCCAAACATGAGGTATATAGTACCAGCTTGATCTAGATTCATATGCTGAAATCCATTCATATAACTCCACTAGAAAACAACAAAATAAGGTCTCATACAACTCATGATACAGATGTTTTTCTACCCATTTACATGCATCAAACTCAGGTCCAATATTAAATCTTTGAGAAAAATCATCCTCTATGATTTTAAGCCATGATTCGACATTGTCCAATTTCAAGCACTCTATCATCACACACCATTCTCACAACAACTTCGAAAAGAGGTCTTGGAAATGGAACCAAGATGTAGTCTCTTTTCACCGTTTCTTTAACAACCAACCCCAAATGCATCAGCATATCATCCAGATTGGTCTGGAAGCTCACCCGAGGTGTGCGTAGGCACCAAGCCCCTCCTTTATGTGAGATTTGTGAGAATGATCACCCTTGGTAAGGGAGCACTTGCATAAACATGGAATGAACATACCCATTCTGGGAATTGGGATAAAGAACTAGTCCTAGTCTAATGCATCAGAGCATGGTATAACATGATCAACTAATTGAAAGTATAATCAAACCATGAATAATATCAAGAAAAACTTGTAACACACACATGAACATAAGGGAAAGGTACAGATCAAGATCCATCACATGAGTGCTTCTAAAACTCTTCATTATATTCATTAATCAAATACAGTAGCCAAGATTACATCAAGAAGGGTTCCATCTCTGGGAACGTTCATAGTAATAGGGATTTTATACATTACAGATCCCGCCATTACACATTACACAATACCTCTATATTTTTCTTTCTCTTTTCCTCACCTACATCTATACACACATACTAACTTGATCTCCTCTCCTTAACCTTACTAGAAAACCATCCATATGAAGAACAAGAAGGAATCTTCTCTTAACTACTCATCATTACCTATGAAAATCCTAAAGGAATCCTCTCATGATTTCTCTACCACTACCCAAGAATATGTCAAATGTTGTCATGTGTTTCCCTCAATCAAGTTTCTTTAGCATGCATGTTCAGCTAATCCTTAACAACCTCAACTCCTTATCCTTTCATGATAACTATATTGATGCCCTAGAATATCCTTTCCTTGAGCCACAAGTCTCCATAGCTTATCCACATTTGTATATGGTCACTTTTCTATTCGCTCCCTATGCATGACTTTTCCTATTGTCCAAAACTCACTAAGTCCTAAATCCATCTTGCTTAGGTGTGAGCCTTCACGCCTCTCCAAGAACTACTTCTTCATGTGCCTTCATGCCTTGCTTCCACGCGCCACAAGGCTCTACGCCTTAGGTACTTAGTTGGTCCAACATTTATTTATTCTAGGAGAGTGTTAATGTCAAGGAAGAAGAGAAAATGTCTTAGTGTTTTTAGCACATTATTGAGTTCAGAGTTTGATTATCATAAGTCGTAAGCCCTTAGAGGCCATGTCGTGATCATATTTTTAATGACCTTTGAGGCTTAAAAATTAATAAAAGTATACTTTATTATTTTTTGAATTTCTCTCTACATATGTACTTCCCTTCCATTCTAAATACACACTACTCTGCAGAAAAAATCTATTTTAATACTTTCATATACACATGTATATTCTTTGTATACACCATATCACATGAACACATCGTTTACCAACATTTTTTTCTAATGTATTTGTATTTTTTACATTTATGACATGATCTACATTAAAAAATAACAATCGCAACCTATAATAGTAAATACATGTCTATTATACCATAAGAGTCTTCATTTTAGTCTACAAATATAGGTTCCTTGAATGCATGACTTTATACAACCCGCAATCTGTGGTATAATAGTATAATGGGTAAAAAGGTATATCTATTGACCATATTCTAAACTATTCATTATACATTTTCCACCATGCTACAAATTATTTCTGGTTATGGATAATGGATAACCACAAGGCACTAAGTGGAAAGTAGTCCATAGAATTGGAAGGTGTTGCAATATATTGCATAGATTCTATAGACTGCGGTGTCTGTAATATGTATCTTACTCTCCTCTCCATTTCAGTATGTAGATTTAAATTTTCAAAATTCAGACTTATCAATTTCTAAGACCAATATTTCATAATTCATAGAGAGACATATAAGTCTTCATTTTGTCACATCGGTCATGTCATAAAAAAAATTCTTATGTTGTTGATAACCACTAAGTGGAAAGTAGTGTGCAAGAATCATCCTAAACTAAAATATGAAAGAAATGGAACTGATACCAAATCACAAAAAATCTAAAGATATTTATAATTCATTTTTAAAAGTATACTCCTTTGATTAAAAAAATGAATGTTTTACAAGAATATATAGGAAACATGGAGGTGAATTTCCTTAGTTTAAAAATATAATTTTAAAGTTTTAACTCTAATTAAAGCTAACTACTACTAAATATAACATTAACTAAAATACACATGATAATATCTCTCAGTCGACAAAATAGATTAGTTCAAAAACTAGCTCTGTTAAATACTGATTTAATTTAATTTGAATCAAATCTAATTTTAGAGTAACTATTGTGATATATGATATTTAAATGCTCAAATACATTAAAGATGCAAGAAATGAAGCATGTAAAATATAAAACCCTAAATACATGAGATATATAGAAAGAATTATTTGATTTCTGCATAATCTAGAAGTGATCTGGATTGTGAAAAGAGTTGAATAGAGTGGGAAGAGTGTCGTAACAGATCACTGTAAAATATGCGATGCAAGAATGAGGTTGTACATAAATGCCTATAATAGGGAAAGGGTGCTAGAGTGCTGGAAACCAGTTCTAGGCACCGGTGAGTACACGGGATCTAGAAATCTGATTTCTTCTATGTCGTTAGGGTTTCACAAATGTTTCATGTTGATCACCTGATATTCGTTCCTTGATCATTGAAGGTACCTGTCACCTACAAAATCCCACAAACCACATCAAACCTAAAAAATAAAAATATAGAATGGGGAGTCAAATTGACCCCAACGGTCACCCTAAGAGAAAAATTACAACTAAGTGATGCACTACATCTTAGACTCCATGTATTTCTTATGAGTGTGTGTAGACATTGTGCCCTAGGATGCCCTAGTGCAAGTTGCACTTGATAAGTGTCTAGAACTAGAATGTAGAAATGTATAGCATGTGTGAATGGAAAAGAATGAACTTCCCCTTCCTGTGTAGTGTTTGCATAGTTGATGCGGCCTATTTCCCTTGAATGGATGCTAGATGGATGCCCTTAGTGCTTTTTAGTTCCTTTAGATGTAAGCTTAGGTGATGATATGTTATCTCGTTTTTAGTGATTTCAGCTAAATTGAGATAACCATAGAAATTTTTTTGACAAAATCCCCTAAAAATGCCCTTTGAAGGAGATTTTCAGGTTTTTAGGTTTCCATCACATGGAAACATATCATTTCATGTTTCTTGTCAATTATTTCCCGAAACCCGAAACTCGATTACAAGCCAATGTATTAGGTTTTCAAAACTCAGGAGCATCAGAACATACCTTGTAAAATGCATGATCCATGTCACTTGGTTCCCGAAACCTGAAACCAAAACAATCCCTTGTGTCAGGTTTTCAAAAGTTGATAACATCCAAACACCTCATGTTTCATGTCAGTTGTTTCCCAAAACCCGATTTGATAGTAAAACTTGTGTATCAGGTTTTCAGACACTCCGAACATGATGACATGGCATTAATGTTGAGTTTTCAGGTAGTTAGCACACGTGTTGGATGAGGTGTAATTAATGCTAGGGATTTATAAATAGTTTGAATTTACACATGTTCAGCATCATCCTAGCTCCGCAGTCTATCAAGTTTTATAGAGTGCTCAACATCATCCTGTCTCCGCAATATATCGGGTTTCGCAAGCTGCTTAACATCCCCTGAGTTCCACCTTTGGGTCGGGTTTCACGAGGTGTTTGACATGACCAAATTTCTGAAATACACTACAGTGTGTCAGGTTCTAGGAAGTGCTTTGCAGGTCCCAAAGTCGGGTTAGTGCGGCGGGTCTGTAGGGTTGCTCAATAAGCTTTCAAGCCCGATTTTTCAACCACAGGTCATCTAGGCATTCTTTCTTCAAAAAATTCTCATGTCAGATCCTAGACAATCTAAGGGTAAGTCAGATAGGTTAGGAAAGATGAAATATAAGTACCAGAAGATGGAATCCCCTTCCTACATAGATTGCAATTACAACATCTGAGACACGGAGCTTGGTAATATAGACATGGAAGACTTTTGGAATAGAATCAGGGATTCTTCTTAGAGTCCCTGGATGAAGTTAATAGATGATAGTGGCCTCCCTCTCACAGCAGGATTCCCAATGTCTGCTCAATTCCCTAAGTTCATTCTGGCATGTGCTTCCAATTATGACTCAGTTTCCCGCTCAGTGAGAAATCAATCAGGAGAAACCATAGTGAAGTTGGATGGGGGTTACTTTGATTACCTCTTAAAATTGCCCAAATTTGTAGAATATGTTGATTTAAACCTTCAATCGGTGCAGAAGTCCTGGGACAATGATCAAGAATATTACATCAGGCATGTAAACAAAAAGTTCTTAATCAAGGCCAAGCCAGCCATCTCTAGGTTTCCCAATTTTGTCCCTAGGAGTGATTTCATCCTTGAAATCGGTGATATCATTACCCTGCTAAGTCGAGTATTTGGACCCCCCAAGTCGAGAGACTTCCAAGGGTGGATGTATCAATTCATGGTCATCATAAAGAAGAAAAACCAAGGAATAGATTGGAGCAGTCTTATAAGTGATGAGATACACTCCCAGATGAAAACAGTCTTGAGTACTAGCAAGTTCTATATGTCATCATACGTAACCTATGTAGAAGCTATCATGAGAAATTATCTAGGGTTGGATGCAAAGGGAAATAGGACAACATAACATATATATTGGTATTTCCCTCAGCTGACAATGAAGGGTTCTGAGGATCAATTTAGAAGAGTGAATGATGCCTTCTTTTAGGAAAACATCTGCATGTTGAACCTTGATTTAAGGAAGAGAAGAATCTCTAACGAGGCATGGGCCAAAGTATTGAAATGGGGTTGTATCTGGTTACAATTCAAGAAGTTCACATACCTTCGGGTGGTCATGTATCTGGGTGATCCTTTCTGTTTTCCCAGGTTCCCGGGTGATAAGTTGATCCTAATGGATTTGGTTAGACAATTGTTGGATTTTCTCAAATTCCAACAAAGTAAGCACAACGCCACCGTCTCCTTCCCTATTTCCATCAGAAGGTACACGTGCTCAACAGTGGTTAATGCCAAGAATGTGGTGCACGAGCTACAGGATAAGTTTAAAAATCACATGAAGCATAGAGATGGGTTTGATTTCTAAGGAGTTCTTAAGTCATATGGGACCTTATATCTATGTGTGCCCAGTGTAGAAGACATTTGGGTTGATCTTTGGGATGAAGTTTCCATCCAAAGAAAGGACAATAGGATGTTAAATGTTAAAGATATTTGGATGTTAGATTTATCTGACATCCTAGAAGGAACCATGGATAATGAAAGTGTCATTAACGCCTTGTATGGTGGGCTGAATGAAGACCAGTATGTATTCCCAGCCATTTATTGGTCCATTGCTGAGAAAGCTTCTATTGTGGGAAGAGCTGCTCAAATTCTTTCCCGTACTAAGGTGTGGCTCATTTCTTGGGGAATGAGTTATAAATAAAATATTTTTCCAAAGCTAGCTACTTTGGAAGTGGGACCCTCCAATGGAAAAAAGTAAAAGGATAACGACTCTTCCAAAAGGCCAATAAAGGTTAAGTTTGTCAGAAAGAGAGAAGAGCAAGTGACCACATCATTTGTCACTATCCCACAAATGGTTGAGATACTTGATTGACCTCCACTACCAGAACAAGGAAATCTTCCTTCAGGAGAAGAGGTTGGTAAACCTCTCATTCCCTTTTTAGTTGGAAAATCATCAGAGGTAACTCTTCCTCTTACCTCTCAAGCTTTAATTTTAGAATCATTGTCTCCTCCCATTCAACCTTCCTTGCCTTAGATTTCTTCACCAAGTTCTTTAGCCATGGCTAGCATCTTCTCTAGCCTCTCACCTCTCCCCACTGGACCCAAGTTAACCATGGATATGCCTCCTCCTTCTGTACCTTCATTCCCTGAGTCCATTTCCATGGACACTACACTCACAATGATCACCACCCCACAAGAAAACCTTCCTCCACCTGAAGATGTGACCGTAACACCTATGATGGGAGAAAAATCTTCCAGTATGCCTCAATGGTTAATAAATCAGACCCCAAGGAAGAGGAAGGTGGTAGTTCCCCTACTAGCCTTTGATTTCAATTCCCTCAAGGTCACTCCTACCAAGTCTGCCAAGAAACCCAAAATAGTTTCAAGGGTTTCAGTGGATGCCTCAGGGCATAAGTTTGTAGAAATTTCCACTCCCGTAACTGAAAAAACCAAGGATGATATAATGGTCATCGATTATCAAATCACAAGGGTTAATCTAGGATAAGTAAAAATAGAGGGAGCACAATAGGATGCACAAGATGCCATGATTGTGTTGTGTCAAAAGTTGAAGGAAATAAATTGAAGTAGAGATGAGCTAAAATAGAAAGTAGAGTAGCTGACAGAAGTACTACTCAAGCTCTCAAAGCCTCGTGAGTCAACACTATTGTCCTCTACTCAGTTTGATTTCTCATTGATACCCATGATTGAAAATATTAATGAGAAGGGGAGAACAGTCGATGAATGGATCCAGAGGCTACACCTATAAGGAAAAGAGGTCATTGATGACACTGTGGAAGTCTAAAAATCCTTGTAGGATATAAAGAAGGATGGCGAGAAAATGGATGATGAATTTTCGGTAGAAGTCGGGAACCTAGAGTTGACTTTTGAAGCTCTCAATACACTGAAGCAGGTTTCATCCCACGTCTTAGTTGAGGAAGGCATCATTCCACATGGGGAAAAGCATTTTCAACTGACCAAAGCCATTAGATTCAGAATAAAGATTCTCAATGAAGCTTGCAGCAAATTAAGGGAGTCAAGAGATTAATTGGTTGATGGCACAAATGACATAGAAGAAGAGCTAATCAAGATCTACACTAAAGTGTTGAATGAAAGCTTGAGTATTCTACCCACTAATGATCACAAGTAGATCCATGAATCAATTCAACATGAACCAACTAATGGCTTTAGCCTTGAAATCATTGATAGGTTCGTGAAGATTGAACATTCTTTGGAAACACTGAGGAAACTCAACAAGAGACTAAAGAAACTTCCTAGTAATGCGAGTGATACTTAGGAAACATGTGAAGTCCTGAGTGACCATTCCACTGTGCCTGATGAAGATGAGATGTAGGGCATAATCTGAAAGTTCCAAGAATTTTGGGACAAGCAAGCTTTGCTGGAGGAAGACAACGACGATGAAACAAAATAGGCATAATGTTTCATGTCATTTCAATCCTGAAATTGACATGTCTTTTTCATTTTCGTTTCGTCATATAAGAATTAAATTTTGACTTGGTTTCCTGTGTGAGAGTCAAGTGAAATAGGTCTCTCATTAATATACTATTTCCTAAGATTTATCCTATTTTCTCTCAACTCTTTTTATTATAAATAAGGGATACTTATGCATTCCAAAAGGTTGATATTTTTGGAATATTGAGAACTATTGTGAAGAAGAAACACTTTGTGTTTTTTTTAATCATTTGAGGAATAGAAACTGATGCTATTTTGCAAACTTTGTGTTGTGAGATTCCTCTCTCTTAAGATATTGTTCTTATGTTCAGAATCTTAAGCTATTCTTTGTTTAGCATTCTTGATTATTTTAATTGTTTCAAACATTACATGTGTTATCTAGAACTCGTATGATTATTTCGTGATCTATGTTTGCTCAAAAGAAAATACATTCCCCTCATTTTCTTTCCATTGTGTTTGTTCCATAATAAAAATTTCCTTTCTGATCCATTCCATTTTGAAAAACAACAACATCTTCACCTAGTGTGGATATGCATTTCAGGATTCTAACCCAACCCCAATGGTTAGAATAGTGTGAATATTGCATGTATTATTTCCATTGTGTTTTAGATTAGTAATAAACAGGAAGCCTCACCTGTCTTTAAGGAGGGATTTAATCCCATGTACTGTGGTTGAACCTCATATTTTAGCTTGACAAAATATCCAACCAATAGTTTTTGGCGACTCCGCTAGGGAATACAGATTGATAACACTAAGCTTATCCTATTGGTGTCTGGTGACTCCATATTTGCCTTATTTTCAAAAAGATCTAACTTCCAATTCAAGCTGGTGAAAAATATCTTCACTCGGTCAAACTGAGCCAGGGGTAAAACTGATCCATTCTTTGATTTGCTTCAGCAACATAATTTCAGACTTTCATGCAACAGTGTTGCATCTAGTCGAACAAGAATTTCTTCGTCCATCCAAAGAACTCAGATTCCTCAAACACAAGAAGTTTTTGCAACCATCCATGCATTATTCTTGTCTGATACTCATATTTTTGTATGCACTTCATTCCGAAGAATGGTAGTACACCCTATGCCTTGGGGTGCGGCTATTGGTCCTCTTTCCCTAACTCCATTGTTGCACAATCTACCTCATGGATCACATAAGAATATTCCTAATTTTTAGGAAGAAGCACCCTGATGAAAACATCGCTTAATTCT
Source organism: Taxus chinensis (assembly GCA_019776745.2). NCBI lineage: Eukaryota > Viridiplantae > Streptophyta > Pinopsida > Cupressales > Taxaceae > Taxus > Taxus chinensis. Next base: position 615,080,328 of record CM034152.1, on the reverse strand, counting down.
TTATCGCATGTGGCATTCTTGGAGTTGCTCATGAAGACATCTCTATTTGACTCTTCATTGAGACATTGCATGGTGTAGCAGTAGAATGGTTATACCATCTTTCGAATGCATGCATTACCAACTGGGCTACAATGAGATCTATATTTGAAGCGAGGTTTAAACCAGCTGAAGATTATCATGCTTTTTTAGCACAGCTTACACACATGAAGAAGTAATCTTATGAACCCATGTGGGACTTCATAACCAAATTCAACAAGCTGATCTGTAAGATTCCAGACCTAGCTGTTCCCACTCTTGAAAATCAAAAGTGTTTCTTCATCAACGCTCAACCTCCTGATGTGAGCTTCTTGTTATCTGTTATTCCTGATTTGTCCACTGCTCAAGCTACAACCACTGAGATAGAAGATGATCTTATTCTAGCTAGAAATATCAGAAGAGAATAATCTAAGCCTGAAAATCAGAGTTCTTCTCAGAATACTACTGATCCTATGATTCAAAAGATGGCCAATGACTTGATTTCTTTAAAGAAGCAAATGTCCCAATAAGTGACAAATGCTCCTTATCGGGATATTCCTAGATAAAATTTCAACAATACTAATGGCACTCCTGTAAGAGACAGGAATCAATTGATCGCTGCTCCCACCAGGCTAGCCATTGAAGCTCCTCCTATCAACGTAGCAGTTGAAATAATTGAGGAGGGTGAATAACCAGATGATCAAGACTCTCATGAAGCTTTCAAGCTCTAGGATATGTTGATGAGTCTTTTTATGATTCAGCTGGCGACTCCAGCATTGGGTACTTAGAGTATGAGGAATACGAAGGTGAGCATGATGGCCAATCCTTTACAGTCTTCACTCGATCCCAATCTTAAAGTCCCAGAAAGCCGGTTGAAGGTGCTAAGGAGAAAATTAACTCCCGTGGTTATGGCTAATAGAGGCTCTCCCATCTCAACGCAAACTGAAAAGGAGATAACTAAAAAGGTAACTTCATCTTCTAATTATTTTTCTCCTTCCCTCAAGGCCAGTACCTCAGCTCAAACTAGTGTAACCAAAACTGATCCCTCCATTATTCCTTCATATACTACTTTCGACATCATTGATCATGCAAAGAAAACCAAAATCCAAATGTCGGAAGCCGAGTACTTGCAGTCCAACCCTGAGCAATTTGAGAAACTTTCCAAATTCATTAGAAGCAAGGTTGTTATTCCTTCATCTTCAAAAGTCATTTTTCCTAGCCCCACTCAGCCTTTACCTTAGAGTAATATGACCTTTGCTGCTTCTTCAAGAAAGATCGAACCGTTTTATTTGTCCTTACTTATAAATGGTTTTAAACTCAACAACTGCATAATTGACTCAGGAGCCTCTGATAATGTAATTCCCACAAAAGTAGCTCATGCCCTTAGACTCACCTTGACTAAATATTATGGGTGGTGCTATTCCATGGAAACCAAATAGGTCCCCTTGATTGGCCAAATCAAGGATGCATAATTTGCATTTGTTGCCTTCCCTGAAAAGAGAGTGAAAATGACTATCCTAGTTGTTGATATCCCAACTGCTTATGGCATTCTCTTAGGAAGAGGTTTTTGCAAATATGTTGGAGGAGAAATCAACATGGATTGGACCAAAGCTAAAATTCCAGTAAATGGAGTTCCTTGTGTCCTTCACCTCGAAGCAAAATCAAAGTACCTTGTCACTAAATCAGATGATCCTAAGGCTCAAATTCTCTTTGAAGATGCAGGCTTGGGTAATTATTTCATGACATCTGAGGTGCCTTTCGTAGAAGTCAAAGAAGAAGATCCAATGTTGTTTTGACCCTTGAGTTCAATGGGAGCTATTCAACTACTGGTTCAGGTGCTGACGTGGTTCTTATATCTCCAGATTTCGAGATTTTTCCCTTTGCTTTCAAGTTGCAGTTTGATAATACTAATAACATAGCTGAATATGAAGCTTTATTATTAGGGTTAGAAATGGCAAGACAAAAAGGAGTCTGAAATCTTAAAGTGCAGGGAGATGCCGAATTGATTGTGAACCAAGTAAGGGGGACCTATCAGATAAAAAATTATCACCTAAGACATTACAGGAACAAGTTTTGGGACAACATAGAATGCTTTGATGTTTTTTACATTAAGGAAGTCTTAAGAGATTACAATGATAAAGCTGATTCTTTATCCGTATCTACATCTCTTCTCCTTCATCACCTACAGTTCAAACAGGACACGTATACCATTGAGATTGTATATTGTCCAAGTGTTCCAGATAATTCAGCACATTGGCAAGTATTTAATGATGATCAACAGGTATTGTATTTTCTTGAGAAAGCTGATAATTTCAATGAGCTTTACTTTGAAGGATCAGAATCAAATTTTTGTGAGTCCATCTCGAATTCATATCAATAAATTGATGGTGAATTCATCCAGCTTAAAGGCAATAAGATTCTGAAGGGATTAGTTTCTCTGGAAGGTCTATTTGACAAGCATGACCATTTCATTCAGGATAAAAGGCAAGCTGAAGGTGCTTCCTCAGTAGAGGTAGATCAAGTTAACCTGGGCTCTGTTGATCAACCATGGATGGTAAAAATCAGTAAATGTTGTTCTCTGGAGGAAAAAGAAAGATTCTCTTCACTCCTTAAGAGATATATGGACGTCCTAGCATGGTCATATGTGGATCTAAAGTCTTTCAAGCCCAAGGATGTGCAACATAGTATTCCTTTAAAGCCTGAGGTTAAACCCTACAATAAGAATTAAAGGCATTACAACCCAAAGATCTCAGGGACTATCCTTGCTGAAATTTAGAAGATGTTAGATGCAAGGATTATCTTTCCATTCCATCTGGGTTGCTAATATTGTTCTCGTCAGAAAGAAGAACGGAGAAATTTGGATTTGGGTTGATTTCTGGAACCTCAATCAATCTTCAATGAAAGAAAATTATCCATTTCCCATCATGGACCAAGTATTACAGACCGTCACTGGATCAAAAATGTTATCCATGCTTGATGGATTTTTGGGGTATAATCAAGTTGAGGTAGCTGCTGAAGATCAACATAAAACGACATTCACCACCCCATGGGGAACCTTTATTTACAGAAGGATGCCTTTTGGTTTGATTAATGTCAGAGCCACATTTCAAAGGGATATGGATTTATATTTTAGAGATTTGATGGGCAAGGTCATATTTGTGTATTTGGATGACTTAACGGTCTCTCAAAAAAGTGAAGTGATCATTATGATTATCTAGAACAGGTACTCTTAAGGTGCAGGCGTCATGGGATTTCATTAAACCCTAAAAAATCCATGTTCAAAGTAACAGAAGGAAAATTTCTAGGTCATATCGTGACTAAAGAAGGAACCAAGATCGACCTAGAAAGGGTGAAGGCCATCCAAAGCCTTACCCTGCCCACAAGCAAAACTGGGGTGCACTCCTTTTTCGGGAAGGTCAATTTCCTAAGAATATTTGTACCTAAATTTGCTAATAAAACCAAGGATATCCTTGGGATGATGAAAGGTAAAACTCCATTTCAATGGAGAACTAAAGGGAAGATTGTTTTTGAAGAAGTTAAAAAGAGCGAAATTGCTCACGCTCCCTATTCTGGTATGCCTAGACTTCAAGAAAGATTTTATCATGTACAACTACACTTCCACACATACAGTATCAGCCATCCCTGATGTAAGAAAATGAAGAAGTAATTGAAGCTCCCATCACTTTCATGAGCTTCCCACTAAAGGAACATGAATTGAATATGTTGCGGATTGAAAATCACGCTTATGTAATGGTGAGAGAAATGAAAAATTTCAGGTATTATGTATTTAGTTCCCACACTCTCGTTCTAGTTCCCGATACTGCAGTTAAATCCATCTCTGACTCTAATAGGAACTAGGTAGTCAATGGGGTAACTGGATAGCCAAATTCTAGGAGTATGAATTAGATATCAGACCTACCAAGTTGGTACGAAGGAAGAGGCATGTGCCAATTGATCATGTAGAAAATAGTGCCGAGACAGAGTGCAAAGAAACTAAAGGTACTTCTTCAGAGTTTCCCAAAGTGCTTTTCATAAGCACATGACTGATGAGATGGTACACGAAATATTTCTTTTTTTTTAACCTATGGTGAGTGTCCCTCTGCATTTAAGTCAAAAAGAAAAGAGAACAGTTAAAGTTAAGGTCTACAAGATACATTATGTGGGACAATGGTATATACAAGAAAGGTATCGACGGTGTATTCCTATGTGATGTGTTGATAAGTCTCAGCAAGTAAGGTTGCTAGAGTCCTTCCACAATCTAGCATGTGGAGGACATTTCTCTTCTTCCATAACAGCTTACAAGATATTATGGGATAGGTATTATTTTCCTACTCTCTTTCAAGATTCAGCTAAATCGGTGGCCAACTTTGAAGCTTGTCAAAATTTCGTTGGTCATCCTAAGCTGGTAGCTCTTCCCTTAAAGCTTGTGGTGATTGAAGAACCTTTTCGCCAATGGGGAATTGATTTCATTGGAGTGCTGAACCCTACCTCTAGTTTTAGTCATAATTATGTTCTCACTACCACAGATTATTTCACTAAGTGGGTGGAAGTCTTCTCTAATAAAATAAGCTACCTCTCAAAGCTATTTGTGCAATTTTCTCAAAGAAAATATAATTGTTAGATTCAGTGTACCTCACAAGATAATTTCTGAACAACACCTCCAATTTCTCATCCCATGATTTGAACAGGATTTTTTTATGGATTTGGGATCATGTTGGCTCATTCATCTGATTATTACCCCCAAGGCAATCATCAGGCTCAATCAAGCAACAATAGCTTGGTGACCATAATCAGAAAGTTGATCGATGAGAATTAGAGGACATGGCACAAAGTATTATATGATGCATTATGGGCTAGAATAGATTACTTCTAAATGATTTATTGGATTTTCCCCATTCTAGGTGTTATATGGAATTGATGCTGAGATTCCTATCTTTGTAGAATTACCATCCTTATAGACTGGCTAAATAAATTAAAGATGAAACCTTTCAAAGTTCTATTGAGAAAAGGATAATGTACCTAGCTAGGTTGGACGAAGAAAAGAAGCAAGGTGGTGGATCACATCACAGACCATTAGATCAAAGTCAAAAATATATTTGACAAGAAATTGAAAGCAACGTGATTTCCAGATTGGAGATCTAGTACTTCTCTAGGACAAGAGAAAGGCGTAGAATGGGATGCATGGCAAGTTTGACTCCTTATGGAAAGGTCGTTTCAAAATACATCAGCTAAATGGTGAAAATAGCTTCTATCTATAATACCGTAGATGGAGAGTTTCTTCCTCTACCTTTCAGTGGCCAACATTTGAAGTTGTTCCATCAGTAATGCAAGACGCTCTCTTGCACTATATCATAATTTATTTTATGCTATGTGTTTGCTTTCTTTTCTTTCTTTCTTTCTTTGTTTTTGGTTTTTCTTCTTTAGACTCCGTAGCCCAATGGATAAATATTTTTGATACATGAGTTCTCTTCCTTTGATATCTCAAATAAATTCCCCAACTGGAGCTAGTTGTTATCTCATTTTTAGTGATTTCAGCTAAAATTGAGATAACCATAGAATTTTTTTGACAAAATCCCTCTAAAATTCCCTTTGAAGGAGATTTTCAAGTTTTCAGGTTTCCATCGCATGGAAACATATCCTTTCATGTTTCTTGTCAATTGTTTCTTCGAAACCCGAAACCTGATTACAAGCCACTGTATCAGGTTTTCAGAACTCAGAAGCATCAGAACATACCTTGCAAAATGCATGCTCCATGTCGCTTGGTTCCCAAAATCCAAAACCTGAAATGATCCTTTGTGTTCAGGTTTTTGGAACTTGATAACATCCAAACACCTCATGTTTCATGTCAATTGTTTCCCCGAAACCTGATTTGATAGTAAAACCTTTGTATCAGGTTTTCAGACACTCTGAGCATGATGACATGGCATTAATGTCGAGTTGTCAGGTAGTTGGCACACGTGTCAGATGAGGTGTAATTAATGCTAGGGTTTTATAAATAGTTTGAATTTACACGTCATTTTTACTTGGTACATTTTTCATTGCGTGGATTTTTCCGTGCATGTTCCTTTGACCTCCAAACCCGACTCAACCTCTTGATCGATTTCGTGATCCATCTTCGACCATTTTTTGAATTTATTGAAGGCATTTTTCTTCTTCCCATCTAGGTTTAGGGTTTTGGGTTGTTTCTTCACATCCCTATTGTACTTCCTGTGAAAAATCTTGTTTGGGATCACCCTTTTGGTTTTGCTTAATTTTTTCCCACGTGTTATACTCTATTTGGTTTTTGAGATGAATCTAAAATCCTGGAACTTGACGGGAATTTTTATTTGTTCTATTGAAACCCAATGAATTTGTTTTTTTACATAGATAACATCCCCTAACTTCTGTTGTATCTCAATCTACTTAAAATCCCCTAACTTCCATAGTCTCCAATTTTTATAAAGTGCTCAACATTTAGCACTCTGTGTATCAGGTTTCGCAAGATGCTTAACATCCCCTGAGTTCCACCTTTGGGTCGGGTTTCACAAGGTGTTTGACACAACCAAATTTCTTCAATATACATTGTAGTGTGTCAGGTTTCAGGAAGTTCTTTGCAGGGTCCCAAAGTCCGGTTAGTGTGGAAGGTCTGTAAGGTTTCTCATCAAGCTTTCAATCCTGATTGTTCAACCAGATGTCATCTAGGCATTGTTTCTTCAAAAACTTCTCATGTCTGATCCTAGATAATATAAGGATAAGTCAGACATTTCAGGAAAGATGAAGTACAAGTACCAGAAGATGGAAACCCCTACCTACATAGATTGTAATTATGACATCTGAGACACGGAGCTTAGTAATATAGACATGGAAGACTTTTGGAACAGAATCAAGGATTCTTCTCAAAGTCCCTGGATGAAGTCGATATCTGGAAGTGACCTCCCTCTCATAGCAGATTCCCAACTGTCTGATCAATGCCCTGAGTTCATTCTATCATGTGCTTTAAATTATGACTCAGTTTCCCACTCAATGATAAATCAATCAGGAGAAACCATAGTGAAGTTGGACCAGGGGTTACTTTTATGATCTCTTAAGATTTCCCAAAATTGTCAGAATATGTTGATTTAAACCTTCAATTAGTGCAGAAGGTGTGGGATAATGATCAAGAAGATTGCATCAGGCATGTAAACAAAAATTTCTTAATCAAGGCCAAGCCAGTTATCTCTAGGTTTCCCAAGTTTTTCCCCTAGGAGTGATTTCATCCTTGAAATCAGTGATATCATTACCCTGCTAAGTTGAGTATTTGGACTCCTCGAGTCAAGAGACTTCCAAGGGTGGATGTATCAATTCATGGTCATCATAAAGAAGAATGAACCAAGGAATCGATTGGAGCAGTCTTATAAGTGATGAGATAGAATCCCAGATGAAAACAGTCTTAACTACTGGCAAGTTCTATATGTCGTCATACGTCACCTATGCAGACAGCTCAGACATGAGAAATTATCCAGGGTTGGATGCAAAGGGAAATAGGGAAAACAGAACATATATATTGGTATTTCCCTCAGCTGACAATGAAGGGTTCTGAGGATCAATTTAGAAGAGTGAAGGATGCCTTCTTTTATGAAAACATCTGCATGTTGAACCCTGATTTAAGGAAAAGAAGAGTCTCTGACGAGGCATGGGCCAAAGTATTGAAATGGGGTTGTATCTTCTTGTAATTCAAGAAGTTCACATACCTTCGGGTGGTCATGTATCTGGGTGATCCTTTCCGTTTTCCCAGGTTCCCGGGTGATAAGTTGATCCTAATGGAGTTGGTTAGACAATTGTTGGATTTTCACAAATTCCAACAGAGTAAGCACAAGGCCACCATCTCCTTCCCTATTTCCATCGGAAGGTACACGTGCTCAACAGTGGTTAAAGCCAAGAACGTGGTGCATGAGCTGTAGGATAAGTTGAAAAAGCACATGAAGCATAGAGATGGATTTGATTTCTAAGGAGTCCTTAAGTCATATGGGACCTTATATCTACATGTTCCTAGTGTAGAAGACATTTGGGTTGATCTTTGGGATGAACTTGTCATCCCAAGAAAGGACAATAATAGGTTAACACTTGAAGAGATTCAGATGTTAGATCTATCTGACATCCCAGAAGGCACCATGGACAATGAAAGTGTCCTTGAAGCCTCGTATGATGGGTTGAACGAAGACCAATATGTATTCCCAACCATTGATTGGTCCATTGCTGAGAAAGCTTCTATTGTAGGAAGAGTTGCTCAAATTCTTGCCCGTACTAAGGCATGGCTCATTTCTTGGGGAATGAGTTATAAAGAAAAGAGTTTTTCAAAGCTAGCTACTTTGGAAGCGGGACCCTCCAAGGGAAAAAAGGAAAAGGATAAGGACTCTTCCAAAAGGCCAATAAAGGTTAAGTTTGTCATAAAGGGAGAAGAGCAAGTGACCACATCATTGGCCACTATCCCACAAACGGTTGAGATACTTGATTCACCTCCACCACCAGAATAAGGAAATATTCCTTCAGGAGAAGAGGTTGGTCAACCTCTCATTCCCCTTTTGGTTGACAGCTCATTAGAGGTAAGTCTTCCTCTTACCTCTCAAGCTTTAATTTCAAAATCATTACCTCCTCCCATTCAACCTTCCTTGCCTCAGATTTCTTCACCAAGTTCCTCAGCCATTGCCAACATCTTCTCTGGCCTCTCACCTCTCCCCACTAGACCCAAGTTAACCATGGATATGACTCCTCCTTCTGTACCTTCATTCCCTGAGTCCATTTCCATGGAAACTACACTTGCAGTGATCACCACCCCACAAGCAAACCTTCCTCCACCTGAAGATGTGACCGTAACACCTACGATGGGAGAAACTTCTTCCAGTATGCCTCAATGGTTAATAGATCAGACCCCAAGGAAGAGGAAGGTGGTAGTTCCCCTACCAGCCTTTGATTTCAGTTCCCTCAAGGTCACTCCTACCAAGTCTACCAAGAAACCCAAAACAGTTTCAAGGATTTTAGTGGATGCCTCAGGGCATAAGTTTGTAGAAATTGCCACTCCCGTGGCTGAAAAAACCAAGGATGATATAATGGTCACTGATTATCAAATCATAAGGGTTAATCTAGGAAAAGTAACAACGGAGGGAGCACAATAGGATGCACAAGATGCCATGAATGTGTTGTGCCTGAAGCTAAAGGAAACAAATTAAAGTAGAGATGAGCTAAAAGAGAAAGTAGAGTAGCTGAAAAAAGTACTACTCAAGCTCTCAAAGCCTCCTGGGTCAACACTCGTCATCCTCTACTCCTATCAGGTTCAATTTCTCATCGGTACCCATGATTGAAAAGATTAATGAGAAGGGGAGAATGGTTGATGAATGGATCCAGAGGCTATTCCTGCAAGGAAAAGAGGTCATTGATGACACTGTGGAATTCTACAAATCCTTGGAGGATATAAAGAAGGATGGTGATAAAATGGATGATGAATTTTCAGTAGAAGTCAGGAACCTAAAGTTAACTTTTGAAGCTCTCAATATGTTGAAATAGGTTCCGTCCCACAACTTGGTCGAAGAAGGCATCATTCCACATGGGGACAAGCATTTTCAACTGACCAAAGCCATTAGATTCAGAATAAATATTCTCAATGAATCTTGCAAAAAATTGAGGGAATCAAGAGATCAATTGGTTGATGGCACAAATGACATAGAAGAAGAGCTAATCAAGATCTATGTTAAAGTGTTGAATGAAAGCTTGAGTATTTTTTCCCACTGATGATCTTTACAAGTAGATCCAAGAATCAATTCAGCATGAACCAAATGATGGATTTAGCCTAGAAATCATTGATAGGTTCGTGAAGATTGAACATTCTTTGGAAACACTGAGGAAACTCAACAAGAGACTGAAGAAACTTCCTGGTAACGCGAGCGATACTCAGGAAACGTGTGAAGTCCTGAGTGACCATTCCACCATGCACCTGATGAAGATGAGATGTAGGGCATAATCCAAAAGTTCCAAGAATTTTGGGACAAGCAGGCTTTTTTGGAGGAAGACAAAGATGATGAAACAGAATAGGCATAATGTTTCATGTCATTTCAATCCTAAAATTGACATGTCTTTTTCATTTTCCTTTCGTCATATAGGAAGCAAATTTTGACTTGGTCTCCTACGTGAGAGTCAAGTAAAATAGGTCTCTCATTAATAAACTATTTCCTAGGATTTATCCTATTTTCTCTCAACTCTTTTTATTATAAATAAGGGATACTTATGCATTCCAAAGGGTTGAGATTTTTGGAATATTGAGAACTATTGTGAAGAATAAAAACTTTGTGTTTTCTTTTAATCATTTGAGGAATAGAAACTGATGCTATTTTGCAAACTTTGTGTTGTGAGATTCCTCTCTCTTAAGATATTGTTCTTATGTTCAGAATCTTAAGCTATTCTTTGTTTAGCATTCTCGATTATTTTAATTGTTTCAAACATTACATTTGTTATCTAGAACTCGTATGATTATTTCGTGATCTGTGTTTTCTCAAAAGAAAATACATTACCCTCATTTTCTTTCCATTGTGTTTCTTCCATAATTAAAATTTCCTTTTCGATCCATTCCATTTCAGAAAAACAACAACATCTTCACCTAGTGTGGATATGGATTTTGGGATTCTATCCCAACCCCAATGGTTAGAATAGTGTGAATATTGTATGTATTATTTCTAATGTGTTTTAGATTAGTAATAAACAGGAAACCTCACCTGTCTTTGAGGAGGGATTTAATCCCATGTATTGTGGTTGAACCTCATATTTTGGCTTGACAAAATATCCAACCAACATGATAGTATATACTTAGTGTTTGATCCCTCATTTTGAACACATAACTATGTATTTATATGATTCCCTTGTTTTAATTTCGTAATTGACAACTAGAAGGATACCCCATAAGTGAAAATGATGCCCAAAAGATAAAAGAGACCTAAAAATAGCGAGTAAGGTGGAAAAGATTCAAGGGTTCTTGGGCACTGATGTCCTAGCTAGGCACTAGTGCCTGAAGCCACAAAATATAAACAAGTTTTGACTAGGCTGTAGGGGGTTTAATACTAAATAGAAAGCAAGAGACAAAGAAAATAGGCCCAAGATAGTTGTCAACCACTAGTTTTCTTGCTTAGGAATAATATAAATGTTAGTATGCTTTTAGAACCTAAAAATGTACCCAAGTGTGTGATTTTGTGTCTACATTTTCCACCACTTTATGTTTTTGAGTGAATACTTGATAACTTAAAGTACTTAGAAGATATGTACCTTATGATCCAGTAGAGTGTGTGGTGAATAGCATGCCGAGTGGAAAAGTGAACTGTGGAATGATTGCAAAGTGAAGCATGGATACTATGAAAGGAAAGTGACCCTAGGGGTGAAGCGTATACGTTGCATTGTACATGTTGTTGTGTTTGTACTTGCTATTGTAGGATGCTTCTTGTTTCGTATTAAGGAATGACCTTCAAAAGAAGAGGAAAAATAGTAGTCAAAGTCTTTATATATGCAAAATCTGAGCAAAGTATGTAAAATTATGTAAAAGTGTGTAAAAGTAGTAGTAAAAGAAAGTGTGCAGCTGATGTATAGCAGTGTAAAGTATAGAAACATGTTCCAAAATTCTGTGAAGAGTGATTGTTTTAGGATTTCTCATGCCAATAGCAAGCTTTTTAGGTGATCTCACGCCAAGTGTGATTTTATTGGGAAATCTCACACCAAGGAGCAAGTGTTAGGTGAGAGAGTTCTAGTGTTACTCTCCTTCCATGACTCTTCCCAATAAGCACCACTACATATGGTACGTCTTGATTTATTTCCTATTATTATGAGTGTCCTGATTGTTCTGAGTTAGTTTCGAGTTGTGTCGATTGAAGGAGATAGAATGAATTTTGTTACTGGAGGATTGTTCTTGGGACTATAAACGTGTTATAAAGACTTATGTGAGTTTTTTTATCTGAAAGAGTCATTACATATTCCCCCAAGACATTAGCTCCTAGGAGTGGTCAATGAGCACTCAGGAGTGTCTAAGTCTGGGAATTGGTGTCTGTACTATGATTTTGATCCAAATCTTTGGATTCTAGGTCGTTTTATACTTGTGTTCATATGATTTTTCTATATTGTGCATATTTGTGTTGTATCTCTAAGCTCGTGTAGGGGTGACTTGTTCACCCAATGTATGCCCCCCTCATTTGGGGTGCATGCGATGTCTATAGGAGGATGTGTCCCAAAGAAGAGGACATGATGTTATGGATACCTACATGGGGAGGGGATGTGCATGGTAGAAACCAAGGAACATGCAAAAAAAATGGCTAGTAACATGTGTTAGTAGAAAATGTAGCAAACATGTAATAGAAGACAATGTAACAAGAAAGTGTGCAAACAAATTGGACCAAAAAATTGGTTTTAAACATGGGACATCACTCATAATGTCACAAGACAATCAGGGCCAAATCATCACATAAGCAAGAAAATAGTTATCAAGCATGACATAGGGCATAACCTGCAAATGCATATCAAACAAAAGAAAACAATGTCAAGCAAAGTGTATCAGATAACCATGATGACATATAGTCCTACAACAAAAATTCTACACATGAAGCACCCGTCAGCGTGTTAGAATTATTAAAAAGTATGTCAAGACATGTACGTATCAGTAGAAAGTAATGTACTAGAAATTAGTAGTAAATGTATTAAACAATAACACCTGTAATGTGTGGGATTATTAAACGTAGATGCCCCTAGGAGCCTCAGTGGGACTAGTAAAAGGTACAGTGACAAGCATCATTTAAGCTTGTAAGAAACTATAAGAAATTTGAATTCACAACTAGAGACCAAGTGAACACACATGTGTATATGATAAATATAATGACATATTGAGTATCTGACTAAGCATAGTAAGAAAAGTGCATCATATAAGTAGTATAAGAAAGAACAAGTAAGTACAACCAAGATATGCAAATGCAGTGTATGAGTGTGATCGAATGGCGTGCAATGTGTAAATGTGATAGGAGCAGTGTGCCCCCCAATGGATACATTTGAGATGAATTTCATTTATAAATGCCCCTCAACAATAAAGAATGAACCATAGAACAAGAGTGCATCATAGGTTAATTGTTTGAGAAGGTGTGTTATAAAGATAGATCATAAAACACAGAGCATTGAAGTATAATAGTATATGTTAAAGACAACGGATATTGCTATAAGGGTGGGAAGTGAAATTCCCCCCAATTGTTACGATGATGAAGAGTTATGTGACGATGAAATAAACACATTGCCATGATGATGGTGTTTGAAATGTATCATAAGAAAGCATATTGTCATCACAATGATAGGTAGGAGCAAGAGTAGAAGCCTAGTTTGATTTAGGATTGAAAGGAGGAATCTTAAATAAGCTAGCTATGGCAAGGTGAATTAGATGGTCTTATTTGGTTGGTGATTTCTGAATTGGAATGGGTAACGTCATAGAGGACTTGAAAGGAGGAGGGGATGGACTATTTTTAGAGGAGGTTTCTTAGTTAGAATTGGTAATGTTGTAGAAGGCTTGAGAGGAGGGGATGGACTGAATTTTAGAGGAGGTTGCTTAGTTGGAATTGGTAACGTTGTAGAATGCTTGAGAGGAGGGGGTGGATTGATTTTTAGAGGAGGTTGATTAGTTAGATTGGATTGGATATGTGGCTCTAAAGAAGGAACATTAGTGACGATGGAATGATTCTCATTAGACATAGAGGCATTGGATTTGAGAGCCAATTGTGATTTAGCAATTGAAGTTGAGCATGAAGAAGAATGTTGTGCAACAAATGAGATAAAACCATGATGCTCAAGGTACTTAATTCGTCATTTTTAAGCATATCAATCAATGTCATAATGAACATTAAGTCTGTGATAATTACAAAATGGTAGACCTTCATATTTAGCAAGCCGATAAGGAGGGTAGAAAATGATTAGTTGGCAAGTTGATCAATGGGTGAGTGAGGATATGAGGAATAATATCATGTTCCTTCACATTGAGAAAAAACTTGAGAGGTGTTGGTAATGGTAATACTTGAGGTCTGGTGATATGAGCATATCTAGAAGACATGTGATTGGGTTGATGTGTAGAAGAAGAACTAGCATGGGCTTGAGAAGCATCCTTGCGATGTTGGATTTCAGCTTTAAGAGATGTAATCTTTTTTCTCCATAGCTTGAACTTTATCTTGAAATAAAACAATGTAAGGCTTGAATTGACTCTAAGATGGGTTGATTGGATGGAGGATTATTTTGACTGATATATTTGTTAGATAGACGATCGAAAATGAAACTCACTTGTGAAGGGCATATTGCGATGGAAGTACATATTGTCTAGGGATTTTTGGAGAACAAATTTTCAAGGTGGGTACATTTGAATCAGGTCATGCAAGGAGACTTGAGGAACCTTAGGGGCCATGATGGAACCAAGAAGGAACCCCTAAGAAGAATAATGCAGATAAGAATAAATGGAAATAAGAACCTTGATTCAACTAGGGTTTGGGACAAATTTTAAAGAATAGGCTAAAGAAATATCCAAGTGTCTAATCAAGAGTAGGGGTTCGCCAAATGATTTAATTTTTAATTTTAATTAAAACTAATTTCATAGTAACTACTGTAATATATGATATTCAAATGTTGAAATACAGTAAAGATGCAAGTAATGAACCATGTAAAATATAAAACCGTAATGACATGAGATAGATAGAAAGACTTAGTTTATTTCCGTGTAATCTAGAAGTGATATAAATAGGGAAAATTGTTGAAAAAAATGGGAAGAGCGTCATAACTACTCACTGTAAAATCTAGGATGTAGGAATGAGGGTTGGAAACAGGCACCTATAATAGGGCAAGGGCACCTTGGTACTAGAAATTGCTTTCGGGTGTCGATGACTGCATAAGAGATAAGAATCTGATTTATATTGTGTCACTAGGGTTTCCCTAATGTTTCCTTTTGATCACCTGATATTCATTCCTTGATCTCCAAAGATACCTACAACCAAAAAACCAAAAGTTCACCTGCATAAGCCCATAAACCGCATCAAACCTAAAAATAAAAATGTGAAATGGGGAGTCGGACTAACCCTGATGGTTACCCCGAGACTGAACTTACAACCAAGCACTGCACTACATCTCAGAATGCATATAGTTCTTGTGAGTGTGTGTAAAAATTGTGCCCTAGGATGCCCTAGTTCAAGTTACACTTGATAGCGGGATAGATCTAAAATGTAAAAATGTATAGCATGTGTGAATGGAATACAATTAACTTCCCCTTCTTATGTAGTGTATGCATAGTTGATGTAGCCCTTATCCCTTGAATGGATTCTAGATGGATGCCTTTAGTTCTCTTTAGTGCCTTTGGAGAGAAGTTTAGGTGATGATAGTATATGCTTAGTGCTTAGTCCCTCATTTTGAACACATAACTATGTATTTATATGATTCCCTTGTTTTAATTTTACAATTAACGACTGGAATGCCGACCCATAGCTAGTGAAAAATATTCCTAAAAGATAAAAGAGCGAGTAATGTATAACCGGGTCAGGGACACCTAGAGAGGATAGGAGTGCCTAGGCGCTAGTATATGAAGCCACAAAATATAAAAAATAAAGTTTTGATTGGGTTGTAGGGTGTGTACGACCAAATAGAAATCAAGAGACAAAGAAAAGAGGCCTAAGATAGTTGTCAACCACTAGTTTTCTTGCTAAGGAATCATATAAATGCTAGTATGCTTTTATGGCCTAGAAATGTAACCAAGTGCGTGATTTTGTGTCTACAAATACAAAGTTTCATGAATGGTGTATATATACTCCATTATTCAATTCTAGATTGATGTTATATTTAATGCATATTTTGCATTCATTTGTCTTAGGAAATCATGTATATATTATAACTCTGATCAATTGGAGTGGTTTTATGATTAGAGGCTTCCATGCCTCTTCATTTTTTGTTATACCAAAAATTAAGCCTAGTAGCATCCTATTTAGAAATAGCTTAATACCTTTTTCGCTTTTAATCCATTTGGAAGTATCAAACACAAAGCTACATACTTGGGAGCACATTGTTCTCTATTTTTATCGGGTAAGTGCACCAAGTTGGGGGGCCAAAAGGGGGTCTTAAGTGGACACATTTTTCTGAAAAAAAACAAAACTTCAACTTGTACAAGTTTTTCAAAATAGTTACACTCAAAATTGGAAGATGTTGTAGAAATATGAATTGTAGGATTTTGAGTCTAGTTTCTAAGCTACTAAATTTTATTGAAAATGGATATGTTTAAGTGGGTCAAACAACTAAAATACCAACATATGATCCTATTTTTGTTAAAAAACATAATAGAGTGACTTTCATGCCCCCACCAGTTTTTGAGCACCATTTATTATTTTTAAAAACCCTTTGGTAGAAAGATAGCTAGGGGCATCTAGTTTGGGCCCCATTTAAAAAAAAAAAATTTAATGAATATTTTTTAATTTATGATTTTTCTAGTACATAAATTTTATGTTTTGAAAAATAACAGAGCTCCAACCGTGCACCCCCCCCCCTAACTACCTCAAAAAATATTGAAAATTATATATTTATATATATATATATATATATATATATTATATATATATAATATATATATATATATATATATATATATGTCTATCTTTCATGGTGTATCTTTTTTTGGGTGATCAGAATTTAAAAAAAATGTCCAAACTAGGCATAATTCTTATACATATTCAAATATATATATATATATAATATATATATATATATATATATATATATATATATATATATATATATTTGAATATGTATAGAATTATGCCTAGTTTGGACTAGTATAATTTTTTTTAAATTTTGATCACCCAAAAAAAGATACACCATGAAAGATAGACATATTTACACTTCAAAAAATAGCTATAAAAAGTCATAATTAGAAAATAAATGATATGGAAACCTTATATTAGTCAGAAAATTTAAAAAATTATATTTTTAGAAAGAAGAGACTCTACTCTACATCGTGGTATAATTTTTTTAAAATGGATCAATTGTTTTATTTTGATTTATCATAGAGGAAGTTACATTTTTACATTTTCTTGTAAAAGCACGTTGTTTGTTGTGTTTGTGCAGGTCCATCCCTCAAGCTTGGGGATCCAAACCAGATCCCAAGCCTTGAGGCATGGCTTGGGAAAAGAGAAAACTTAAAACATGTACGCGTTATAACACGTACGTGTTACATAACATGTACATCTGTGTAGTATAAACATTATGTATGCTTTTGACATGCATCCATTTACATAAATAAATGTTCAAGTTATAAGTTTTTCATTTATTATTATTTATATTTTATTATTTCTTATACTTTAAATTTATTTATGTAAATATAAGAAATTAGGGTCACTCTGCACCTTATGGAATTAGTCTCACAGTTCCATGAGTCATGGTTTAGGAGATAGTTTTTTAAAGTATAATTTGGTCAGTACATAGGTAATTTTTCAGGATTTCAGCATTATGTCTAAATCTTTTAGCGTTTAACTTCTACAATCGAAACACTAAACCATAGGCCATAAGCCTAAACACTAAACTGTAAACCTTGAGCCCTAAACTCTAAACCTTTAACCTTTAACCATGATCCCTAGACCCTAAAACCTAAACCCTAAACCCTAAACCTTAAACATTAAGCCCTTACCCGTGATCCCTAAACCTTGAGTCTTAAGCCCTAAACCCTAAACCCTAAGCCATAAACCCTAAACCCTAAGCCATAAACCCTAAACCCTAAAGCATGAACCATGATCCCTAAATGTTAAACCCTAAACCCTGAACCGTAAAAACTAAATCCTAAACCCTAAACCCTAAACCCTAAGCCTTAAACCCTACACCCTTATCCCTGAGAACTAAAATCTAAACCATAAACCCTAGACCATATAACCTAAGCCCTAAGCCCTAAAACCTAAACCCTAAACCCTAAACCCTGAGCCCTAAACCATAAACCCTAAACCTTAATCCTTAAACACTAACTCTTAAACCCTAAACCCTAAACCCTGAACCATAAACACTAAAACCTGAACTATAAACCATAAACCCTTACCCCTAAACACTAAATCCTTAACACAAAACCCTAAAACCTAAACCCTAAACCCTAAACCTTAAACCTTAAACCCTAAATCCTTAACCTTGATCTGTAAACCCTAACCATAAACACTGTTGTCCACTAAAAATTCCCTGCTCTGATGAAAGTAAAAAATTTCAAAATTTTGAGTTTAAGTGTCTTCTCTAATGTACCGAAGTCGTGAAATTGAGAAAATCTACGTTTTTGGGTCATTTTGTGTGATTTTCGGGCCTGTCGGAACTTTTTGTCCCAACTGTCCCAAGTTCAAAAGTGCATTCTATTCCCCGATCGGCTGAAATCCCCGAAGTTGTTCCATTTTCGGGCGCGTCGGAACTTTTTGTCCCAAATGTCCCAAAGTTAATCAGACAAGTTGTTCCATTTTCGGCCCGTCGGAACTTTTTGTCCCAAATGTCCCAAAGTTAATCAGACAAGTTGTTCCATTTTCGGCCAAAACACCCGAACCGCGTACTTCACATTTTCGTCCCAAATGTCCCAAACTTTTCCGGACCCATTGTAACGTTTACGGCCGATTCGCCTGAATCACGTACTTCGCGCTCTCATGTCCCGCGTGTCCCAAAAGGCATTTGTGCACCTTTTCCCCGCTTCGCCCGAATCGGCCGAGCAGCGTGTTTCGTGCATTCGCGTCTCACATGTCCCAAATGAACCAAGTGCCATTCGTGCTTATTTTTCCCGCTCTACCCGAATATCATGCTTATTCAAATTGGTAGGTATGTATTAAATGTGCATTCATAGCCTTTCTCTCTCCTAAACGGCTATATAACGGGCATCCTCCCTTTGCATCTTTCACATTGTTTCCATGCTATCCTTGCTCGAACCCTTGCAACCTAAATTCCCTGCGCGTGTATCCCTTTTCTCTGTAATTCCTTCCTGAGTTTAGGTTGCAGCTCTGTTGCTATCAATATGAAGATCAAGTTTCAGGGACAGGAACAAATTTCTCCACTTGAGTCTGCCGTTCACAATATTGGGGACAACGAAGCTTGACATCTTGACTTCGGTGATTTTTGGGCGAGGGTGGCAGATGCAAACCCTACACCAATGGCACAAATGATTCACGATAGTGGTTTGGCTTTTGCTGGAGGTTTCCCGATCTCGGTACAGTGCGCTGATACTGTGCTTTCGTGCAGAGCTCACTTCGACCCTGCTTCACGTGAATTGACCAATATACACGGTGAACTCATTGCCAAACTGGATGCTGCATCCATTAGCACTGCTATGAGGATCCCAGAGATGGATAATGCCATTGTTGTTTCCCAGGATCAAGCACAGGCCCTTTTTAACCAAGACAGTGACAAATATCAAGGCACAGAGTGGCGAAGTCCTGGCTGAAGAACCCTAAGAAAGGAGCTTCTCATCTGACCATAAGACTCTCTTCCGAGTAGATTTCAATGAAGAGTTGTTAGACTTCATAATCTTGTTGGCTCGGGTTATGGGCTTACCTTTTACTAACGAGTTTCATTTCTGGATGTGCCCCGCTCATCAACATGGTGTGCGAAGGAACCTCAAAATATCAATTGGGCGGAAATCATAAGCATGAATTTGACGGAGCAGCTATCTAATGTGCAGCAAGCAAAGAAGTTCTACATGACTTCGTACCTGATGTATACCCTGGCAGCGTCACGGCAATGGTTTGGCTTTTCTTACATCAACGCTCACAAAGATGATCCAGTATATGCTTACTGCCCGCAGTTCACCCTGGAGACCAGCAATCGTAATTTCAGAAGGGTCAATGATGCTTTCACCATGTACGTGGTCAGGATGCTCGAAGGTGATACTGCTAGAAGGTTTTTAGATGAAGCCATGAACCTGATATCGCAATATGGTGCTTATTTCATCCAATTCAGGAAATTTTCTTATATCAAGCTTGCTGGCTATGAGAGCACTCCTCTGCGGCTTCCAATGTTCTGCAATGATAAGATGGCTTTGATCGAAGTATTCAGGCAATTAGACAAACTGCACAGAACCTACAGAGACAAGAAGATTTCAAGTTTGCACTTTCCCATTTCTTTAGGAAATTACACTTGTAAAACAGCCCTGGACGCACAGAACATAGAGAGAGCCCTGGTCCCTATCACCGTTCATTTCTTCAAGCCAAGAACCTGCTTTGATTTGAAGAAGTTTATTAAACAGAACATCAAGATAATCTAACCATCATAGGGCAGATACAGAAGACTATTGGGCTGACTGTGCAGATGATTTTGAGGCCAGGAGAAGGCATTGTGGTAGGTTCTCCCTGCAATTGATCCAAGAACTCGGCTTGTACCAAGTTCCCGAAGGACTCCAGGATGACAATTCTGATCTATACTCATATGAGTATGACAGTGTGATTAAGCACACCCCCTTGGAGGACTTGGATTGGAATAGGAAAGAAAAAGATGATCTGGCTGAGATCCTTGCTCCAGTCTTAGTCAGGACTAAGGTCTGGTTTGACAGGAAAGTTCGAGAGCTTAGAAGGCACTCAGGAGAATCCTCTTCCAAGGATGTTTCAACGCCAAAGAGAGAGGCATCGGTTCCCAGGTCAGAAACACCAGTGCAAACCCCACCTGCCTCATCAATACAAGGACCTGCAGCTTCCACTCCTTCTTCATCCACTCAAGTGTACCAGAAGAAACTCAAGGAGGTTAAGAAGGAGCCTGTGGAAAATGATCCTCAAAGAAAGCAGGTAGAAATGCCTATGGGACTGGAGAACATCATTTTTCTCAGTGAAAGCGAAGAAAGTGAAGTGCCAGCCCCTGCGGATGCTCCTGAAGGTCTAGCAGATAAGGATAAGGAAGTCCAGAGCACTGAACTTCCAAATGCTGTCATTTCTTCAGCAGCAATTGTGTCCAGCGCCCCTTCTCACGTCTCAACTTGAGACCACAGCTGCGTAGACCTTGAGTGTCATGAGCTCTCTGTCTCTCGGCCCTCTTGCTCCCTCCTGCTGATTCCTCTTCCTCTTTTGCGTGGGTGCAACCTTTGGTTGACAATAGGAAGAGGAAATTTTCCTCTCGGAGTTCAGGGTCAAATTTTGATGTTGTCGCAGCCTTGTTGGGCACCACTCCTTCTCGTGCCAAGAAAGCCAGAACTACCTCCAGAATAGTGTCTGATGCTCAAGGTCAGCAATTCCTGGAGATTGCTAAGCCTACAGTGGACAAATCAGAGCAAGACTTGCAGACATCTGACTTAGAGCTCTCAAGAATTCCAATGGGAGAGTCTACCCCTGAAGGTGAAATTCACAACCTCTAGGAAACAGTCACAAGAGTCATTGGGAGGGTAGAGAAAGGGCAGCAAACTATTGAACAGTTGGAAGAACAGGCCCAAATTCTCACAGGTTTCATCAAGTCTCTTTTGTCTAAGGACAAAGTTTTAGACCCTACTCCATTGACCACTCTTCCACCACCTGTAATTTTGAGCCAAGATGAAGTACAAAGTATCAAAGACATGCACAAGTATTCCGTCTATGGCAGAGCTATGGAAGCCATGGTGGATGATATGCTTGTTGCAGGGTTGAACTTCATCGATGAAGCTTTCAAACTCCATGGAAAAGTGAACAATTTGCAACAGAAGCTCTCCTCTACTATCGGGATCATGGATAAAGAGCTCAAACTCTGGAGCAGTTGCATAGTAGACCTCCGCCTTATGGGACAGACAGATGAGAATATCTTACTGGCAAATAAGGTTTTTGATGATGCAAAGGATAATCTGTCAAAGTCCTGGGTTTACAGTGTGGAGTGGAAAATCAAAGTCTTGGAGGAGGCTTTGGGAGAACTGAAGAACAGCTGGCAGAAGGGTGAAGCTTTCAAGACACTGGTTGTCTCTGCTTTCAAAGATATACACTGCCATCTTCAAGATGAAACTTCTGGTGTACTCCTTTCCTTGCAAGAAATCAAAGCTCAATTCAGAGCTTTTGTCAAAGATAATCTTATTCAAGGAAAGTTCCATCTCCAAGGAGAAAATGAAGGAGATTTGCTCTCTTCAATCTGCCATTGAAGAAGCAAATAAAGATTATCATACTCATGTCGAGTTTGATAAAGAGATGGACAAGTGTCTTGGATTTTGGACTCAGTCTACTGCCAACACGTCAGTCCCTCGTGGCAGAGACATAGCTGAGGCGTTGAAGAAATTCAGGCAGCAGATTTTGAAGTCAGTGGGTCCCTCTCAGTAACCGACCACCTGTCTTCTTCTCCTTATTCTTCTCTTCTTTTCTATTTCTTTTTCTCGGATTCATTGTAATAAGTTGAGGTATTGCGATTGGCAATCCTTAACTAATCTTTAGTTAAAAGAAGTAGTTACAAAGAGTAACTGATTTGTAAGCTATATAATGGCCTTTCCACGCCATTTTGAAAAGGAAGAACTTGGCTTATTTTCTGAAAAGTGTAAATAGATTATAAAGAAATCAATACAGAAGGACTTTCCATTCTTTGTCTATCTGATCTCTGTTATTCCTAAGCTTTCATTTATTTTCTTTGTGAAGATCATTTGTCTCAAGTTTGTTAGTCTTACCGATTGCATACTCTTCAACTTTGCAAGCATGGTGATCTTGTATAACCAAGAAGGAACTTTGTGTCCTTGATTAATGAATCTGTGTTATGTTAAGAAACTTTGTGTTCTAGCAGATGTTATTTACAGAACTTTGTGTCTTTGAATTCCATCTTATTTATCCGATACAAATGATCTTGTTTCAATTCACTGTGACTTCGCATACATAAAGAATTACTCTGATATCTATAATTCTGCATGTTGCCTTTCTGCTCTTTCCCATACTCTCATTTCCTCAGTCCTTTTGTAATTGATGATCTTCATAGAAAACACTTTCGTAATATCCAAGTTTAACCAACAAATCATGTTTTGTACATTTGTAAATAGGTTCGTTTCTGAATAAGGGAACCTCTCCCATTAAAGAGGAGGGACTTCTTGTCCCCTGACTGTTGCTCTTCGTAAAGTCCTATTTGACGACCAACAGTTTTTGGCGACTCCGCTGGGGAAAATCATATTCCAGTTCTGTAATTTTTCGATCATCCTTTGATCTGGCGACTCCACGTTTTACTCGAGGGAGAAGGACCCTTGGTATTGAAGATTCTCAGTTTCAGATTTTGGAGCAGCAGGGTTTTCCTTTTCCTTCAACAAGAAATAGAAGGACTCGTTCGACAAGCACTCCACCTGTTCAAGATAGAATTCCTACGGGCGGTACTCCTTCAGAGCCAGCTAGCCCTAATCTTCGAGCTTTGATTCTTGCTGGTGTTGCAGTTCCTCTCCAAGCCGTTTTTCCAAGAATGGCGGCGCCATTACCATGGGGTCATCGTGTCGGGCCCCTTGCTCTTCCTCAGCCTTTGCATGAGTTACCCAGAGGTAACCGGAAGAACTTTCCTAAGTTCAAAGGCGATGGCAAAGTGCATCCTGATGAACACATCGCAGCCTTCATTGTTGCATGTGGAGTTCTGGGAGTCGAACATGAAGACGTCTCCGTAAGGCTGTTCGTTGAGACGTTACAAGATAATGCTGCTGATTGGTTCTACCACCTTCCGGCTGGTACTATCACTAGACTGGGACACAATGAGAACTCAGTTTGAAAACCGTTTCAAACCAGCAGAAGATGTGCATGCCTTGCTTGCCCAAATTTCTCAGATAAAGAAAGATTCACAAGAACCCATGAGAGAATTTGTGGCCCGATTCAACAGATTGATCAACAAAATTCCTGTAAATACTCGACCTGTTGATCAAATCCAAAAATGTTTCTTCCTAAATGCCCAATCGCCTGAAGTCAGTTATGCACTGAGAAGGGCTAATCTCGCAACATTGGTGGAGGATCAAACTCTTGCTGTTAGTGTCGAGGATGATCTGATCATGTCAGGGAAGTTGAGGAGAGACCCTTCCAAATCTAAGTCTGTTGCTTCCTCCTCCTCCACTCCTGGACCTAATACTGATCCGTTAGTCCAAAAGCTTGCGAATGATCTCATTGCTATAAAGAAACAATTGGCTCAGCATGCCCCTTATGCAGATGTTCCAAGGAGGAATTTTCAGCCCAGAAATCGTTTGCCTTCTTCTCAAACAAGACTAGCACTTGAAGGACCTCCTGTTAAGGTTCCTGTGAATGCAACCTGTGAAGTTGAAGAGCCAGATGATGATGAGGATAATGAAGCTTGCGAGGAGTTTGTGGAGGAATTTGATGATGAGGCAGAGGAACTTGAGGGATCTCGAGTTAATTTCTTCACCACTGAGGGCATTGATGATGGAGATGATTATGATGAAGTGGTAGCAGACATGAACAGCGAATCATTTGCTGTCATGACTCGAGAGCAGACACATCAGAGGGAGAAAGTGACGCAGCCCATAAAGAAATCTAAGGAGCAGTCGGCAACTATCCCTGTAATTGCAAAAAGAGGATCTCCTATCCCCACTTCATCTGCACCAAAGGTGAGTCCTGTCAATCCTACTAGCAAAGTTCCTTCTTTTTCTCCTAAAGTTGATAAGCCTAGAATTTCAAATGATGATGGCCCGTCCACTTCTGGGTCTTTTGATATTATTGATCATCTGAAAAAGACTAAGGTTCAAATCTCAGAGGCCGAGTATTATCAAACTCATCCCAAAGCTTTTGCCAAAATGATTCAATTTGTTAATTCCCATTCCAAAACCACCTCTAAAGGCCTTTTACCTACTCCTTCTTCTGCACCACAGCCTAGTCTGGTAGCTGCTGTCACCTCGCCTAATGACAAAATTAAACCATTTTATGTAACACTTCTTATAGCTGGTCATAGGCTCAGTAATTGTGTCATTGACTCAGGAGCCTCAGATAATGTGATGCCTGCTAAAGTAGCTCATGCTTTAGGCCTGACCCTCACACGCACTTATGGATCTTGTTACTCCATGGAGAGTAAAGAAGTGCCCCTGGTCGGAAGAATTAAAGATGCACAAGTGGCTTTTGCTGCCTTGCCTGAAAAGAAAGTGTTGGCTACCATCTTAGTAGCAGATATCCCTCCTTCATACGGGATGTTGCTAAGTAGGAACTTCTGCAAAGATGTGGGTGGAGAAATCCAAATGGACTGGTCACATGCACTCATACCTGTTAATGGACAAATGAAGAAGTTGATGCCTGAGAAGCAATCTGAGTATATTGTGCAAAAAACGGATGATCCTAAAGCACAAATACTCTATGAGGATATGGGTCATGGTAATTACATGATTATGTCCCCTGATGAAATCCAACTTCCCAAAGTGTCACCTAAAGATCCTAATGGTATTTGGATTTTAGAGTTTGATGGAAGTTGTTCCTCAGCTGGTTCTGGAGCTGGTGTCCTGCTAGTGTCACCTGAAGGAAGCCTACATCCTTTTTCATTTAAGTTGCAGTTCGAAAACACTAATAATACAGCAGAGTATGAGGCTCTCATTCTTGGACTGCAAGTGGCCAAAGAACAAGGTGTAAAGAATCTTCTGGCTCGTGGTGATGCAGAACTGATTGTAAAGCAAGTCAGAAACCTTTTTCAAGTAAAAAATGGGAGGCTGAAACATTACCGGAATCAGGTTTGGGATTCCATTGAATTCCTTGATGCTTTCTCCATTGAGGCAATACCTAGGGAGAAGAACAGCAGGGCTGATTCACTAGCAGTCTCAGGGTCACTACTGATTCCTCATCCTGACTTCTCTCAGGATAAGTTCACCATTGAGATGGTCCATCGGCCTAGTGTACCTGATAATACCAATAACTGGCAAGTTTTCAATGATGATCAACATTTGCTTTCCTTCCTGGAACTCAAGGGTAATTTCGAACAACTGTATTTTGAGGGAAGTGACAACCTACCTCGTGAGAGTGTGCCCTTTGACCAAGCAGTCGCCCAAGGGGAAGAAACAGATCAAGATGGATGCATCAATCTCAAAGGAAACAAGATTCCTAAAGGTTTGGTGAGTTTGGAGGAACTATTTGATAAACATGACAGGTATGTGAAATCTAGAGCTTCTACTGGACCTCAGCAATCAGCTGAGTATGATAAGATTGATATTGGGAGTTCTACTGACCCTAAGCTCGTGAACATTGGAAAATGTTGCACAGCAGATGAGAGGAAGAAAAGCAATTGATCTTTTAAAGAGGTATAAGGATGTTCTCGCTTACTCTTATGAAGATTTGAAAGCTTTCAAACCAAAAGATATGCAGCACTCTATTCCTCTTAAGCCTGGAATTAAGCCTTTCAAGCAGAAACAGAGGCAATACAACCCCAAAATAGCTGACACCATCTTTCAGGAAATACAGAAGTTGTTGAAGGCTAAAATCATTTTTCCCATTCACCATTCAACATGGATTGCAAATATTGTGCCTGTTAGGAAGAAAAATGGTGAGATCCGCATCTGTGTTGATTTCAGGAATCTGAATCAGGCTTCTCTGAAAGATAATTATCCTTTGCCTATGATGGATCAAGTATTGCAAGCAGTAACAGGATCTGAAATGTTATCTATGCTTGATGGATTCTCGGGCTATAATCAGGTAGAGGTTGATACTGTAGATCAACACAAAACAGCTTTCACTACTCCTTGGGGTACCTTTGCCTACAAGAGAATGCCTTTTGGGCTTATTAATGCTGGTGCCACTTTCCAGAGAGCTATGGATCTGGCTTTTGGAAGTTTGAAAGGGAAGTGTATTGTCATATATCTTGATGACCTGACAGTATTTTCCAAGACAAGAGCGGATCATTTTGATCACCTGGAGACAGTTCTGCTAAGATGCAGAGAGCATGGAATTTCTTTGAATCCTAAAAAATCTGTCTTTTGTGTCACAGAGGGAAAACTATTAGGGCACATTGTCTCCAAGGATGGTATTAAGATTGATCCTGAATGAGTACAAGCTATCCAGCAAATTCCTCTCCCAACCAGTAAAAAGGGCGTGCACTCCTTCTTTGGTAAGATCAATTTTTTGAGAAGATTCATCCCTGATTTTGCAGAGTTAACTTTGAATATTTCTCAGATGATGAAAGGGAAGCAAACATTTGGTTGGTCTTCTGAAGGAAAGGAATCCTTTGAAGGTATCAAGAGAGCTATCGCTAAAACTCCAGTTTTGGCCTGTCCTGATTTCAGTAAAGATTTCATCATCTATTGCTATGCTACAGATAATACCTTGGCTGCTGTCTTAACTCAAGAAGACTCTAATGAGCATGAACTCCCAATTGCATTCATGAGCTATATTCTGAAGGATCATGAGTTAAAATACACCATGATGGAGAAGCATGCTTTTGCAGTGGTCAAAGCTGTTAAGCAGTTTCGTTTTTATATCCTCAACTCTCACTCCATGGTGTTGGTTCCAGATACAACTGTTAAGTCAATTCTCACACAACAAGAATTTGGATCCAAGAGAGGGAACTGGGTTGCTAAGGTCCAAGAGTATGACATTGACATCAAGCCGACCAAGCTGGTTCGTGGAAAAGGTCTTTGTGAGCTCATTGCTGAAGGAGCTAAGCATGAATTACTGGAGAAAAAGTTGACCTTCCTACCGTTCTGTTCCTTAGTTCAGTTGATGAATGGTATGCTGACATCGCCCATTTTCTCACCTATGGGGAATGCCCCTCTCATTTAACTGCCAAAGAAAAGAGGACTGTTAAATTGAGGTCAGTGCAATATGTATTGTGGGAAAATGCCTTGTTCAAGCGTGGCTTAGATGGGAGATTTTTGAAGTGTGTGGACAAGGAACAGCAGAGAAAGTTGCTCTCAGCTTTTCACGATCAGGCATGTGGAGGGCACTATTCATCAACGGTTACAGCTCATAAGATACTCCGTGGAGGATACTACTGGCCTTCCTTGTTCAGAGATGCATCCAAGTGGGTGGATAAATGTGAGGCTTGTCAGACCTTTGTGGGAAGACCTAAATTGGCTTCTTTGCCTCTCAAGCCAGTTGTGATTGAGGAACCATTTCAACAGTGGGGTTTGGACTTCATTGGTACACTTAATCCTGCTTCTAGTGCTGGTCACACTCATGTACTAACTGCCACTGACTATTTCACCAAATGGGTGGAAGCTATTCCAGTTAAGAGCACTACTTCTGAAGTGGTATGCAGCTTCATCAAAGAGAACATCTTGGTAAGGTATGGTGTACCTAACAAGATTGTAACAGATAATGCTTCGAATTTCTCTTCAACTGAGATAATGGACTTCTGCTATGGGTATGGCATCTCCCTGGCTCATTCTTCAGATTACTACCCTCAGGGAAATGGGCAAGCAGAATCCACTAACAAAAATCTGGTGACTATTATAAGGAAGTTAGTCAATGAGTCTCAACGAAACTGGCACAAGAAGCTCTATGATGCTCTTTGGGCAGACAGGATTACACCAAAGAGAGCTATTGGAATGTCTCCTTTTCAAGTGGTATATGGAGTAGAAGCTCAATTGCCAGTAACAGTGGAACTGCCAGCCTTGCATCTAATGAAGGCCATTGAAGATACTAGTTTCAGTGATGCTCTGGATAAGAGAATTATGTACCTTCACAAACTGAATGAGGACAGATTGGAGGTTGCTGATAGGATATCTGTTCACCAGCAGAAGGTAAAGGTCCTGTTTGACAAGAAAGCTAGGTTCAGAGATTTCCAAGTTGGAGACACTGTGCTGTTATGGGATAAAAGGCATGAACCTCGTGGCAGCCATGGAAAGTTTGATTCCCTGTGGCTCGGACCTTTCAAGATCAGACACTTTGCTGGTGAGAATTCCTTTTATCTTGATTACATGGATGGTTCTTCTCTCCCACTTCCTTATAGTGGGCAGTATCTCAAGTTGTTCAAGTCATAGGTGATTAGGGAGTCCTTTGTATATTCTGTACAGTGTTTTTGTTTTTCTTTCCTTTTTGTTTTGGTGTGTTGTCCTCTGTATTGGTCTGCTTTTTGACTCCGTGGCCCAATGGATAAGGTACTGGTCTGCTTCCCCGAGTTTGTCTAAGTTCTTGCCTTGTCTCATTCCTTGAATTTATGCCAAGTCATCCCCAGAAGGAGCCAGCTGTTGTCCACTCAAAATTCCCTGCTCTGATGAAAGTAAAAATTTCAAAATTTTGAGTTTAAGTGTTTTCTCTAAAGTACCTAAGTCGTGAAATTGAGAAAATCTGCGTTTTTGGGTCATTTTGTGTGATTTTCGGGCCTGTCGGAACTTTTTGTCCCAACTGTCCCAAGTTCAAAAGTGCGTTCTGTTCCCCGATCGGCCGAAATCCCCGAAGTTGTCCCATTTTCGGGCCCGTCGGAACTTTTCGTCCCAAGTGTCCCAAAGTTTATTGTGCGAGTTGTTCCATTTTCGGCCGAAACACCCGAACCGCGTACTTCGCACTTTTCGTGTTCCCAAATGTCCCAAAAAATTTGCAAGTTGTTCCATTTTCGGCCGAAGTTTTTGTTCCAAATGTCCCAAGTCCAAGTTGTTCCATTTTCGGCCGAAACACCCGAACCGCGTACTTCGCGCATTTTCGTCCCAAATGTCCCAAACTTTTTTGGACCCATTGTAACCTTTTCGGCCGATTCGCCCCGAATCGCGCACTTCGCGCACTTTCATGTCCCGCGTGTCCCAAAAGGCATTTGTGCGTCTTTTCCCCGCTTCGCCCGAATCGGCCGAGCCGCGTGTTTCGCGCATTCGCGTCTCACATGTCCCTAATGAACCAAGTGTCATTCGTGCTTAGTTTTTGCCGCTCTACCCGAATATCCTGCTTATTCAAATTGGTGGGTATGTATTAAATGCGCATTCATGACCTTTCTCTCTCCTAAACGGCTATATAACGGGCATTCCCCCTTTGCATTTTTCACATTGTTTCCATGCTATCCTTGCTCGAACCCTTGCAACCTAATTCCCTGCGCGTGTATCCCTTTTCTCTGTAATTCCTTCCCGAGTTTAGGTTGCGGCTCTGAGACTATCAATATGAAGATCAAGTTTCAGGGACAGGAACAAATTTCTCCACTTGAGTCTGCCGTTCACAATATTGGGGACAGCGAAGCTCGACATCTTGACTTCAGTGATTTTTGGGCAAGAATGGCAGATGCAAACCCTACACCAATGGCACAAATGATTCACGATAGCGGTTTGGCTTTTGCTGGAGGTTTCCCGATCTCAGTACAGTGTGCTGATACCGTGCTTTCATGCGGAGCTCACTTCGACCCCGCTTCGAGCGAATTGACCAATATACACGGGGAACTCATCGCCAAACTGGATGCTGCCGCCATTAGCACTGCTCTGAGGATTCCAGAGATGGATAATGCCATAGTCGTTTCCCGGGATCAAGCACAGGCCCTGTTCAACCAAGACAGTGACAAATACAAGGCACGAGTGGCGAAGTCCTGGCTTAAAAACCCTAGGAAGGGAGCCTCTCGCCTGTCCAAAACCCTTTTCCGGGTAGATTTTAATGAAGAATTGTCTGACTTTATAATTCTGCTGGCTCGGGTTATGGGTTTGCCCTCTACCAACGAATTCCACTTCTGGATGTGCCCGCTCATCAGCATGGTGTGCGAGGGAACGCAAAATATTAACTGGGCAGAGATCATCAGCATGAATTTGGCAGAGCAGCTGTCCAATGTGCAGCAAACGAAGAAGTTCTACATGACTTCTTACCTGATGTATACCCTGGCAGCGTCACGACAATGGTTTGGCTTTTCTTACATTGACGCTCACAAAGATGATCCAGTATATGCCTACTGCCCGCAGTTCACCCTGGAGACCAGCAATCGTAATTTCAGAAGGGTCAATGACGCTTTCACCATGTACGTGGTCAGGCTGCTCGAAGGTGATACTGCTAGAAGGTTTTCAGATGAAGCCATGAACCTGATATCGCAATATGGTGCTTATTTCATCCAATTCAGGAAATTTTCTTATATCAGGCTTGCTGGCTATGAGAGCACCCCTCTGAGGCTTCCCATGTTCTGCAATGATAAGATGGCCTTGATTGAAGTATGCAGGCAGTTAGACAAACTGCACAGAACCTGCAGGGACAAGAAGATTTCTGGTTTGCACTTTCCCATCTCTTTGGGAAATTACACTTGTAAAACAGCCCTGGATGCACAGAACATAGAGAGAGCCCTGGTTCCTATCACTGTTCATTTCTTCAAGCCAAGAACCTGCTTTGACTTGAAGAAGTTCATTGAACAGAACATCAAGATAATCTACCATCATAGGGCAGATACAGAAGACTACTGGGCTGACTGTGCAGATGATTTTGAGGCCAGGAGAAGGCATTGTGGCAGGTTCTCCCTGCAATTGATCCAAGAACTCGGCTTGTACCAAGTTCCCGAAGGACTCCAGGATGACAAATTCTGATCTATACTCATATGAGTATGACAGTGTGATTAAGCACACCCCCTTGGAGGACTTGGATTGGAACAGGAAAGAAAAAGATGATCTGGCTGAGATCCTTGCTCCAGTCTTAGTCAGAACTAAGGTCTGGTTTGACAGAAAAGTTCGAGAGCTCAGAAGGCACTCAGGAGAATCCTCTTCCAAGGATGCTTCAACACCAAGGAGAGAGGCATCGGTTCCCAGGTCAGAAACACCAGTGCAAACCCCACCTGCCTCATCAATACAAGGACCTGCAGCTTCCACTCCTTCTTCATCCACTCAAGTGTACCAGAAGAAACTCAAGGAGGTTAAGAAGGAGCCTGTGGAAAATGATCCTCAAAGAAAGCAGGTAGAAGTGCCTATGGGACCGGAGAACATCATTGTTCTCAGTGAAAGTGAAGAAAGTGAAGTGCCAGCCCCTGCAAATGCTCCTGAAGACCCAGCAGATAAAGATAAGGAAATCCAGAGCACTGAACTTTCAAGTGCTGTTGACTCTTCTGCAGCAATTGTGTCAAGTGCCCCACTCACGTCTCAACTTGAGACAACAGCTGCGCAGACCTTGAGTGTCATGAGCTCTCTGTCTCTCGGCCCTCTTGCCCCTCCTGCTGATTCCTCTTCCTCTTTTGCGTGGGTGCAACCTTTGGTTGACAATAGGAAGAGAAAATTTTCCTCTCGGAGTTCAGGGTCAAATTTTGATGCTGTCGCAGCCTTGTTGGGCACCACTCCTTCTCGTGCCAAGAAAGCCAGAACTACCTCCAGAATAGTGTCTGATGCTCAAGGTCAGCAATTCCTGGAGATTGCTAAGCCTACAACAGATAAATCAGAGCAGGACTTGCAGGTATCTGACTTAGAGCTCTCAAGAATTCCAATGGGAGAGTCTACCCCTGAAGGTGAGATTCACAACCTCCAAGAAACAGTCACAAGAGTCATTGGGAGGGTAGAGAAAGGGCAGCAAACTATTGAACAATTAGAAGAACAGGCCCAAATTCTCACAGGTTTCATCAAGTCTCTTTTGTCTAAGGACAAAGTTTTAGACCCTACTCCATTGACCACTCTTCCACCACCTGTAATTTTGAGCCAAGATGAAGTACAGAGTATCAAAGACATGCACAAGTATTCCGTCTATGGCAGAGCTATGGAAGCCATGGTGGATGATATGCTTGTTGCAGGGTTGAACTTCATCGATGAAGCTTTCAAACTCCATGGAAAAGTGAATAATTTGCAACAGAAGCTCTCCTCTACTATCGGGATCATGGATAAAGAGCTCAAGCTCTGGAGTAGTTGCATAGTAGACCTCCGCCTTATGGGACAGACAGATGAGAACATCTTACTGGCAAATAAGGTTTTTGATGATGCAAAGGATAATCTATCAAAGTCCTGGGTTTACAGTGTGGAGTGGAAAATCAAAGTCTTGGAGGAGGCTTTGGGAGAGCTGAAGAACAGTTGGCAGAAGGGTGAAGCTTTCAAGACACTGGTTGTCTCTGCTTTCAAAGATATACACTGCCATCTTCAAGATGAAACTTCTGGTGTACTCCTTTCCTTGCAAGAAATCAAAGCTCAATTCAGAGCTTTTGTCAAAGATAATCTTATTCAAGGAAAGTTCCATCTCCAAGGAGAAAATGAAGGAGATTTGCTCTCTTCAATCTGCCATTGAAGAAGCAAACAAAGATTATCATACTCATGTCGAGTTTGATAAAGAGATGGAGAAGTGTCTTGGATTTTGGACTCAGTCTACGGCCAACACGTCAGTCCCTCGTGGCAGAGACATAGCTGAGGCATTGAAGAAATTCAGGCAGCGAATTTTGAAGTCAGTGGGTCCCTCTCAGTAACCGACCACCTGTCTTCTTCTCCTTATTCTTCTCTTCTTTTCTATTTCTTTTTCTCGGATTCATTGTAATAAGTTGAGGTATTGCGATTGGCAATCCTTAACTAATCTTTAGTTAAAAGAAGTAGTTACAAAGAGTAACTGATTTGTAAGCTATATAATGGCCTTTCCACGCCATTTTGAAAAAGGAAGAACTTGGCTTATTTTCTGAAAAGTGTAAATAGATTATAAAGAAATCAATACAGAAGGACTTTCCATTCTTTGTCTATCTGATCTCTGTTATTCCTAAGCTTTCATTTATTTTCTTTGTGAAGATCATTTGTCTCAAGTTTGTTAGTCTTACCGATTGCATACTCTTCAACTTTGCAAGCATGGTGATCTTGTATAACCAAGAAGGAACTTTGTGTCCTTGATTAATGAATCTGTGTTATGTTAAGAAACTTTGTGTTCTAGCAGATGTTATTTACAGAACTTTGTGTCTTTGAATTCCATCTTATTTATCCGATACAAATGATCTTGTTTCAATTTACTGTGACTTCGCATACATAAAGAATTACTCTGATATCTATAATTCTGCATGTTGCCTTTCTGCTCTTTCCCATACTCTCATTTCCTCAGTCCTTTTGTAATTGATGATCTTCATAGAAAACACTTTCGTAATATCCAAGTTTAACCAACAAATCATGTTTTGTACATTTGTAAATAGGTTCGTTTCTGAATAAGGGAACCTCTCCCATTAAAGAGGAGGGACTTCTTGTCCCCTGACTGTTGCTCTTCGTAAAGTCCTATCTGACGACCCTAAGCCCTGGACCCTAGGCCCTAAGCCATAATCCCTAAGACAAAACCCTAAACCTTGAACCCTTAAACATAAACCCTCAACCCTAAACCCTAAAAAATAAACCCTGAGCCCTAAACCGTTAACTCTCAACTCTCAACCCTAAACCCTCAACCCTAATCCCTAAACCCTAAACCCTGAACCATTTTCCCTAAACCCTGAACCCTAACCTTTAAACCTTAAACCCTAACTCCTAAACCCTGAATCGTAAACCCTAAATCCTCAACCCTAAACCTTAAACCCTAACTCCTAAACCCTAAACCGTAAACCCTAAATCCTCAACCCTAAACCTTAAACCCTGAGCCCTAAACCCTAAACCCTATACCATAAACCCTAAACTCTAAGCCCTAAATCCTAAACCCTAAACCCTAAAACCTAAACCTTGACCCCTAAACCCTAAACCTTGAACCCTAAACCCTAAACCCTAAGCCTTGAACCCTAGGCCCTAAGTCATAAGCCCTAAGACAAAACCCTAAACCTTAAACCCTCAAACATAAACCCTCAACCCTTAACCCTAAAAACTAAACCCTGAACCCTAAACCATAAACTCTCAACTCTCAACCATAAACCCTAAACCCTCAACCTTGATCCATAAACCCTGAACCCTAAACCTTGATCCATAAACCCTAAACCCTCAACCTTGACCCCTAAACCCTAAACCTTAAACCTTGAGCCCTAAACCCTAAACCCTCAACCCTTAACCTTGAACCATAAACCCTAAACTCAAAACCCTAAACCATAAACCCTAAACCATGAAACCTAAGCCTCGAGCCCTAAACCCTAAACCCTAAATCATTAACCCTCACTCAAAGGAAAGTCCTAAAAAATATCATTCAACGTGTTTTAGTGTCTAAGGAATAGTGTTTAAGGTGATTGATCGACTCATTTAGTTTTTATGAGAGACTACTTCCTTTGAAGGCCTAAAAATGCATTTTTTGGCCTTTTTGTAGTTAATTGAACACCCTTCAAAACAAGCTAAAATGAGCTAGTCATGTCACCCAGTTATCAAGGACCATTATTTGTGAAGTATTAAGGCATCGTTTGTCTCCATAAGAGACATATGAGCAAAATCATGTATGATAATCATGAATTTTATTCCATAAAAGGATGTTTTTAGAGCTAGGAAAGTTGAGGGGATGATCTTTATATGGATCACCATGTTTCTAGGAATGAGCAATCATCTGAGTTCACTTGATGTAATTCACTTGGTACTATTCGTAACAACACATTCAACACCTAGTAGTGTTATCACACCTTAAGGAGGAGGCACATTACAATCACCTCATTTTGGCCATAGGAAATGAATCCCATTCAGGGAACAATCCTCTATCTACAAAGTGAGGATCTCTTTTTAGTAAGAAGTAGACAAACATCATAGAGTTAATTCATGGTCACGAAAGTGAATTATAGACCAAATTTAAAAATTAGTACCAATTCAAGTAGTGGTAGGGCCAACAATCCATTTTAGAAGGTCAAAAAACCTAAATAATGACTATATGCTTTCCCAAAACAAAGACCCGACTACAATATATATGCCCTGAAAGTTTTAGGTCGTTTGTTGAAATCCTGAAAATGAGTAAGTACTGACCAAATTAGATTTTGAAAAACTATCTTCTAGATTATAATTGTTAGAGCTACGAGACCACTTCCATAAGGTGCAGAGTGACCCTAATTTCTTATATTTACTAAAATAAATTTAAAGTATAAGATTTCTTTTATTATTTCTTATACTTTTATTATTTCTTTAAAAGTATAAGAAATAATAAAAGAAATCTTATACTTAAACATTTATTTTTGTAAGTATAAGGCACCAAAACACATATGCATGGTCCATACTACACAAAACGTGTACGCGTTATAATGCGTATGAATTTTGACTTCTTTGAAACGCGTATGCGTTATAGGTTCAGTGATTACTGAGCCAAACAAATTAAAATGCGTACGTCTTTCGTTTGTTTTCAGGTTTTTGTCCACTTTTTGGCCCCCCAACTTCATGCACTTACCCTATCAACAATTGATTAAATGCCACCATAAATTAATGTAAATCTGAATCAAATGGTCTCATAATGTAAACCATTTTTTTCTCATCCACAAGTTATGTTATACCAACATATATACATAAGGAGATAATGTTGTAATAAAATAAGTTCATATGTTCTATTGTGACCAAGAGTTATGAGGAGATCTCTCCTAAATGGATATTGGCCTTGGCCAAGGAATTTTCTTCCATAATTATATCATATATAATCATGAGAGGGTCATTAAGAATTATATTACCTTTGACCATAATGGAAAAAACCACCAGTTTCTCTATAGAACCACCTATTTCCTGTAGAATATCCTTAAGTTTTGTTGTCACAACATCATATTTCTCTTTGGATTTAAAAATATATGTGGATTACATGAATAAATATTTGATATCTTGGTACACTTTAGAGTCAAATGTGAGAGGAAAAAATATTTTTGTGTTAACTACACTAACCTTTTCCTTTTCCACATCCATATCACCTTTACTATTTTTAGATAAATCTTGATGTATTCTTCTTTTCTAATAAAAACCTCTTTAACACCCTAAGTCACTCTATTTGTATTTACCATCTATAACATATTTTCTTTGTTATTGTAATGCAGGGTGATTTCATGTGGCTGATAAACTATTTCCTAAGCTCTCCTTATCAGTTTTTGTTGCATTTATTATTATTTTTATGGCTCTATATTATGATGTGGATTAATTACTCGGGTTGGGCTAGAAGTGGTAATAGAAATAGTGATTTTGGCAACCTAATTTCTGAAGTGGAAACAAGGGGAAGTGGAAATTACAACCTGGGAGATGTAGTGTTTCAAGAATGTGATCTTTGAAACATTTTTAGGCAAATAATCATTATGTACATTTATAAAAATGAATGGTATGCATGTTTTTATAGAAGTATTACTTCTTAGGTAGTTTTAATTCACAAACTTTACTATGATATCATACTATAGTTTGTGTCTATAAATTAGGACATGAAAGATGAGTAGTTTGATTTGAGGACCTGGAAAAGAGGTTGAAAAGATTCGTATTCATTTATCGCACCAATGAGACATCGACGAGGGGTTATACAAAAATGTAAACTTATAAGACATATTTAGGTCATTGTTTTTAGTCTGTGTCAATGTGGTTATTGTAGTTTTTTCATCGTGGTTGTTTGTAGTGGGATCAACAAACCCTTATACGCTCCCTTACACATTGTCATTTGATGCAATTCATTTACATCTTCTAATTTAAAAATATATATGTAAAAATGTTTATATTATATTCAGATGTGAATATATTTGAAGTGCACCCTTCAAATTGAATGATTAATAGATTAAACATGCTTTTTAATACAAAATGGATAAGGAATTGAAGGAAATTACACTTTATTATATAGTTTTGCATATTATTAAATGCATGTACCCGAGAAATGTTAGATACTTTACATTGAAATTTGAAGTCAAAATATTTTAATTAATGGTGACGGCTATCTTGGCACTAGAATGCACCTATTGACATATTAAACATGCATACATTTACCTTACCAGCAATCAATTGTGTTTTATCCTTAGTTTTTGAAACATTTTTTTCTTAAATATTAATGGAGGTGCTTGACTAAGTGACTAAAAGGTCACAACTCGCTAAAACTTGTTACACATTATATTGTTTAAACTAAACAAAATAATTTGAATGTTTCTAACAACCAAAGGCAACAAACATATATACATAGTACATGATGTATAGACATATAAATATGAGAGTACATTTGAGTGCCAAGATAACCTACATCTAATTAATGACCCTCGTATATAATTCTATTTTGGTATTCGTTTGATCAACTACTTTCTCAACTACTCGTACACCTATTGGACCCTCTCCTCTCTTCATGTACCAAAATTAGGTTTCTATAAAGTGTTGCCAACGTATTATTTGGTCCCCGCCTCTGCAAAGAAAGCCAAGATTATCATTATGTGAAACCCACGAAGGAATTTCCATATTCCACGAAAGAAGGCCGCCAAAAACATAGTCTCTTACCAAACTGCGAGCTACTTAATTAATAGCATTTTCTGTAATGGTGACATCTGAACGATAAGAATAATTAAATACGACGAATTAGAACACGCCTCCGCACTGTTGTTGTTTTCTAAACGAGGACAACGCTTCAATTTGATTTTGAAATTTTAGCGTCGGGTTGGAATTTGGCAGTTGGAGTTGGAACTGCAATTAAATTAAATTAAATACAAACTAACATTTTCTTTAAAACGACAGCGCGTACATTCACCTAAAATCAGCTTTGTTACCTAAAATTCGGGCCTGTTCTGAATGTTTTTTTAAGGTGTGTAGAATGTTTATCACACTTTTAAAAAGTAGTGTAATTTTCAGCCTCCACATCACATTTATTAATATTATATAACGATTATAAATATTTTTTATTTATATTATAGATTAAATATATAATTTTTTAATTCAATTTATGAATAATAATAAAATATCTAATAGATTTATATTATATTGATATGGTGTACGTTTCCGATGAACGGAATGCTCAAAAGATGGTAAATCGGGGATGCTATCATAAGCATTGGATTTAATACAATATTAAAAGAGATTGATGGTTGAATTTGTGAATCAATTAGCGTTGCAAGCAGCCCTTGCAAATCCTATACGGGACTGCTGAAGATCATATTCTACCCACAGATTCTGCTGGTGGTGATTCCCAATGATGTTCGCCTCCACCGGAACCAGATCGGAATTCCCGAAGGTGAAGCAGTAGATTGCCCGATCGATGGATGTTCCATTGGGCACTCGATACAGCAGCTCATGACTATCCAGCGTGAGCTGAGTAGAATTAAAGAGGAGAGTGACGGGTGTCACTTGCGGGAACTGCGTGCTGCTCGCAGGAAGGTCGTAGCAGAGATCCAGAACTCCTTGGAACACTGCAGTGCCGTTCATGGGTTCCATACGCCCTTTATTCTGTTGCGCGAATTCCCTCTTCAGCACCGTGTACGCCTCTCCCAGCAGTAACGTGAACTGCGTGCCGGAGTCAATCATGGTCTGTCCCGCGCCAGAGTGGTCTGGCAGGAACACGGATTTGGGTATGGGAAGCATTTTGTGTCCCACCTTGATTCCCTCTAACATGACAGTGTAGGCGGCCCTGTTGAAATAAGGCAGCTTAATTGATCTGATCAAAAGGGGCGTGTACCTCAAATATTTGTAAAACGGCGAGTCGCCAAATAACAACACACCCGCAGAGCTCGGAGAAGCGACGCGGTCGGCGATACAGTAGGAGAATTTGTGTGTCGTGGTGAGTTGAGAAATTAAGGA
The DNA here is from genome assembly GCA_019776745.2 of Taxus chinensis. Lineage (NCBI taxonomy): Eukaryota > Viridiplantae > Streptophyta > Pinopsida > Cupressales > Taxaceae > Taxus > Taxus chinensis. The sequence goes on along the minus strand of CM034152.1, from coordinate 615,040,967 downwards.
GAGCGCCCCTCGGTTGAGCCCCATGAGACCAGGGGTCTCCGGCAGAGGTGCAGAGATCGAACAGCCAAAGACGAGGCCTGGAATTGTGAGACCGGGAAGAGAGAGATAATCTCTTGCTAGGTTTCCTTCGATGTCTGTTCCGTCTGCGTAGATGTATGTGAAGTGGCAGAGACGGTTGCCATCACACGTTGTGGGGATTGGAAAGTCCTTCGTTTGGGTTCTGCAGACTGAGGAGTTGCAGGGTATTGAGATGTAGGAGGAGGAGAGATTCGGATTGAAAGAAGAAGAAGGTGGGACATTCTTGGTGGAAATATTGCAATTGAGCCAGGAGAGCTCGCTGCCGGTGTCGAGAACCATCTTTTGCTTTTGGGGAGGACTTCCAACCATTACTTCCGCCATGAGAGTAACGTCGTCGTAGCTAAGTGCAGCTCCGTTTACATGGGAATTAGTGGTAGGCACGGAGAATAAAGGGAATATCAAGGGAGATGTATTTGAATGCAAAAGGAAGGTGCGGCTAACATTAAAGAGAACAGTAGTAGCTTGGACTGATTGATGACTTGCCGATAATGTGGGAGAGAATGCGAACAAGAAATGGATGGAGATAAGCATAAAAAATGAACATTGAAAATACTTCGCTGCCGCAAACATATCAACTTTGCCGGCTAAAATAGTGGTCATGGCTTTCTTATTCATGGAATCCGCGAGTCTCACATAATAATGGGCTTTATTCACTCCATACCTCTGATTTCACAGCCTGAAAGAACAGTCCCACCAGATCCGAATCAAACATCCCCGGCATGCGAAAAAGATTAGTCATAAATTTGCACCTAAAATATACGAGCAATTCAGTTTTATAGGAAAGAAAACTGGTAGAAGACGGTAACCTCGGATTGCGACGTCAAAGTTGGCCGGTGTACCGACTTGAGTCTCTTAGCAAAATTCGGTTCATAAAATCGAAACGGAAGATTTCACAAATAAATTCATTCAATTCTTAGTAAGATTTGCACCTCGTATGGAACAAAGCGTAACCGATCTTTGTGGAAAAAGAGAGTAAACATGTTTGTTTCCGATGGTTTTTCAAGGTGTTACACATGTGGTTAAATTTGGTCTCCCTTAGTAATTAATCTTTGTTACCTTTTTATTGCTTATTTAAATTTGCAATACATATGCACTGGTTGAAAGATGTAAATAGACAATTAATTAATGTTGATTCCATTTAATGTTATTTTATTTAATATTAATATTTAAGAATTGTATAGGGAATTGAATGAAGATACTACATCCAAATGTATCTCTAATTGATATAGAAGGAGAAAAAAAAGAAATACCTACCAAAAAATTAATGAGAAATAATAAAATGGTTCTCTAAAAGAAATAGATTGAGAAATAAAAGAACAACCTACCAAAAATTTAATGAGAAATAATATCTCTACTATTTTAAGGTCATAATATCTTAAAACCAAAAAAAATGTTTATGTGATTGTACTAGTACCATAATTGTCACATTAAATAGTAAATCTACTATAGAGTATTTACTATTATTACATACAACATTTAACCAAAACTTATTAAGTGGTTGGTACCTACCTATTATAATAGATTGTTCCTTAGTACATGCTTAAAACAAGCTTTCGAAATTTTAAAATCACCTTACAAAATCTTGAAATTAATTAACTATCTTTTCATTTTTTATATTTATTAAATTAATGTTCTAGTTCTAAATTGAAATCAACATTAGTTCTTAGCCAATTCCTAATATGAGACTAATGTTTCTCAAGTAAAGTTAACCCCATATGTATATATGCATTTCATTAATTAATGTGTTGAGTGCTAATTAAGATAATAAATATAACAATACCTAGACACGTAAATTGGTCTTTAATAATTATAATTGACATATAGATCTCACACTTGAACACACTTCACTTCTATTTATTTATCTATACATTATCTTAGTCACCTCTTTCTACCAATCATATTATTTGAGATCAACTTACTCTTAACAAAACACTATGAAAATCTATAGTGACATTCTCTAAATCACAAATTCCAATTCTCTACTACCAGACGGTACTAACAATCTCAAACTCTACCATTTACTAGTACTATCTAGGAGTGGGGAAGAACTACCTTTTTAAATGTGGATAATTCATTTGGTCAACCTAAGTATATTTCATTGATCGATTATATCATAAATTAATGAAGAGCCACCTACACGCGCGCATGTGCACACACAAACGATCGCATAGGTAATTTCATCGCCTCTTATTTTCTTGGTTATCACATAAGGAACTCTCACACATCTTGGAGATCACTATACTAAATTCATAGACACATCTCAAGTCGTAAAGCAATAATCAATTCAGCTAAATATAAAACACAAAGAAGTCAAATTTGTATGGTGCTAAGTGTAAAGGAACAAAATAAGGATCGTGTCTAGATTACACATGGTTTTCATAGTTTCACTCATATAAATGGGAAAATATGTGCCACTTGATCCCTCTTCATCGTAGCGGTGCGTAGGAAATACATAGTCATCATGGGGGTGTGTTGAGTGTAGTCCAACCCAAAAGGCTAACCCATTTTTAAGATGTGTTATTGTTTGAGTGTGTTTAGAGATTTGTAAAAGAGAACATATTATTATATTTTTTTGCATATCATTTCACACATTTAAGGTAGAATTCCATTAAAGTAGATGAAGGCTAGAAGACACGTCTAAATTGACAAGTTTTTAAGAAACAAATAAACTTTTAGTGAACCTAGGAAGAGCCATTAGATGATAGAGTGCCCATTTTTAGTAGTGTATAGGGCAGGGATTTAGTTATACCACTTACAAGGATAAGACATCTATTTTTAGCCTTCTTTATTTATTTACCAATGTTTGAAATCCACAATCATACTAAAGATAGGTGAATCGTAATGCCAACTAAAACAACCCACTCGAGACCCAAGAACAACCTAGATTTAGTTGGAAAAATTATGGAGTAATTTTTTTTTTTGCTACAAGTGTCTACAACTAGGCTGCAATAATACAATTGTCACAAACAAGTTTCAAGGACAATATGTTTAACAACTAAAGTTTTCCCATTACAATTCACAAGGTCTAAACATAGGATTAGAATAACATTTAAAATTGAAAGGGCAATTTCTCACTTACCCACTCCCAGAACTCACTTAAAAGATTCAACATGATTTTTCTCATAAATATCACACTTTAAAACTTGTGGAAACATTCCCATTAGATAGGAAATTTCTTCCTCTTTTCAGTGATATAAATAAGTCCTCCTAACTCCCTATATTTCTCAAGTTATGGGTCGGCAGGCCTTGGGAGGAAAATTTTCCCAAAGGCGGGCCCACAAGCAATGGGAGGAAATTTTTCCCTTAGCGCTCTTGGGTGAAAATCTTATTTCACTTCTGTGCACCCGTGGTGGGGCTTCGTGCCCAAAATAAAAATTTCAAACTTGGGGTCCGCTAAGGACACATGTCCAAAATCCATGCCTAGGCGGGAAGGCGGGTCACCAAAGGTAAAACAAGTTATTTGACTTAATTTAGAAAGGGTAAAAAGGAAAATTTTATCCTGTTCCTCTGTCAACGCGTCAAGATGCCACATGTTAACCAATGATTACCTGCAAGCCATCGGGCCATCGGGAAGACTTAGGAAAATTTAGTTTTTCAAACGAAAAGCGCTACGATTTAAAATGCTCTACCAACTCCTTGTGATGCCACGTGGCAGCCCCTGATTGGCTGCGGTCTGACGGGGAAAGTTAGGTAATTTTGCCAAAAAAAATAAACTTAGTTCATTTTTAGACAAAATGAAGGCTTGCGGATTAGCGGAGCGGCGGAAAACTTCCCGACTTTGTGCTTTTTGGGCAAAAAGTAAAAAAGGAAATTTTTTAGCCCACGGGTCTACCCAAGAATATTTTATTCATTTAAATTTGACAGTTAGATCATTTTCGAAGCCAAATGAAGTAAAAAATTCAAAAGGTCATAACTTTTGACTGGGAACTCGGCAAACAAGGACTTTTTGGAAAGATCATGAAGTCCTCTTTCCACAAGAAGCTTAAAATTTTAATTTTGATAAAATTTGAAGTTTCAATTTTAAGAAAACGTTTTGCAGGCTTTAAAAATGTGAACTGGTATTTTTAACTTATAATTTTTTTTCCAATCTGACATTCTCTCTTTCTCAACATGCCAAAAAGACATGGAGGATTTCACTTGGAAGAATTTGGAATGGATTGCAAGGGTTAAGTTGTTTGATTGAAGATCAATTCTAATTTACCAATTTTAATACATCAAAAAGTATGAGTTTTTTTGTCTCAGCCTGATTTGGAAGGTTTGATGGAAATTTCTTAAGTATTTTAATTTGTTTGAGATCGTTTTAATCATACGAGTTCCATTTGGTAATTCATTTGGTCCTTTCAATGTTACATGATGGTTTTGTACTTTTGATAAAAATTTGCAAAGTTTACAATGAAAATAAAATGGAGTTATACTTGAACTTGAATAAATTATATTTTCCTTTATCAATTTTGAAATATATATTTATTCCAAACCAATCTAGCATATTAAACTTGATTCAAATCAAGGTATTAAAAATCCAAAATACAATTCTACTTTCTAAGTCATGCATTTCAAAAGAACAGAATATTATAACATTTCTTCATACGTATTTCCAGACTTTCAAATGGAGATCTCATAATGCATTTCAACAATCAGATTTCAAATACAACAATTCCATTTGAGGAACAATATAATACAATCTTCTATTAATTCAAAAATGATATCTTTACAAATTTCTTTTCCATTCCTCGCAATAATACATACATAATTCATGTCTTTCTTTTCTTTTCACAGAACTGAATACAGGATATATTCTTCCATTATCAAAATACAACTTTCATAGCTAAAACAGATTAGCCTATCCATCAAAAATAATATACAATTTCATCCACATCAAAGTGGAAAAATGTTACAATAAGGATAAATCTCAACAAAAGACTGTCAAAATTGTTTTCTTTCTCAGCTTCAGAACAACAACATGAGGATCCATCATTCTCCACTTTGATCACAACAAAACAGGGGAAAGGCAATGCTCTCCACCCAACCAAGACATCCAATGAAAAGGAGAAGCCATCCTTCTTCATTGGCCCCCGAGCCCAACCACGATGCAATAAGAAATGTGTTTCAACTCATGGAAACAATAGGTTTCCACAACACACATGTAATTTCACATTTAAAACATAGTCTAAAACAAAACTATAGTTTGCAACCATAGATAAAAGACAACAAATAACACTCAGGATTCCTCATGCAAGCCAAAGGAGTGAGATATTTACGGAAAGCTTCTTATACCTCCCAATGGGAAATGGGTGTCCACCTTAAAACCCACCAACAATTCATTTCAAAATCCCTACATACTCTTATGCCTCCCTCAAGTAGCCCTTATGCCCCGCCCCCCTGGCCGCCCCCGCCACCCACATTTTCTTGTGCCTCCTCCCCTTATGCCCCCTATCACCAAAGTAAGAAATGCAAGTTTAATTTGCTTTTCCAAGGTGGAAACACACCATTCCCAAACTCCGCTCCACAAAACAACCTTATGCCCCCCCCCCCCCCCCCCCCCCCCCACACAATAAGATCCCCATAGTCTCCTCCTACACCACACTTAGGCAATCTACCCATTCACCCAACAACATACCAAAACCACACAACAACATTTACATAAGCATACATAAAATAAGAAACTGTAACAGAGTCAAGATCCTACCTCTCTATGATGGTGTTTTGTTCCAAGGTTCCAAAACAACAAGCTTTCTAATGCAAAACAAAGTCCAAGATCAACAATCTACCAGCATGCAACAGTCTCCAATCTTCTCCAAAAGCAAGAGCTCAAAACGGAAAAAGAATTCACCCCCAAATGAAGTATGCAAAAGTGAAGCAACCAAAAACAATCCAAGGAAATTCAAATTTATAAAAGAGGGAAGAGAAGAGGATGAGGTGGATCCGTGTAGGATGCCACTTCATACATCCTCGACTCCAACACCAAAGTCAACTTCATTCTCCAATGCATAGTAAATAGGTGGGTGAATAATATGACAGTTTTACTTACACACTCAAATCAAACCCACACCCCAAAGGACTAAAATCAAAACATGTAAGAAAAGTGCAATTACAACATTCAACTTGACTTACAAAAATGCATAAAGAAGGTCTAAATTTAACACTCCAACCATAGGTATGGTTGGTAAATAAATTTAAGAGGTTTGGAACAAGTATAACTTGTCCCACAAACCTCCAAAATCAGCCTCCAAGAACAAATTCAAATTTCAAAGAAGGTGGAGTGTTCCATACTCCAAAATCAACTTACACATCTCTTCCACCTTTCTTATAACACTTTAAATCAAGGTCAACAACCCTAATAATTACTTTCTTATGACCCAATTTGATTTATTAACTTAAAATCATGATACTCACAATATTTACACACCATTTAATAAATAATGAAAGGGGTCAATGCACCACTAAATAAACACATGCAAACATTAAAAAAGGGAACCAAATAAAAGAAAACATAAATTCCCTTGGTCGCATTCGAAGGTGATCCCCCCATGGAGATCCCTAACAACAAAACAACACACACAAACAAATACAAGTTGCCATGGTGACCCTTGTTGAATTCATCTAGAATTCCAATGTGGTTGGTCTCTAATCCCTCGATGTTTGTTGTGATATTTTAACCTGCAAAAACACAAATACCTCCTTCGGCCTCATGGCCGCATCAGAACATCCAAAATGAATATAAATATAATTCCAAAACCATATATACATATGAATCACAACATAATCAAGGAAACAACAATATCATTTTGCATTTTCCTTAATAACCCTTTGATCGTCAATTTAATTCAATTTTCCAGTTCTAATCAATATATCAAAATATGACATGTTCGAACAACATCCATAAATATAACCATGTCGAACAATACATCATCATCAATATATAAAAATGTCTTTAGTAATCATCATGCACCATTTATGAATCAAATTCAACAATAATCCATGATCTAACATCTAATATCATACTAAATCAAAACTATAATAATGTCCATAATATAGTCAATAGTGCCCTGATCAATATCAAAAGATGTCAAAGGGAAGTGGGCACTACATCCCCATCCTGTTAGACTTGACTTCCTCCTGGAATTCACTGGAATAAATGTGGGAACTGAACTCATAGTAAAGTAGCATCCTCCCATGTAGCCGCAGTCTCATCATATCTGTCCCACTACACCCGGGCCTGGTCAATCTCTCTGCCTCAAAGGCCTAGGGTCCTACAATATATAATGTGAACAGGCTCCACCATCACCTATCCCTAATCCTACACATGCTATGAGGTCCAATCCAGCACATGAGAAGTATCTTTAATATATCTCCTAAGAACTGAAACATGAAACACATCATGGATGCGAGACAAGCTAGGTGGCAATGCTAGATGGTAGGCCAAAGGGCCAATACGCTCCAAGATCTCAAAAGGACCAACGAATCTAGGAGCTAACTTAGAACCTTTTCCATAGGTCTCTTATGTGGCTTGACATGAAGGAACAGCTTCATGCCCACATAAAAAATACAATCGGTTCTATGTTGATATGCATAATTCTTCTACCTGTCTTGTGCCTCCTGTGGTTTTTTCCTGATCATAACCACCTACTGCTCCATGTCCTGCAATAAAGTTGGTCCAAGAAAAATCTTGTCCTCCAACTTGTCCCAACTAAGAGGTGTCCTGCACTCTCTGCCATACAAAGCCTGAAAAGGATTCGTGCCTATAGAACTATGAAAACTATTATTGTAGGAAAACTCTGCCAAGTACAAGTACTCATCCCATCTTACCTGATGATCCGTCACATACATTCAAATCATGTCCTCTAAAATCTAATTCACCCGCTCAGTTTTTCCATCTGTCTCGGGGTGATATGTTGTGCTGAAATTGATCCTCATCCCGAGGGCATACTACATGGTAGTCTAAAAATGGGAAGTATACAAGGGATTGCACTCACAAATAATCTTCCACATAATCCCGTGCAACCTGACAATCTCATCCAGATAAACTCATGCCACTACACTAGATGTATAAGTGGTCTTTACAGGAGAAAAATGAGCCACTTTTGTCAATTTATCCATCGTGACCATGATGGAGTTGTGGTGATATCTCGACATCAGTATCCCAACAATGAAGTCCCTGGAAATGGTGTCCCACTTCCACTCTGGTCTAGCATGAGGAAAGAAAAGGCCAGCTAGATGTTGTTGCTTGGCCTTCACTTTTTGGCACTCCAAATAGCGTGACACAAACTGAGCCATGTCTCTACGAAGTCCTCTCCAGTGATACAAGGGTAAGTGCACGAAATTGGGGGGGGCAAAAAGTGGACAAGAATGTTAAAAAAATCCAAACGCGCTCGCGTTTTAGTTTGTTTGGCTCAGGAATCACCAAAGCATAACATGTATGCGTTACATAACACATACACGTTACATAACACGTATGCATTATGTTGACTATAAAAAAAAAGAGGCTCAAGCCTCTATCATTTTTCCTCCCTCAAATGCGAGTTTCAGAGCTTGTTCATGCCCTCGTGCTTTTCCCTTCAGTTGGATCTCAAGCTCAAAGGATCGTTTCTTGATCGCCAGGAAGATCTAAATCGATGATGGCACCATGGAGATTAGGTAAGCACATTTATTTTCTCAAAATTGCATTGAAATAGAGAGGGTTGTAGGGTTTATTATTCCAACAAATTGTAATATGTGGATGTAAAGAAAAAATAAATTTCAAAAGAACTCATATGCACCTTATTCACATACCCTTGCACTAATCTTACTATTCCGTTGACATGCAAACGATTTCCCATCCATTGGTGCAATAATAATTTGATTAGAAATAATTTTTGGGACCAATGGTGGATGGTGTTTGATTATCCACCTTGTAATAACAACGAGGAGCCACTATACTTTCTGAGGAAAATCTATTGCGATTTTATCCTTAATGAGATCCCAAATTATTTTGATTTCTTATATTTTCGGGGTCAAGGAAAAGGATCTGCACAGGATTGACCAGGTGCACCTATTCAGCAAGGTAGATTCTCCACATAGAATCCTCCTCACCCTGAGATTGTCCCTCAAGCAGTGAAGGAGACAGTAGAGATTGATACACTCCACGCACTTCAGGGGCTATCTGCGACCCTTGTTTGACATACGAGGGAGATTTTTGAGCCAAATGCTCGCGGAGGTACACAGAGTGTTCCCTCAGGGAGTACTAGTATAAGGCCACATTTTTGCTCATCATGTGGTAGCATATGTTTGGGGCCTGAGGAGGACGATACTTTCATGCATACTGATTTTGGTGCACCTGGTGCTAGGGATGAACATGATAATGTCACTATGTCAGATGTCCTTTTAAGTGAGACATTTGGGTTACATTCCTCAGTGTCACCTTCGCAGGTAAATTTGTTATGTTTTGTTATGTGTGTTAAAAAAAATTTGGAGTACCTGATTTACTTATATATGTTAAATTTTTGAAATAATTGTATTTGTACATGTACATGCATTGATATTATAGCGTGCAGGAGGCACATCTTCATCCCGACCACAGGTGGCGAGCACCATGCATACATGAACATTCACAGAGGTAATTTAGAATGTTATTATGTAAAATTTTCACATACATGTGTGTGTGTGTGTGTATTTGCATGTATATATATATATATATATATATATATATATATATATATTAGTTTTGAAGTCAAATATATGTATGTTCTTGTATGTCCATCTAACTCATGTGATATACTTGTTTGATAAAGATGTTGACTTCACTAGACACCCCACCATCTCTGCGGCAAGTAGATAAAGGTGTTGCCACTACGATTTCATCTACGCATCAACTCACTGAGGTATTTAAACAACACATAAATTTTGTTAAATTTCTCGTGTAATTCATATTATTTTAAATTACATGTTAGTAATGTCTTTCATTATAGAATTATTAAATTATGTTAATAATGTCCTTCAATGTGTGTATGCAGGAGATACTTGCGAAAGGGCGCAGCCTTGTTCATTTGATTCATAGGCGTGGCGGGGTAAAAACAATAGTTCTATATTGATAAAATTAGTTAAAATATTGTCATTATGTTGATACATGTACTTAGCTCTATTTTCGCTAATTCTGATTTTATATTTTCTGATCTTATTTGTATGTAGGGAACTTCAACCCCCTCCATTTTGACGTCTAGGGCATGGACTCCTCCTTCTCATCGTCTTTGTACTGCAGGAGCTCCTGATGACTCTGTTAGGTTGTGGAGTCTGTTTTCATGTGTGAAAGTGTTGAAGCCTGTACACTAAGAGTACTGTACACTTTTCATGTATCCTCGCAGGGGTTTGGGTCCGGGCCAAGCCTCGAGAAAGGGTGTGCCCCCGAAATTTTTTTTTTGGCCTTAAAATGTGCCCGATATATCGGGAAACGTGATTTTCTCATATGCGCGGGATTTTGACCCATAGGTTTATGGGATGGTTTTTGCCCATGGTTTTGGTACCCACAGTTTTGTAAAACTGCTTAAGTAGTTGTCTATTTATATGGTTTTATGCATATGATAGATGTATGAAAAACATTGTAGATGTGCTTTGAATTTAGGTGTGAATTCTCTAGAGTTTCTTGAGCATAGCTCCAAACAGATCTAGGTATTGTATTAAGAGAGTGGTGGCTTGTAATAAAATCTGAGCAAGTGATTCTTGGTGGACGTAGATCAAATTGAGTGAACCATGTTAAATACTATCTCTTTGTGTTGTGTTATTTTATTCTGCACTTTTATTTGAGATTTGTAATATTTTCTGCATATTAGTTTCTACTGTTGCGATTCTGTGAGGGATTATTTCACATATTTTATCCTTTATTTCCTAATAGACTCATATGAGTGTGAGATGAAAATTCGGCGTGATCGACAACTTGCGGTAAGTTTGTGTATTTATGTAAATACTTTCATTCTAGCATGGTCTTAAATACATGTTGAAAACATATATAAATTAAGTTTTGACAAAAAAATATTGTTTGCATTTACAGGCTCATCTACAGGTGAGTATTCAACAGAAGAGGACTCAAAGCATGGGCTCAAATGATCCAAATTCATCTCATGGATCTCCATCTTCACCTAAGGGAGTGCCTTCTTCAAGCAAGGCCAAGAGAGGGATAGATTTTGATGAGTAGGAAATATATGTCTTACATGACATTGTTTTTGTATGCCTATGTGCATGGCATTGTATGTAAGCCTATATGGCATTTGAACTTGATGGTATATGACCTATTTGGGAATTTTTGTATTTATTATGCACATTAAAATACTATTCAGAACTTGATAATTTTGTATGAGACCTTACATTTCTGAGATTATTTTTCGCATGAATCTAACTTGATGTGCACTTGACAATATTTAAGACATTATGGATTATTTTTTCATTTATTGGTGATGTACATGTACGAGCATTTTCAATGTATAATATGCATCAAACTTTGGAAATTAATATTTATATTTAATGTATGTATATAAAGAGTTACCTAATCTGAGTAATTATTCGTTCAATTTATCAATGTGTATATGTGTATTTACCTTACTTGCGCTTCTTCTTGCTCATGGTCTCTTTGTATTGGTTCCTATCTTATCATGCACTTACTATATTCTTGTATGCTTGGTATTCTTCTCCCCTGTTTAAACACCTGACAATCATCACAATTTGATGCCTTTCATCTGTTGATTCTTTGAGAATGTCTCTCCATATACATTACTCCAATGCTTGAGAATGTCTCCAGATGCAATGACATTCTGATTCAGACACTCAATGATTCTTGATTGTCTAACCCTGTCCAATTTGTGTTACTACCTTTAAATTTGTAGGCATTTCAAGTTATTTGTAAATCACATCACACCCCTTCACTAGGCTTGATGAATACCCATATCCTTTTTAAGGTGCTTTTGAAAGCATTCATGGGTTTATCATAACATAAATTATCAATGAATGGAAGGTCACTAAGTCGTAGGCCAGCTGACTCCCATCAAGAACTAAACAAGAAAGATTTACTAGGCAATTGATAACTCCCATGTGTTCTTAGACATACCCTTGTCAAATTCATTCTTAAGCCAATCTAGTCATTTAGTGCTCTTAAGCGACTACGCCCGGATAGGGGTAGCCCTACACTAACTAAGACTGCACTATTTCTCGTGTTTACAAACAATAGGACAACGAGAGAACTAGATGGAGACAGAGAAAACTGTGAGAGGATTTCGTAGAGGGCCTCGACATGGAGGTATCAGATCTGACGAGATTTATCTAGGTGCAACGGAGTCCGATAAATCACATTTCGAAGATATGGCGTGTTTGGGCATCAGGGCTCTTAAGCGACTACGCCCGGACAAGGTAGCTCGAAAGCACGAGGAGCGTAGGGAAAAAAAAAGAAGCATCCACTAGCATTCACTAGGGCACCCTGACATGTTGGCATAGTTGGTTTGGTCCCACGAGCTTCCGTTTGACAAATACAGCATCTGAAAGCCCTACACTGACTCAGACTGCACTATTTCTCGCATTTGTAAACAATAGGATAGCGAGAGAACTGAATGGAGATGGAGAAAACCGCAAGAGGATTTCATAGAGGGCCCTGATTTGAAGGTCTTAGATCTAACGAGACATCTCTAGGTGCCACGGAGTCTGAAAAATCACCCGTCGAAGATATGGCATGTTTGGGCCTCAAGGCTCTTAAGCGACTACGCTCGGACGGGGTAGCCCAAAAGCACGAGGAGCATAGGGAACCAAAACGAAGACCTCCATTAGTGTTCACTAGGCCACCCTGATGTACTGGCGTAGTTGGTTTGGTCCCATGAGCTTCTGTTTGCAAATTACAGCATCTAGCAAACCATACATTGACTCAGACTGCACTATTTCTCGCGTTTACAAACAATAGGACATCGAGAGAACCAGATGGAGACAGAGAAAAACACGAGAGGATTTTTTATAGGGCCCCAACATGGAGGTCTTAGATCTAAAAATATGTCTCTAGGTGCCACGGAGTTTGAGAAACCACCCATGTCGAAGATATGGCGTGTTTGGGCCTCAGGACTGTTAAGCGACTACGCCCAGACAGGGTAGCCCAAAATCACGGGGAGCGTAGTGAACGAAAAAAAAGCCTCCACTAGTGTTCACCAGGCCGCCCCAATGTGTTTGCGTAGTTGGTACGGTCCCATGAGCTTCCGTTTGCAAACTACAGCCTCTGGCAGCCCTACACGGACTCAGAGTGCACTATTTCTCACGTTTACAAACAATAGGACAACGAGAGAACCAGATGGAGACAGAGAAAACCATGAGAGAATTTCATAGAGGGCCCTGACATGGAGGTCTCAGATTTGACGAGAAATCTCTAGGTGCCATGGAGTCCGAGAAATCACCCGTCAAAGATATGGCGTGTTTGGGCCTCGAGGCTCTTAAGCGACTACTCCCGGATGGGGTAGCCTGAAAGCACGGGGAGCATAGGGAACCAAAAATGAAGCCTCCACTAAGATTCACCAGGCCACCCCGATGTGTTGGCATAGTTGGTTCGGTCCCACGAGCTTCCGTTTGTAAAATACAGCCTTTGGCAGCCCTACATTGACTCAAAATGCACTATTTCTCGCGTTTACAAACAGTAAGACAATGACAGAACCAGATGGATACGAAGAAACCATGAGAGGATTTCATAGAGGGCCCTGACATGGATGTCTCAGATCTGACGAGATGTCTCTAGGTGCCACGGAGTCTGAGAAATCACCCGTCGAAGATATGGCATGTTTGGGCCTCAGGGCTCTTAAGCGACTACGCCTGGACGGGGTAGTCCGAAAGCATGGGGAGCATAGGAAACCAAAAAAAAAGCCTCCAATAGTGTTCACCAAGCCACCCCGATGTGTTGGCATAGTTTTTTCAGTCCCACGAGCTTTTGTTTGCAAAATACAGCATCTGGCAGCCTTACATTGACTCAGACTGCACTATTTCTTGTGTTTACAAACAATAGGACAGTGAGAGAACTAGATGGAGATGGAAAAAACTACGAGATAATTTTGTAGAGGGCCTTGACATGGAGCTCTTAGCATCTAACGAGACATCTCTAGGTGCCATGGAGTCTTAGAAATCACTGGTCAAAGATATGGCGTGTTTGGGCCTCAGGGCTCTTAAGCGACTACGCCCGGACCAGGGGTAGCCCAAAAGCACGGGGAGCATAGGGAACTAAAACGAAGCCTCCACTAGCATTCACTAGGCCACCCCAATGTGTTGGCATAGTTGGTTCGGTCCCATGAACTTCCGTTTGCAAAATACAACATCTAGCAGCCCTACACTGACTCAGAATGCATGATTTCTCGCGTTTACAAACAATAGGACAACGAGAGAACCAGGATGGAGATGGAGAAAACTGTGAGAGGATTTTTTAGAGGGTCTTGACATATGAGATTTATGGATATGACGAGATGTCTCTAGGTGCCATGGAGTCTGAGGAATCACCTATCAAAGATATGGCGTGTTTGGGCCTCAGGGCTCTTAAGCGACTACGCCCGGACGGGGTAGCCTGAAAGCACAGGGAGCGTAAGGAACCAAAGTGAATCCTCCAATAGCATTCACTAGGCCACCCCGATGTGTTGGCATAGTTGGTTTGGTCCCACGAGCTTTCGTTTGCAAAATACAGCCTCTGGCAGCCCTACACTGACTCAAACTGCACTATTTCTCGCGTTTACAAACAATAGGACAATGAGAGAAGCGGATGGAGATGGAGAAAACCATGAGAGGATTTTGTAGAGGGCCCAAACATGGAGCTCTCAGATCTGATGAGACATCTCTAGGTGTCATGGAGTCTGAGAAATCACCCATCGAAGATATGGCATGTTTGGGCCTTAAGGCTCTTAAGCGACTATGCCTAGACGAGGTAGCCCGAAAAACATAGGGACCATAGGGAAAAAAATGAAGCCTCCAATAGCATTCAACCAGGCCACCCAGACATGTGTTGGCGTAGTTGGTTCGGTCCCACGAGCTTTCGTTTGCAAAATAAAACCTCTGACAGCCTTACACTAACTGAGACTGCACTATTTCTCGCGTTTGCAAATAATACGACAACGAGAGAACCGGATGGAGATGGAGAAAACCGTGAGATACTTTCATAGAGGGCCCCAACATGGAGTTATCGAATCTAAAGAGACATCTCTAGGTGCCATGGAGTCTAAGAAATCATCCGTCGAAGCTATGGCGTGTTTAGGCCTCAAGGCTCTTAAGCGACTACGCCCAGATGAGGTAGCCCAAAAGCAAGGGGAGCGTAGGGAACCAAAATGAAGCCTCCACTAGCGTTCACTAGGCCACCCTGACGTGTTAGCGTAGTTGGTTCGGTCCCACGAACTTCCGTTTGTAAAATACAGCATCTGACAGCCCTACACTGACTCAGACTGCACTATTTCTCGTGTTTACAAATAATAGGACAGCGAGAGAACCGGATGGAGACAGAGAAAACCACGAGAGGGTTTCATAGAGGGCCCAAACATGGAGGTCTCTAGATCTGACGAGACATATCTAGGTGCCACGGAGTCTGAGAAATCACATGTCGAAGATATGGCATGTTTGGGCCTCAGGGCTCTTAAGCGACTATGCCCGGACAGGGTAGCCCAAAAGCACAAGGAGCATAGAGAACAAAAAAGAAACCTCCACTAGCGTTCACTAGGCCACCCCAACGTGTTGGTATAGTTGGTTCGGTCCCACGAGATTTCGTTTGTAAACTACAACCTCTGACAACCCTACACTGACTAAGACTACACTATTTCTCACATTTACAAACAATAGGACAACGAGAGAACCGGAAGGAGACAGAGAAAACCCTAAGATGATTTCATAGAGGGCCCCGACATAGAGCTCTCGGATTTGATGAGACATCTTTAGGTGCCACGGAGTCTGAGAAATCACCCGTTGATGATATGGCGTGTTTAGGCCTCGAGGCTCTTAAGCGACTACGCTCAGACGGGGTATCCCAAAAGCACAGGGAGCGTAGGGAACCAAAATGAAGCCTCCACTAGCATTCACCAAGCCACCTTGATGTGTTGGCGTAGTTGGTTGGGTCCCACGAGCTTCCGTTTACAAAATATAGCCTCTGGCAGCCCTAGACTGACTCATACTACATTATTTCTCGGGTTTACAAACAATAAGACAGCGACAGAACCGGATGGATACAGAGAAACTGTGAGAGGATTTCATAGAGGGCCCTATTGTTTGTAAACAAAATAGAGCTCTCAGATCTAACGAGACGTCTCTAGGTGCAACAGAGTCTAAGAAATCAACTGTCAAAGATATGGCAATGTTTGGGCCTCAGGGCTCTTAAGTGACTACGCCCAGACGGGGTAGCCAGAAAGCACGGAGAGCATAGGGAACCAATCTTAACAAAGCCTCCACTAGTGTTCACCAGAGAGCCACCACGACGTGTTGGTGTAGTTGGTTCGGTCCCACGAGCTTCCGTTTACAAAAGACAATAGCCTTTGACAGTCGTACACTGACTCAGACTGCACTATTTCTCGCGTTTACAAATAATAGAATAGTGAGAGAACCAAATGGAGATGGCCTGGTGAACTAGTGAGGATTTTTTTTGGTTCATAGAGGGCCTTGTACAGTGGAGGTCTGGTTCTAACGAGACATCTCTAGGTGCCACAGAGTGCCAAGTAATGCCATTTGATCTTCGACATGGGTGATTTCTCAGACTCCATGGCACCTAGAGATGTCTCGTCAGATCCGAAGAGCTCCATGTCAGGGCCCTATATGAAAATCCTCTCATGGTTTTCTCCGTTGTCTCTATCTAGTTCTCTCGCTCTCCTATTGTTTGTAAACGCGAGAAATAGTGCAATCTGAGTTAGTGTAGGGCTGCCAGAATGTTGTAGTTTGCAAACGGAAGTTCGTGGGACCGAACCAACTATGCGCCAACACGTATGGGGTGTCCTAGTGAACACTAGTAAAGGCTTCATTTTTGGTTCCCTATGATCCCTTGTGCTTTCAGGCTACCACGTCTCGGGCGTAGTTGCTTAAGAGCCCTAAGGCATAAACATGCCATATATTTGACGGGTGATTTCTCAGACTCTGTGGCACCTAGAGATGTCTCGTTAGATCTGAGAGCTCCATTTCGAGGGTCCTCTACAAAATCATCTTACGAACGGTTTTCTTCGTATCCATCCGGTTCTCTTGACTGTCCTATTGTTTTAAACGCGAGAAATAGTGCAGTCTGAGTCAATGTAGGGCTGCCAGAGACTATATTTTGTAAACAGTAAGATCATGGGACCAAACGTGAACTACGCTAACACATCTGGGTGGCCTAGTGAACAATAGTGGAGGCTTTCATTTTACAGTTTCCTATGCTCCCCATGCTTTCGGGCTACCCCGTCCAGGGCGTAGTCACTTACGATGCCCTGAGGCCCAAACATGCCATATATTAATAGGTGATTTCTCAGACTCATGTGGCACGTAGAGATGTATCATAGATCACTGAGACCTCCATGTCGGGGCCCTCTATGAAATCCTCTCATGGTTTTTTTCAGTCTCCATCCAGTTCTGACTCGTTGTATCCTATTATTTGTAAACTTGAGAAATAGTGCAGTCTGAGTCAGTGTAGGGCTGCTAGAGGCTGTATTTTACAAATAGAAGCTTGTGGGACCAAATCAACTATGTCAACACGTCAGGAGTGTCCTAGTGAATGACTATTGGAGGATTTGTTTTTAATTCCCTACACTCCCTGTGCTTCCAGGCTACCCTGTCTGGGAAGTAGTCGCTTAAGAGCCTTGAGGCCCAAACATGCCATATCTTCGACAGGTGATTTCTCAGACTCCATGGCACCTAGAGATGTCTCGTCAGATCTAAGAGCTCCATGTCAGGCCCTCTAACAAAAGATCTCTCATGGTTTTCTCTATCTCCATCGGTTCTCTCGTTGTCCTATTGTTTGTAAACGTGATAAATAGTGCAGTTTGAGTCAGTGTAGGGCTGCCAGAGGTTGTAGTTTGCAAACGGAAGCTCATGGGACCAAACCAACTACACCAACACATCGGGGTGGCCTTTTGAATGCTATTGGAGGCTTCTTTTTTGGTTCCCTATGCTCCTCGTGCTTTCGGGCTACCCCGTCCGGGCGTAGTCGCTTAAGAGCCCTGAGGCCCAAACATGCCATATCTTCGACATGTGATTTCTTGGACTCCGTGGCACCTAGAGACATCTCGTCAGATCCAAGACCTCCACATTCGGGGCCCTCTATGAAATCCTCTCATGGTTTTCTCTGTCTCCATCTGGTTCTCTCGTTGTCCTATTGTTTGTAAACGCGAGAAATAGTGCAGTCTGAGTCAGTATAGGGCTGTCAGAGGCTGTAGTTTGCAAACAGAAGCTCGTGGGACCGAACCAACTACACCAACACGTCGGGGTGGCCTTGTGAATGCTAGTGGAGGCTTCATTTTTGTTCCCTACGCTTCTCGTGCTTTCGGGCTACCCCCGTTCCGGGCGTAGTCGCTTAAGAGCTCTGAGGCCCAAACACGCCATATCTTTGACGAGTGATTTCTCTAACTCCGTGGCACCTAGAGATGTCTTGTCAGATCCAAGACCTCCATGTCAGGGCCCTCTATGAAATCCTATCACGTGGTTTTCTCTGTTTCATCCGGTTCTCTCGCTATCCTATTGTTTGTAAATGCGAGAAATAGTGCAGTCTGAGTCAGTATAGGGCTGTCATGACGCTATATTTTGCAAACGGAAGCTCGCGGGACCATGAAAAAACTATGCCAACACATTGGGGTGGCCTAGTGAATGCTAGTGGAGGCTTTTTTTTTTCTTTCCTACGCTCCTCGTGCTTTCAGGCTACCCCGTCTCAGGCGTAGTCGCTTAAGAGACCCTGAGGCCCAAACACGCCATATCTTCGACGAGTGATTTCTCAGACTCCGTGGCACTTAGATACGTCTTTTCAGATCTGAGACCTCCATGTTAGGGCCCTCTAGAAAATCCTCTCGTGGTTTTCTCTGTATCCATCCGGTTCTCTCGCTGTCCTATTGTTTTGTAAACGAGAGAAATAGTGCAGTCTGAGTCAGTGTAGGGCTGCCAGAGGTTGTAGTTTGCAAACGGAAGCTCATGGGACCGAACCAACTATGCTAACACATCAGGGTGGCCTGGTGAATGCTAGTGGAGGCTTCATTTTTGTTCCCTATGCTCCCCGTGCTTTCGGGCTACCCCGTCCGGACGTAGTCGCTTAAGAGCCCTGAGGATCCAAACACGCCATATCTTCGACATGTGATTTTTCAGACTTTGTGGCACCTAGAGACATCTCGTTAGATCCGAGAGCTCCATGTCAGGGCCCTCTAGGAAAGTAATCTCTCATGGTTTTCTCCGTCTCCATCTAGTTCTCTCATTGTCCTATTGTTTGTAAACACGAGAAATAGTGCAGTCTGAGTCAGTGTAGGGCTGCCAGAGGCTGTATTTTGCAAATGGAAGCTCATGGGACCAAACCAACTATGCCAACACATCGGGTGGCTTGGTGAATGCTATTGGAGGCTTCATTTTTGTTCCCTATGCTCCCCGTGCTTTCGGGATACCCTCGTCCGGGTGTAGTACAAAAGCCTTTTTATGGTTTTCTCTGTCTCCATTTAGACTGAGTCAATATAAGGTTGTCCATTGGCCAGTCACCTGAATAATATAGGTGGTTCATACAATATAGGTGGTGAAATGAGAATTTTAATAAGATATTTTTACAATATAGGTGGTGAAATGAGAATATTCTGTTTGTTGTTCCTTTCTAATATTTAATTTTTCTCAGCTTCACTTGGCTTTGAGAATAATAAATTCTCTACTGATAGTGTCAACCACGTGAAGGTGGAAGATTTTTTGGCACCACTAACCTACATAAACATGTTAGTAAGCAATTAAATAGAATTTTAAATCATACAAAATTTAAACAAAATCATTTAAGTAAATATTCAGATTAAATTCATGAAGAACATACCTCTGCAAATTCACTCCAATAAACCACAAGGATCAACTATATTCTTGACAGTAGCAAGAATTAATTCATGATCTAATTCACAAACCTTCCACATATTTTTTTTTGATGTCTGACCTTGATATGTAATCAATTTAATATTTGTTACAAGGACCAAATGTGAATAGTGAAGTATCTTTCGATGTACTTCATAATCTTCAAACAACCAAATGTTTGATTTTTTGATAGGATATTGTCGAAGCCAAGTTCCAGTAACTACCACTGATCTAGTGGGATACTCAAGGTCTTCACCATCAATGACTGTGGAAGTCAAGTTTTTTCCCCTCTACACAACAAGATAAGAAGTAGTTTGTTTCCTCTTCGTTAAATTTCATCGCAATAACTGTAAAAACATGTGTCCTATGTATCACAAAGTAAAAAATGTTCAGTCAATTTATAAATACATTAAGAGTCGACCATTTAATAATTTATAAATCTAAAACATGGAATGTACATATATGTATGTACCTTGTTGCACTAAATCAGAGACTTGGTCAAAGTTTGGGTGATGTTGTCATTTGATCTGAAGACCCTGCAAGTTGTAATGCTCGTGGAACTTGATGTGTGTCGGGTGGAATTAGAGGTCTACAAGTCCACTCATCCACCCCACTTCCGTGACTCACATTCATTCCACACAAAATCAATGCATGATATATAAAAACATGTCATGCACCTAGTATAAATATTCTAAACATTTTCATCTGAACTATGGAATGAGTGCATATCACTCGATCTTGCAACTGTCATACAATATTCAAATTTTTTCAGATGTTGTTGCTCTATCAACCAAAAATATCTACAAACCATTGATCTTTCTTGAGATTCATGGCCCATATTCTTGACACACCAATCAACAATGTGTTTTACATCTATAAATTTAGCACCATCCTTGAACTTTAAATTTTCTCTTGCAAGTGCTCTTTTCACACATGCTCCTACACCATCATGCTCTCATTTTCCATGCCCTACCTTAGTAAAACTCCAGATATGTTGTACATTTGTTTTCTTTGTGCATCCTACTTAGCCAATAAAACATTTGTGCATTCTTGAATTGTGATGTGCAGTTGTCCGACCAAATGTAATGTTGATCGAAACTAATGTTCCTCTCATTCAAGTTCGCATAAAACACCTGGAAACACCCTTGTACATATTCTGTAGAATGTGTTCGATCATCACTAATGTAGAAATGATACTCTCTCAATATTTTTGGATCTTTGCTCAGTGCTTTCAGGAGAGTGCATGAATGTTATATGCACGAAAATAGAAACTTGCATTGAGTTATAATATTGAGACTGAACCTCCATTTGTGGCTGCAATGTGTAATTCTCTACGAAGTCAACTACTAAAACAATGGTACCAAGTGGGAATGTTTCCTTGCTTAACTTGAATTGTTTCATCCAACCATCGAACTCTATGTGTGTGCCTTGCATACTCATAAAAAATTTCCTCTCTGAATTTGACCATATATTCTGATACAGGTAATTGTTTTGTAACAAGCTCACACCTCTTAGATTCTTTTCCATCTTTTAATTGATATGCCACTGATTTATATTTGGTGAAATCAACCAACTCTTTTCCTATTGAAGATGTACTCTCCTCATGGATACAACTTTTCAGATTTGGCAAGCCACCACATACATTGCACGTTCCATCCAAACATGTTTTGTTATAAAAAAATTGTCTCGTTGATTTTTCACAAAATATTGTCGGAATAAATTCCCTTGAATGATTTTTGTGGGACATTTATTCCACACTCTTGCAACATGATGTCAGTATGCAAAACACTACGTATTTGACAAAAAAACATCATAATGCATTGAAAATTCAACATGATGCCTGCAACAACAAGTGGTACGTGAGTGATTGATTTTCACATAAAAGGGTTTGTTCATTTCAAAGAATCTTTGGCTAATGTTAATTTGTGGATTTTCATTTTTAAACTTAGAGAACATTTTTGTTTGAGTCATATCTAAGAAATGTTTTGCACATAATTCACGATTACGAGAACCTATTCTTCTTTTTACTGTATCTCTTCTATTCAGTGACACCCATGTGTTCTCATTCCAAAATTTTACAATTAATTCTTTTATAATATCAGATGTATTCTTGTCTTTTCATGGAATTATGCTAGAGAAAGCCCAATAGTCAGTGTTATTGACTGACTTAAGACGTTTACGTCTCTCTATTGCTTTCATTAGTTTTTTTCTGTTTAGCTTCAAAGCACTGCTTGTTTTTCTAATCAAGTGTTTATTAACTATTTTATTACTTACTATACAATTAGTTAGTGCATGTTGTGTAGCATTTATTAACGTCCTCCCCCTTTGTTTGATTACTCACTATCTTTGGTGTTGTCTTTTGCCACCTACAACTTGATATGCTTTATGTATGTTTTCAACAATTGATGCATTTTGATCAACAACATTAGATGTTCTTAACCCCAGGGTCTTCATTATAGGTCTCATCTTAATTAACTTCATCAATGAAACAAATAATTGACATCTTTGTGCGTCATTTAAATTCTCAAAGTAATTATCCCAAATTCCACTAGCTTTTCTTCTCGCATTTCTTTCAGACATTTTTTTAAGCATTGGTTTTATAATGTTTTCATCAATTTCAATTAAGTGAATTGGTTTTCTTCATGAAATGGAAGGAGGTGTTCTTAGAGGTGAAGATTCGTTTACAAGGTTACTTTCTTCATTCAGTGTTTTCATACAAATTTCAGGGTTAACATTTTGATTCTCAAGTAAGGGTTCAACAATTGGATTCATATCAATTTATTCATCCATACCAACATTATCATTCAATTCAATATCATTATTCATTGCAAAATCATTATTCTCTACATTTTCATTATGTATTTCATCCCAATTTTCTAATACATTAGCTACATTTGATATAGCAGATGTACCTTGCCCTGCTCGAAGTTTTTACATTCTCTTCAATTTTTTTATTCTCTTCTCTTCCAATTGCTCTGGTGTCTTATTCTTGACTTTCCTCTTGTCCTTAACTTGACATTTATCACCCATGATTAGAAAAAATCAACTAGTGGGATAGGGGACAATATGAAATACTAAAAAATCGTGCAAGAATGTAGAGAATGTTGCAGACAAAACAAAATGTTTGCAAAATTCTCGTGAAAGAGATGAAAGGGACGTTAGGGGGCCACAAGATAAAAAATAAAGTAAAATGCGCACATGTTATGTAACGCGTACGCGTTACATAACGTGTACACATTTTCTATTTTGTCTTTTCCCAAGCCCTGCCTCAAGGCTTGGGATCCGGTTTGGATCCCCAAGCCTGAGACATGGACCTACACAAACACAACAACAACGAGTTTTTACAAAAAAATGTAAAAATGACACTTCCTCTATGAGAAATCAAAATAAAACAATCGATCCATTTTAAAAAATTATACTACGACGTACAACAAAGTCTCTTCTTTCTTAAAATATAATTTTCCAAATTTTCTGACTAATATAAGGTATCCATATTATTTATTTTCTAACTATGCCTTTTTATAGCTATTTTTTGAAGTGTAAATATGTCTATCTTTCATTGCGTGTATTTTTTTTTGGTTATCGAAATTAAAAAAAATTATACTAGCCCAAACTAGGCATAATTCTATACATATTCAAAAAAAAAAATCTAATTTTCGATATTTTTTTTAGGTAGTTAGGAGGGGCACAGTCGAAGCTCCGTTATTTTTCAAAAAATACAATTTTTGTACTAAAAAAATCATAAATAAAAAATTATTTGCTAAAAAAATCTAAAAAAATGGATCTCAAACTATATACTCCTGGGTATCTTTCTACCAAAGGATTTTCAAAAATACTAAATGGTGCTCAAAAATCGAGGGGGGCATGAAAGTCACTCTATTATGTTTTTTAACAAAAATAGGAGCATCATGTTGGTATTTTAGTTATTTGACCCACTTAAACTTATCTATTTTCAATAAAATTTAGTAGATTAGAAACTAGACTCAAAATGCGACGATTCATATTTCTACAACATCTTCCAATTTTGAGTGTAACTATTTCGAAAAACTCGTACAAGTTGAAGTTTATTTTTTTTTAGAAAATGTTCCACTAGAATCCTGTTCCGCAAACTTGTGCTCACTGAGATGGCCATAACCACATGTCTCCATCCACTAAGGGCATTTGCAACCACATTCTCCTTTCCCTTCACGTGTTCTATCTCCATATCATACTCACAAAGAAACTCCATCCAACACTGCTGATGAGCATTGAGATTGGGCTATGTGAAGAGGTGGCGATGACTCATGTGATCTATCCTGAGTGTGAATCTCCGACCAAGAAGGAAGTGTCTCCAACGAACTAAGGCGGTGAACAACTGCCACAAGCTCAAGATCATGAGTCAGCTAATTGAGCTCATAATATTTGAGTTTTTGGGACTCAAAAGCAACTACTCTTCCCTCCTACATCATGCACACCTCCAAGCCCTACTAAAGAAGCATATGTACACAGGAAAAACTCACCCTGAGGATCTAGCACTACAAGAATAGGTGTTTTCATGAGGCATTCCTTCAGTTTCCTGAAGGCCTGCTCACATCTTTTCCAACCAAACAAACTTCTTCCCTTTCGCTGAAGGGAAGTGATGGGGTGTGTAATCCAAGAGAAGCCCTAAACAAATCTCTTTTAATATCCTGCTAATCCCATGAAGTTGCACACCTCTGTCATAGTGGTGGGTGCTGGTCAATCCATAACTAGCTCTAATCTTGGAATGATTGACTGCGATACCTTCCCCAGAAATGATATGACCCAAGTATTGCACATCTATCTGAAAGAAAGCACACTTCTCCAAGTTCCTGTAAATTGCTGCTCATGAAGACTCTTAAGAACCATGAGTGATGGTGCCCCATCATGCTACAACTCACACTTTTCATGGTCTATGATTGGCTTTTTGCGTGTTCAAGGAATATGACCATGAAACAATCCAAGAAATTTCTGAATACCCCATTCATCAAACTCATAAACACTTGCAGTCGGGCATTAGTCAAACTAAAAGGCACCATTGTGAACCTCATAGTGCCCATATCTTGTATGAAAGGCTAGTCTTATGAATATCTACCTCCGTAATCCTCAAATGATGATAACATAACTTAAGATCAATCTTAGAGAAAATTGTGGCCCCCTTCATCTGATCAAACAAGTCATCAATGTATGAAAGCGGTGGAACGATTCTTGACGTTACTTTATTTAGCTAGTGCGGTAATCAATACACAATCGCAAGGATCCATCCTTCTTCTTCACAAAAATCACCGGTGCACCCCAAGGGGATACACTAGGACGGATTAGGCCTTTCTCCAGAAGGCCCTCTAATTGTAACTTGAGCTCGCAAAGCTCCGGGGGTGGTATTCATCTGATAAGGTGCTCGTGAGATAGGCTTTGCTCTCTGAAACCAGATCTATATGAAAATCAATCTCAAGTGGGGGTGGTAACCCCAGTAGCTTCCCTGTAAAGACATATAAAAAATATCTCAAAATGGGATGGTCATCTAGTGATGGTCCACTAGACCCATCCTCTGATCTGTCACTAACTGTAACAGCATACATCTGGCAACCATGTCACACACACCACTTTTTTTGCTACATAACAAAGATGGTGTGAATAGAAACAGGTCTCCTGACCACTGAAATCACTGACTCAACTCCTAGATCATCTGCACAAGATATAGTCTTGTGGTAACAATCCACTCCTGGCCCTGTGTGTAAATAACCAATCCATGCCCAAGATGACTCCATACGAACCCAACGAAAGGATACGGGGATCTGAGGTAGTCATAAAAGGTCCCAAATCCACTACACACTCCTTAACTAAGGAGTCTACAGAGATCTTAGCTCCAGAAGCCATCTCAACGTCCCAACTATGACCTTTCCTAACTACCACCAGCCTACATCGACTCTACTAATGATGGTGTAATAAAATGAATCAGAAGAGCTAGAATCAAATAAAATGGTGGTTGGAACACCACCAATGCTACCTGTCGTCCCTAATCATGGTACTTTGGTGCTCGGCCTAGTGGTTCTTGACCGCAGCATAAATCTGATGATTGTGCCCTATGTCACCAACAGTAGGCTTTGAGATTCTATGTCTTACCCTTGTTACCAAGGTTCTATTGGCACTCTCTCAAAATATGTCTAGGGCAACACCACAGCTGAAACAACTGCCCGGATCCTCTCCAATGAGTACCACCTCCAATCGGTACTCTAGAGGTTTGTGTTGTGGATCCTGATGATCCATCTAGGTGTAGCTGAGGTCTCTATTGGTGAGCTCCTGCTGATTGAGCTCTAGGTGCTCCATGTGTCCTAATGGGACCCCTAGGAGGAGGCCCCATACTCTGACCCCTCTGTGCATCAAATCTTTGTGGAGGTCTGTAAGGTGGGCGGGACTGCTGCTGTTTTTCTGTTGTGGTCTAAAATATGACTTATGATGAACCATGTCCACCACAAGGAGGAGGTACTGACCCACATCGATCTGTTGTCCTACATCTGTTATATGCGACTCCAAACTCGGTCTCTAGCTTGCTGGAGTCTTCCCCCGAGTCTCCTCTTCTATATAGGCCTTCTCAACGGCCTCAGAACTAATTCTATGGGAATGGATCGAACCGCACCTAAAATGTCTATATACAAGCCTCTGGATAAACTGTGGATCAGCACCTACTCATCCTGCATGTACTCAACACACTAGAGTAGGTCCAAAAATCTACTCTCATACTCAACTACTGTAAGAGATTCCTGTTAGAGGTCATAAAACTGATCGATCCTTTGTTGTATGAACCTCCGTGATAAATATCTTCTCCTGAATCACTCCTCAAAGAGCTCCTCAGGTAACTTGTCTCAGAATCAACATGGATTTTCTACTCCTCTTTCCTCCACCATACGCCTACTCCATCCCTCAATAGATGACATCGCAACACGAGCTTTCATGTTACTAGAATCAAGGATAGAGCTTGAAGCAACCGCTCAAGCTCACTAACCAGGCCTCTGCCTAAAATCCACTTGTGTCACCTAAATAATGGGATGGCCGAAGCTTCTAGGATCTCCCTGATGTGATCTTCATTGTAGTTTGATGGCCCCTATGCCTCTCTGCATATCTCTAAGCCTAGGGCTCCAAGACCTATCTCTGTGTCCTGAAACTTGGTCCCCCTGTCCCCTCTACGGTGACTCTGCTCTAATTGGCTCCTTGTGGGAGTTCTCTCCTTTATGCTCCTCATTGTGTCGAGGAGATGCATGAGCCTCAATGGATGTCACCCTATCATTTCTTGACTGAATGTGCTCCTACGGTCCCTCCGCGTAGAGCGGCATTAACATCCTGAAGTGTCTGTAAAATTTAATGGTAGGATGGATTCTACAACATGGATTCAGTGGTTGCAATTCTAAGTCTATGTGAAAAGACCCTCATCTTGTTTGCACCTCCTGCACAGACCAAAATGAGAGTTAGTTCATTGTTCTAGGTTTCATTCAGTTTTCCATGTTTACTAAGGTATGTAATTTCCAAACAAAATTGTTCAATCTATAGTTTTAAAGTTTTCTAGGTTTAATTCTGTACTAGGTTTAAAGTTCATGTCTCAAGTTTTCTAGTGTGCCCAAAGGTCCAAGCTTTGAACCCATGGCTCTGATACCAAGTGTAACGCTAATCTAAAACAACCCACTCGAGACCCAAGAACAACCTAGATTTAGTTGGAAATATTATGTAGTAAATTTTTTTTTTGCTACAAGTGTCTTCAACCAGGCTCCAATAATATTTTAATTGTCACAAACAAGTTTCAAGGACACTATGTTTAACAACTAAATCATTCCCATTACAACAAATATTAAATTCACAAGGTCTAAACATAGGATTAATAACATTTAAAATTGAAAGGGCAATTTCTCACTTACCCACTCCCAGAACTCACTTAATAGATTCAACCTAATTTTTCTCATATCTCTTGCACTTAAAAACTTCTAGAAACATTCCCATTAGATAGGAAATTTCTTCCCCTTACCAGTGATATAAAGAAGTCCTCCTAACTCCATATATTTCTCAAGTTATGGGTCGACGGGCCTTGGGGAGGAAAATTTTCCCAAAGGCGGGCCTGTGGGCCTAGGGAGGAAATTTTTCCCTTAGCACTCTTGGGAAAAAATTGCATTTCACTTTCACGCACCCATGGCAGGGCTTCACGCCCAAAAGGAAAATTTCGAACTTGGGGTCCGCTAAGGACACATGTCCAAAATCCATGCCTAGGCGGGAAAGATGGTTGCCAGAGGGTAAAACAAGTTATTTGACTTAATTTAGAAAGGGTAGAAAAGGAACATTTTAGCCCGCTCCTCCACCGTTGCATAGAGATGCCACATGTCAACCAATGATTGGCTATGGGCCATTGGGTTGTCAGGGAGGACTTAGGGAAAATTTTATTTTTCAAAGGAAAAGCGCTACGATTTAAAATGCTCGGCGCCTCCGCCGATGCCCAAGGTGCCACGTGTAAAAGCCCAGATTCATGTAGGTAAAAAGGATCCACTCCTCTGTCGATGCCTCGTGAAGCCACGTGGGTAGCACCTAATTGGCTGTGCTCCGGCGGGGGTGGCGGGGAAAGTTAGGAAATTTTGCCAAAAAAAATTTTGAACTTAGATCATTTTTAGACAAAATGAAGGCTTGCGGGTAAGCGGAGCGGCGGAAATCTTCCTAACTTTGCGCTTTTTGGGAAAAAAGTGAAAAAGGAATGTTTTTAGCCCGCAGGTCCACCCCAGAATATTTTATTCATTTAAATTTGATAGTTAGATCATTTTCAAAGCCAAATGAAGTAAAAACTTCATAAGGTCATAAATTTTGATTGGGAACTCAGATTTTGGCAAACGGAGGACTTTTTGGAAATCTCACGAAGTCCTTTGCAAAAGAAGCTTAAAATTTTAATTTTGATAAAATTTGAAGGGTCAATTTTAAGAAAACGTTCTGCAGGATTTAAAAATGTGAACTGGTCTTTTTAACTTATAATTTTTGTTCCAATCCGACATTCTCTCTTTCTCAACATGCCAAACAGACATGGCAGATTTCACTTGGAAGAATTTTAAATGGATTGCAAGGGTTAAGTTGTTTTATTGAAGATCAATTCTAATTTACCAATTTTAATACAGCAAAAAGTTTGAGTTTTTGTCTGAGCCTGATTTGGAAGGTTTAGCGGAAATTTCTTAAGTATTTTAGTTTGTTTGAGATCGTTTTAATCATACAAGTTCCATTTGGTAATTCATTTGGTCCTTTCAATGTTACAGGATGGTTCTTATACTTTTGATAAAAATTTTGCAAAGTTTACAATGAAAATAAAATGGAGTTATACTTGAACTTGAATAAATTCTATTTTCCTTTATCAATTTTGATATATGGATTCGTTCCAAACCAATCTAGCATATTAAACTTGATTCAAATCAAGGTATTCAAAAGCCAAAATACAATTCTGATTTCCAAGTCATGCATTTCAAAAGAATAGAATATTGTAACATTTCTTCATACGTATTTCTAGACTTTCAAATGGAAATCTCATAATGCATTTCAAAAATCATATTTCAAATACAAAAATGTCGATTTGAGAAATAGTAATACAATATTTTATTGATTCAAAAGATGCCTTTACAACTTATCTTTCATTCCTAAATTTCAATATACAAAATACAATTTCTTTCTCATTCATTCAAAAATAGAAATACAGAGTATTCTATTTCACATTTCGGATTACAACTTTCATATTTCACTTAGAACAGTACAGATTCCAGGGCATATATCTCTTTCTCATAATCAAACATACAATTTAATTTCTAAAACATAATAACCTATCCATCAAAAATAATATTACAACGTCATCCCACTTCAAAGTGGGAAAAGGTTAAAATAAGAAGTAAATCTCAACAAAGGACTGTCAAACTTGTCTTTTTTTCCTTTGCTCAAAATACCAACATAAGATCATTTTCCAGATTGATCACAACAAAGGCAGGGGAAAGGCAACGCTCTCCACCCAACCAAAACATTCAATGAAAAGGATAAGTCCATCCTTCTTCATTGGCCCCCGAGCGCAAACTACAATGCAATAAGAAATGTGTTTCAACTCATTACAATAATAGGCTTCCACAACACACATGCAATTTCACATTTAAAACACAGTCCAAAACAAAATTGCAGTTTACAACCACAGAAAAAAGAAAACAAATAACACTCAGGATTCCTCATGCAAGTCAAAGGAGCAAGATCTATGGGTAATGTATACTTATACCTCCCAAAAGGGGAAATGAGTACTCACCACCTTATTACAAACCTGCCAAAATATATAGTATATCAAAACACATGCCCTTATGCCTCCCCAAGTACCCCTTATTCCTCACATTTCTTTGTGCCTCCCTAACCTCTTATAGCACCCCATAATGAGTAAAGAAATGCAAGCTATTTCGTTGCAATGTGGAACCCAAATCCAAACTCCCCTCCAGGACTACCTCCCTAAAATTGTTTTCTTATGCCTCCCACAAAATATCCCATAGTCTTCTCCTACACCATCCCTATGAAGATCCATCAACCATCCATCTAGTCCACCATTTGATCACATTCATAAACAAGGAAAGACAAGTATTTCCAAGAGCTAAACTCTTACCGCTCTAATGTAGTTGTTCCAAGTTCCAAACATCAAGCTATTCCCTATCAACAAGTAGAAGCATCCAATGAAACAAGAGCTCTAACATCAAAAGAATTTCCCCCCAAAATGAGTTATGAAAAAGTGAAGCAACCCAAAAACAAGCCAAGGGAATTCAAATCCATGTAAGATGCCACTTCTTCACCTGGCTCAATTCCGAGCACCAAATTCAACCATTCTCCAATGCAATAAGAAATAAGTGGGTTGATAATATGACATGTGTTTACTTACACTCAAATCAAGCCTACAATAATTAAAAATAGTAAGAAAGTGCAATTACAACTTACCTTGACTTACAACACACATGCATAATGAAAGTCTATTTCTCTTAGGTATGGTTGGTAAATAAATTTAAGAGGTGTGGGAAAAATTTAACTTGTCCCACAAGCCTCCAAAAGCAAAGGACAAATTCTAATTTCAAAGGTGGAGTGTTTCATATTCCAAAATGTAACAACTCTAATAATTACTTTCTTATGACAAATTTTATTAATTAATTTTAACAATATGATTACTCACATTATTTAACACAATTTAATTCAATAATGAAAAGGAAAGCACAACAAACAACACATACAAGCATTCCTCATGGACCAAGCTAAAAGAAAAAAATAAATCCCTTGGTCATATTCGAAGGGGATCCCTCTCATGGGAATAACAACTACCAAAGACACACAAACAATTACAAGTTTCTATGGTGGCCTTATTGAATTCATCTAGAGTTCCAATGCGGTTGGTCTCTAATCCCTCGATGTTTTTTGTGATATTTTAACCTGTCCTCTTCGGCCTCATGGCCATATCAAAACCTCCAAAATACATCAAACATGATTCATCATCTATATATATATGAATCCAACAACATTAAGGCAAGCAACACTATCATTATGAATTTTATCAGTCAACTAACCCTGTATGATCATCAATTCAATTCAATTTTATAGGTCTAGTCAATATATCCAAATATCACATGTCCGAATAACATCCATAAATATAACCATGCAGAACAATACATCATCATCAATATAAAAAAAAATGTCTCTAGTAATCATCATGCACCATATATGAATCAAAGTCAACAATAATTCATGATCTAACATCTAACATCATACTAAATCAAACTATAGTAATGTCCATAATATAGTCAACAATTCCCCTTATCAGTATCAAAAGATGTCAAAGGGAAGTGGAGCACTACATGAATGTAAGTGACCATAAAAGGAAAAACCATGTATCTAATGATTGTGAAACAAATATTCTAACCAGGAAGAGCATATACATCACATATGTTTACAAGGCTGAAATGGTCAATTGACCAATGGATTTTTTTAGCGCTTTTGGAGTTTTTTTCATTAATTCATTGAAAAATTCAACGTGCCAACCTATGTGATGTTTAGGATGACTTGCAATTTTTTTTTAGTGAAATCTTTCCAAATTCCTATTCATAAAAAAAAGAACAATAGAGTAGTAGACAACATAGAATTCGTGGCCTATACATAGGAATATGATTAATTCATTCCATAAAAAAAAATTCTTCTATGGCTATCATTATTTGTTATGAAGAACCATCCCACCTGATACTATTCAAACATTTTGGCACATCCGATGCTTATGAAAAAATATACTCTATAAAATATGTGCCTAAATCATCTACAAAAGCTAAGACCATTCATATATATATATATATATATATATATATATATATATATATATATATATATTTATGATTTTTCACATATTTAAACGGTCTCCTAAAATTCTCCCATCCATTATTTTTAATATTAAAAAGACTAAAATACACTCATGTGGGTAATGGCATGCATGTTTTTATAATAAATATAAGATTAATTCATGCGAACTAATCACATTTACATTCAATCAATTATTTGAAATTAATTTATATATCTTTAGAATATAAAGTTATTTTTAAAATATATTGGCCACCTTGGAGCTTAGTACTATTCACATCACCTAGTCCAATGAGAAATAAAATCACACATCTTCGCTCCATACAAAAAATTTAAACCTTGTCTATTACTTAAGCTTGCAACACATTTTGTAATCTCCTAGTTCATGAATGATTCAAGTCTACAGTTTGGTAAGTAGGCTCATATGTGATTTTTTTTCTTGAATGAGCTCGTTGTTTGATTCATGATCATGTGGATTTCAGTAGAATCAAGTATGCATCTTGAACATGGCTAAGCTCGATTTATAGGTTCATGTGAACTTCTCTACTAAATTTTGTAGCACATTTTACAATCTCCTAGTTTGTAGATTACATAGGTCCATAGCTTGGTTGCATGAGCCTTGATATCATTTTTTTGGTATAGATTGGGTCCTCAAGTATTTTTTTCTATCACAAATCATGAGAATAGTTTATATGAGAGTGTTAATTCCTCAAGCTACCCTCAAGCCAACTCACCACTATCATATATCACGAGCATAGAATATGCGAGTGTATTTCTAGTTATGTGTTTAATTGAGTTTAGTTCTAGATTTGTGATTTTTGATAAAGTCAGCAAC
Organism: Taxus chinensis; assembly: GCA_019776745.2. NCBI lineage: Eukaryota > Viridiplantae > Streptophyta > Pinopsida > Cupressales > Taxaceae > Taxus > Taxus chinensis. Next base: position 615,007,708 of record CM034152.1, on the reverse strand, counting down.
TTGAACAATTAATCTTAGTTTTATTTTGAATCAGATACCACTTTGATTCTCTTTGAGGTCATCCATTCAATTTCTCCAGCACTACACATGTTACAATCTTGTTTTCACATTTGTGGACCATTTATTATCTAGGTCATTTCTTGAATTTTTAAAGATTTAAATATAATTTCACTCAAACTTATTCTATGCACCACATTCTCATGTTTTATCTTGACTCCCTCGTATGTTGGCTTTCTTAGGTTCATATTGATCTCGATTATCATCACTAACTACTCAACAATACCTTATCGAGGTTGATATCCCTCTCTATTTAGTTCATTCATACAATTTTTTACAAGGCACTACCATATCATGATGAAGATACTCACGCACAGGCTCTATTATTTACTTTGATGATTACATACAACTCGGCATACGATATCCACCTCAATTTATATTTATGTTTCATATCAAAGTTTGTATGTCTTCATAGTCCAACTACCATTCGTAATCCATTCATTTTCTAACTCGAGCTTAACATCATTTTCTTAAGAACACCGAGTCATCTCAAACCATTGGCATTATAAATTCACAATTCAAACTCCAAAGCCTACTTGGCTTCCATCTTGTTTCAATAATATCTTCAGAATCTATATGTTTGAGAGGAATTTTTTACTATCAATACCCGTATCTATGCTCATTTAGGCATTTCGTCAAACAGTTGGCGTGCATACTTCAGATAATTAAAATCAATGCACATGGTAACAAGTTTGGTTTCCAAAAAAATTTTATTGTGAATGCCACTTGCCAGAATATTGGAATGAAGATGTATCAGTTCCATTATGGTGGTACGAGTGAGCATGAGAGATAAATAGTTACTGATAAATGCACCTGTATTGTCTTTGTCATTTGATACCACTTGATGGTTTGCAGGTATCGGCCTTCAACAACTATAGCATCAAACAATGCACGTATTTGAATATACATAGTAATACATCGGTGAAAAACTAAACGACACGCAGCAACCGACGTGGCATATACCCGATCCCAACCCCGATACACGGACCAAACGGAGTCAAACAAACTTTCGTCACAGGGAAGTTCTGCCTGATCTGTGGCCACGTCCACGTGGGACCTGTAGCGCAATATCACCGGGTGTGCTGGCATCATGACAGGGTCTGCGGATTTGTCCGACGTGGCACCCGGTGTTCTTCTCATTATTTTTGAAATTATGTGATAGCGTGGGAATCAAACACTCGCATTTTTTCTGTTCCTCGCCCCGTAGAAAATGGTTTGCCCTTGATGAATGCATTTCCCAGATTAGCACTTACACGATCTGAGAATCAAACATTGTCACGATCTGAGAGCCTCCATAGCAGGAAAATCGTCGTGAGCTTCGGGTATGTTCTTCGTTCTTAACTTAAGATTCTGTTTTGTATTATAAATACACGCTTTATGAAGTTTCTTTGTTATGGATCGAGGCGTTCTTTCCGCATTTTTAATCATAGCTTCAATTTCTAGTCATGGTGTATTTACAGAATGGTATCAAATATAATGAAGTCTATGATAATGATAGCTTACCCGAACCCGGGGGTCCGTCTGAGGGGATCGTAGCAATCTTGGAAGCACGTTAGATAAATAAGTTGGGGTAACCGTTGCACTGTTTGAACATTAGGGAGTCGGAGATTCAAATTTTTAAATAGCTTCAATTTCCAGTCAATTATTTTTTGAGTCTAGCTAATGATTACCCGAACCCGGGGGTCCGTAGGGGATCGTAGCAATCTTGGAAGATGAATAAGTTGGGGCAAGCATTGTACTGTTTGAACATTGGGAGTCGGTGATTCAAAAAATAATTTATTTTTTGAGTTGTTGATTTTTAAAATTTTCATTTGTATGTTCACTTGCTCATTTGTTCATTGATTGTAATGCATTTAAATTTCTGAACTTGGTTTTGCTAATTATATCCATAATTTGCCTGTGATTTGCTAATTATAATCTGCCTGTGGTTTGATTCGTCTAGTGGCAAACGTATACATTTTGTCAAACAGAAATTGATGTTATTGCTCTACTTTCAATGTTAAAAGGACAATTATATGTGTTTTAAGTTTCTCCTTTTATTGACTCAAAGGAACCATCTGTTCAAACTTACATCAGTTCGACCAATGAAATTCAAGAATTCTTTGTGATTCTCCTTAAGCACTCCCCTGAGATGATTCCTACAAATTTTCAAGGCCAATGTCTATGGTTAAGGGTTTCAATTGTCTAGCCCTAGCATCCTTCCACTGTGCATCACAGTGAATCCCGAGAGCTTAATTCTTGTAATAAATTTTTGAACTGAGTGACTCAAGTTCCTAAATTTGAACTATAGGTTTAGAATGATCTTTGCTTGAAAAGAATCTCACCAATCAAGCTCGAGGAGGTCCTTAAATAATGAGCAATCTCACAGTTCTCTTGCCAAATCTGTAGGTGTGCAGTTATGGTCAGATTCCTTAGCAAGCACCTTATTGCATCCATTGTTCAACGTTACTCGTGGTTAAATAATGAGTAATCACACAGTTCTCTTGCCAAACCTGTAGGTGTAATCTCAATGTTCTATTAGGCCATTAAATGATAAGTTGAAGAATCTCAACATCATTTTAATACGATTGTCTACAAGCATTTGAATCAAGTAGTGATTCCTTAGCAAGCACCTTCAACCTTTTCTAGACTGTTACACGTGGAAACAGAGACTTCCAGTTAATGCATATTTGTCTATAAAAAGATTAGGTTCATAAACCACATTCTTGGTGTCATTCAAACATGACAATTCAATCATCTTGAATTCTCCTCACAGGCAGTTCCTTCAAAAAAAATCTTAAATCATAAGGAAATATAAACACAGTTTGAATGCTACAATTATGTAACGTGCATGGATACATTACAAAGGCCCAAGGGTTTACTCCTTTAGGTCAAGTTCTCACCTAGCATATTATAAAGAGACAACTCCCACACGTGGTTCAACATAACTTTCCAAAGTTACCACAATCATGTAGCAGTCTATAGTCAAACCAAGTGAAAAACTTGCAACCACATTACTCAATAAGGCCCAACTTATAACTCACACATGAAATTGAATGATCCTCTTCCTCAAACCTTAGAACTCTTCTCAGAGTTTTATATCAACTTTCACACAAGTATCCCTTACCAATAAGGTTTAAAACAACTCCCAGCATCAAAAATTAGGAACCACCCTTAGTGCCCTAACTCTGTGTTAAGGTTTTGACGGACTGAGATTGTGTAAGTTTTTCATGTCTTTCCTTTTACTATGAAGGTTCCTCAAGATTTAGTGCAACTTATATACCTCTATCAAACTCCTCTCGACTTCCAGTACTCCTATTTTCACTCTCAACACGTTCCCTCATTTCATAGCTTGACTATGACAAGGGACAGTAATATAAGAATTACAAATCAGTTGGGTTACACTCAAACCTCCCAACCTCTACACAAACCTTTACTTTGCAAGGGTTCTCACCTTTTTTTCTTGATCATTTAGACATTGAACCTTCATGAGTTCACGAGTTTGCATGTAATCTTCTAGGCAAGTTTTTACACAGAATTTACAAACTAAAAGCATTAATACAATAAGATTGGAGAAAAAATTTAGAGATAAGGACAACGAACCATATGACTTGAGGTGATGAGTGGGACCTAATAATACTAACAGTGCAAAAGAGTGAATTTCCCTTTTCAACACCGTATCAAAGGTTAAATTTGTGGCCAAATATTTAACATTTGGTCTAGGTCATGCTCTATTGTATAATGTAGGTTCAAAGTCAAACTCAACCAACCTTGTGAGCGTCCATAAAAAAAAATTAAAAGTTTATTTTTGCAGATATCATAATTGCCAATTCTCAATAAACATATAAGAAAAATGTAGAAGCATATGTCAAGCACAAGAATTGTTTGAAAAATGCCTCAAAAAGAGTGGTGTTGTAGGGTACAATGGAAGGTTACATGGTGTGCAGGTGCTGGTACACAATGCCCAGTGTGTATCGACAAAACATAGGTATGCAAAGTTGACACTTAATATAAATATCATAAAACTTAGTTAATACTTGATATGTAAGATCTTTTGAAATATATGGTATCATATATACTTATAATGAATCAACAAATGCCATGAGCCCATTACAAAATAAACATGAACTACATTAAAAATAGGAGAGGGACAAAAATGAAAAGGATTAGTTGCTAGGGCGTTTTAACTCTAATTCATAAAATTAGATGCCTTCCTTCCACATGGTCATGAAATTTAGGTTTCCTACATTTAGACCCAAGGTTAGCATTCCTATTTTTCCAGGTTGACTAGTGACAAGTAGCCATACTGGAAGGTGCAGCTCTTTTTCAATAACATTCTCAAGTTTGAAAACAATTCTTTACACTCATGAGATTTGTCAGCTCTTACTGAGTCACATTCTAACATTCAACAAGAATTGAATAAGAAGTCTCGCTGAAATTGTGCGTCCTTTCCAAACTCTCCAAACTCTGGCAGGAACGGTTATGTGAAAATAAACACAAATTGCATTAGTAGAGAAAGACTGCAGTTAATGAATAAATTTATTGAACTGTGTGATTTACAGATATCAAGTTTGTGGGTATCTTGTTGAAATTTCTGCAAAACTTTCTTCACTTAGCATATTTTCTATTAATAGGTGTTAACTTTAAGTCTAATATATATCTTTAAGTTACTTCATAACTGTTGTTTTGGGTGATGACTGTAAATAAAAACAACTAGAGTGACAAGAGTTAAATGTTGTATCTGGAATCTGGATGTAACCATGTGATTGTGTAAGAAGTGATTAAATCTGGATGTCTCCTTAATTATGTTCTCTGAAATAATATGTGACACAAGAGTATGTTTGGCATATGAAATCTATGTACTTTAAGAGATCTCAAAGAAAATACAAAGTAGGTACACCAAGCCAATATGAAATCCATTGGTTGATCAAGCTATCCACTGACAAAATCAGGTACTTGCAACTCTGGGAGATTCATTTGCATTTGCTACACATACAACACCAATAACATGTTTTTCTTGTTGTTAGTAACATGTTTTTCTGTTTCAAATTTATGATGGATGACCTAGAAGGAGTCTTAGAAGAAATGATTTCTGAGTCGGAGCACATTGTAAGCAATAACATTTTTTTAGCAATATTGATTTCATAGATTGATTCAATTTGTTTGTTATTAATGCTTTGTTTTTTCAATTTGTATAGGAGAAATAAATTGGTAGCCAATCATCATTACGTGTGTGACCTAAGTTTCGACATGTTCATCGGTGTAACCAAGGTCCTAATAGGATATCAGAAGTTACGTCCACCTGTGGGGGTGGGATTCACATTGGTTCCAGATAGGTAATGTTATTATGGGACTTTTTCAACACTCATTCACCTCCTCATCACTATATTTCCCATTTTCCAACCTTTTGCCTTTTTGGCTTCTCACAAATATCACACCATCTCCAATTGGCACTTAAACTTTTCTTTGACCTTTCTCATGTTTCTCACTCTCATCACTAATCAGTCCTATGCTTCTTGAGTGTTGTTCTCTAGTACTAATCAGTCCTATGATAACACTAACACTAATCACCATTCCCTCATTCTACTACACCTCATATCATTGCAAGCCTCTAGCAACCCGATCAAACCATAAGATTACTCACAATCTCCTGTTTCAATAAAATGACAGTCCTTACATAGGTTTTAAAGAAAGTTTCCATTTTTTGAGTTCTTGATCATGAATTCCCTTGATTTGGACCTCTAGAAGGATAATTAGTGATTACAAACTCACCTTCATGGATTGTAGCAAATGTATCTCTTTTTATCCCTGATGAAACAAGTTATAATTCATCTATCCTTATTTCAAAACCTTGTCCTATCGAGATCACTATTTGTAGGTGTCTTAGTATTTTATACACATAGGTCTTAACCCTTCACCTTCACACAAGATGCATTTACTTCTAAACTCAAATTCTTACAAATATGTTTATATATTGTTTTGAATGTGTCTACAAACTACTTACGCTTGCTTACATTGATTGTTTTAGGATAAACAATTCTCTACAGTGTCACCGTTAATTTCCCGACATCCTATAAAGGAATGTAGGTGGGCATTTGATTATTTCCCAAACACGGAAACAGGAGAGGGGGAAACACAAGTAAGCTTCGGTAAAACTCGTTATTTGTATTTGGTGTATATTTGTTTTTGGTTGTCATCTGTTTGATGACCACTTTGGTAGGATATGGAAGAACCAAACAAGGTTGAGGAGGGTGGTAATGTCGGTCAAGATGATGATAAGGATGAGGAAGACGTTAACAATCTTGCTAAAGATGTTGACGTTGATGATGGATAATGAAGATGATGTTGATTGGCTTCCACATTCCGATCCCGAGGAGGAGGTACCGAAGCTGGTAAGCACACTTTGATATCTTCAAGGATGATTGTGTATTCTAGTTTATTTTATAATATTTTTAAGGCTTCTAACCATGCGATTCCTTCTTTGATGACATTTTTTTGGTGAGTACAAGATTTTCAACATGAGTATTGGTAAACAAGATACCCACAATTGTTTACTTTACCCATGCACCACATTTTCTGATGTTGGTAGTTGTCCATTTGGGTCACTAGACAGGCTCAACGCTCATTGGCATAAGATTCATGGTAAACCGCCTATTCCAAGGAGACCTCCAGGTCGACCAGGTAGTGGGAAAAGAAAGCCAAGAGGAAGGACCTACACATTGAAGCAAACATAGCAGAGGTCAATAGACCAACTTGTAAAAAATCATAGTTTTAGCAAGAGGCATAGACTAGAAGCAGCATGGATGGCTAAAGAAAATGTCCTGGAAGTTTCTAAACTAAGTAAGAAATCCTCAAAGGCTATCAATCAACAAATACGTGCATATGATTCGCCTCAAAATATTTTCCAGAGAAGGGAATTGTTAATAAAGATGCGAGCATATTGCCGAAAAATGGAGGAAGAAAGGAGGAGGGTGGAAGGTGGTGGTATCGGCATGTAACGAACCGTTACACCAAAACCTTGAGACGTTAGTGAAATCACTAATGCCTTGAGGTTTTGGTGTAACGGTTCATTACATTTGGTATTAGAGTGACCACCCAGGTTTAAGTCCTGACACGGGTAGCTACACTGGCATTGTAGTGTTCGCTCAGGGCTAGTATAGGGTAGGGCAGGGTCTCGCTACTTGGGCCCAAATCTAGCCCGGGGTCTGAGCTATAGAAGCGTGGTGGGATGTTATGATCCTCATGTGTAGATTTCACTAACACCTCGAGGTTTTGGTGTAATGGTTCGTTACATTTGATATCAAAGTGACCACCCAGGTTCGAGTCCTGGCATGGGTAGCTACGCCGACATTGCAGTGTTTGCCCAGGGCTCGTATAGGATAGGGTGGGGTCCCGCTATACGGGTGCAAATCTAGCCCAAGGTCTGGGCTACAGAAGTGTGGTGGATTGTTATGATCCTCATGTGTAGATTTCACTAACGCCTCAAGGTTTTGGTGTAATGGTTCGTTACAAGGAAACTATGATCATCAGGTGAGATGCAAATTGTTGAAGTTTTTACATGTCCTTAAATATAAGGTGATTTTTTAATGACTAAATTAATTATATCCACAGAAGGCCTCATCGAAAACTTATATACCCGATCCAAACACCCATTGTAGTGAGGAAGATAACCTCACATTGAAGGATTACCTTTCACGGAAAGGTATTAGGGGTTGTCATGAGGGAAAAGAAAAGAAAAAGTGGGGATGAGACGCTTCAAGTAAGCAAGCTTAATTAATTTTCCCATGCATACTACTAATTTACTTCTAATTAGCACTCACATGGTTTTAATATTGGTTATTGTTCCTATGTAGGGGAATGTTGTGCATGAAGCACGACATCCAGCGGTTGTTGTAGAATTGACTGATGATGATGGAAATGATGGTGATGCACCGGTGTCTAACATCGATTATTATTCTCAATCCACACAGGACTATGATTTTCATGTCGATGACAATGTTAAGTTGTACGGCGATGGTTATATGGTTTTCAAAGGATGCATTGTCTCTAACGAGCAGGGATACATTTGCCAGGGTGAGCCAACCCCAAATAATTTTTGTGTCATGACCATTCAGAGGGTTGATTATCGAAATTATCCAGACCCTTCGGAAAGAGTAAGAAAGATACACTTCAAAGACATATAAATAAAGATACATTCTAGTCCATGGAGTATATGAGTGTAGATTCCTCCGCAACCAATGTACATGACTCATCTGATTATTTTATATGTAGCTTCATATTTCGTAAACACTTGTGTATTTTCATCTGATTATGTTATATATATTGTAATTTCTTTTTAGGATTAGGATGAAGAGGAGGTGACATCAAAAGTTGTGTGAGCTATTTCTTGGCAGTATGAGGTACTTTGTATGTTGCAAAGTAAAACATACTTTATTGATGTATGTGTCATACTTTTATCATTTAACCACTTTACTCACATTGAAAATTTCAAATATAGATGTCTTCATGGGATATAAAGGAATGTTGAGGCTCATTGCTTAGTCAAATTCATGTTTTTCTCCTTCATAAGGAGTTCCAGTGTCATGGCTTGAACATGGATATTATAATATGTAGTCGGGCATTGTATTTTTGATATAAAATGTGACATCGTATTTTTTATTATATGTAATGATACAAATTAGTCACATATGATGGCTTAATATATATGTGTGTGATGATAACTTGTACTTGATGTTCCCATGTATATCTTCATTTACACAGTGTATTCCTAAAAATTATTTTATTTATGCACATTGTAAGTAATGTTGTAGTGTTCAATCCCTTGCAATTAAAGAGGTTGCCTTACACTTTTGATGATTACATGATGCTTAGATGTTGACATGTCTTTATTTTTGATGATGTAATCTATGAGATGTTATGAATCCATGTAATGGTTTCCACATGCAATCAATTATGTTGACATATTTAAGTTTTTATTTATTGCATATTACAAATTTGCAGTGATCATGTTCGCATGTTCCTTTTTTGTGATGATATTTTGTGGGGAATGGTGCATCATGTGACAGGTTTGTTTTCCCTCCACTTCTCTCACTTTTTTTTCTTTTTGTATTTAGGAAGCTCACTCTTCACTTCAAACGATCAACGATGGCTACTGTCCATTCGTCAAGAAAAAAGAAGAAGGTGGCTAAAGAGATCGGAAAAAATTCCACAAACCTAGTGGAGAATAATGGAGGAGGAGGTAGGGAGTCATGCTTTCGTGTCTTATTCTTCGACATGTTGTACGTAGAGTATTATCATTTGACTGCATGGAATATGTAATAGTTCACCGTCTCATATTTCACTTTTCCCTTTATATTTGTAGGGATGATTATGGATGCTGATGAGAAGGAAATTGGTGAAAGCATGTGTGAAATGGAAGAGCTTCTTCCAAAGATGAGATTTGATCACAATGTGCCACAGGAGGAACATCTTTCTTTGAGACTCTCATTGGCACATTTACAAATTGCATCACTCACTAAGGAGAAGGAGTTTTTGTCCAACATTGTTGAAATTTCAAGGAAAACTAGTGATAGATTGGAAAGTGTCATAGCTGAGAAGAAAAATGTATTGGAGACTCTCACTGTGGAGAAAAATGAGTTACAAAATAGATCTCATGCAATTAGGGGTGAGAAATTGGAACTTGAAAATAAGTATGCTGCCCTACAAACTCCCAATGTGTACACAAAATCACTCTATGACTTCAATGCAGACATAGTGAAGGCCCTAAACATTAGGTACAATGGCATGAGTGATGTATATGAGGAAGAGTTGCAGCACTGTAAGACAAAGTTTGAGAAGTTGAGTGGGCAAGTCTGACGACTGAGTACAGGTGGATGTGGCATTTGTGATAGGACACACCATGTTTAGTTGGTTGAAATGAAACCAACAATGTAAAAAATAATAATATACGCACCATGTTTATATTGATGGATCATAATAAAGTATATATGATTTTATGAAAGCATGTAATACAAAACATAACATAACATAATTTTATATAGTTCTATGTGTTTGCTTCTATTTTCAATTAAAAAAAATAAAGCGTGGACTAAATGTTTGTTGTATTTCTATGTGTTTGCTTCTATTTTCCAATTACTAGCTTGCCTTAATATGGGTTACTTGATTGTCGAAAGACAAAAAAGTATAAAATAATTAGAACATAAGGTCATAAGACATTTAAAAACATATCTAGTGAAGGATTGGATTCCACAATTTTTCTTTCAAGATTTAAAAGGAAATTGTTACGTTTTTCCATTGTTGGCACTAACTATGTTTAAATTATATTGATTCATTTTGGTAGATTGTCTCATCTGTTCGAGGCTATGTGAGAGACATTAGGAAAATATTTTTTAAATCAGTCTTGATATTTGGTTATGAATATTAGGTGCATGAGGGTTAATGGTGATCTCTCTATTTATCTTTCAGATATGGGATTGAAAACTCTATTTTTCTTTATCTGCATGTGTTGAAATCCTAATCATATTTTCTTTGAACTAGATCTACTACATGAAATTTTATTAATAATGCAACAATTGAGGTAGAGAATATTGAAATCATCTCCCTTTCCTCCTTCCACAATTTTCCTTTGTCGTATCCATTAGTTATAATTGCTTTCTTGTTTTCCCCTTCTCCTATTCCTAATTTGCCATTGTTTTCTTCTTCTTCTTCTTCGAGGTGTTAATACTAGTCATAGGTTGGATCATTTTGAATGAGTGAAGGAGCTTGGGATATAGTTTGCTTGAGATAATATCAATCCATGAACCTATTATCATCATTGTGTATGAATTATCACATAAATCTTTGTTCACCCAAGTTTCCATCTCTTTTTTGCTAGTGAATCAACTATTGATATTTTCTTCTATCAATGTGCTTGGAACAAGGATTGTGACTGATGTATGTAAGATTTGATTAATTGTCTTTGGGTGTATTTTTGCACCATAGCTTCCTTACAACATGATTTCCCATTAAAATTGATGTTCTTAGCATTATCATCAGTTTGAAAAGTGTGTGACTATCTCTAGTTTTCCTAAGATTGCCCAACTTGAAATATACTGAAGGGAAAGGTATTTAACATGTATTTGCTTTGCATTTTTACAATGCTTGTGCTTTTTCGTATAAATTCACTTATTCTATGCTTAGACAATAATTGGAGGGAAAATTTGATCCTATTCTACATGGGTATTATATAGTTATTTTTTGGTTGTGTAGGTTGCAAAGTATCTATCCATTTATAAAATGAACGATAACCAAATCATACCAAGCCAAGAACACAGACACTAATCAAACACCATGATCAATAAGATGAAAGTAATTCACAAGAGTAACTTTACATAAACCTTTGCAAACAAATGAGCAGCAATATCATATATTATTATGGAACTCAATGAAATACAATGAGAATGGGCCTTGTTTATATAGGCAAGGAATAAAAATCTAAGAACCAATCAAGGTCGTAGATCAAGCCATAGATCAAGGAAATAACTAGTCATCAAGGAACTAGTCAAGACCACAGATTTAGGAGCGAACTAGACATCAAGGATCTAGTCAATATCATAGATCAAGGAAATAACTATACCTAAGAACTAGATAATATCCCCCTAATATCTAAATAAATAAAAAGAAATATTCACACACATAAGTGGGTGAGGATAAATACAATAAAGGTAAATAAAGTACCTAGGTGAACATGAGATAAGGTAAATACCTACTCTAACACCCCCCCTCAAGTGAAGCTAGGGGCTAAAATAGAAGTAGCATGTCCACAGTATGAGTCCCGACAACTATGCTTGAAGAGGTACTCATGTACAATATATTCATGAAGAAATCTCAAACCAAAAGAAGGAAAGAATCTTGCTAGAAGGAAAGAGAAAGAAGAAAAAGAAGAAGAAGGAATATGTTATCAGGAACACCGCCCAATAATAACTTCCCAAACCCGAAGCATTCCACACAACTCAAGGTAGCGAGGTGATGTTATTGATTCAAAATGTACTCCAAGGAAAGAACTCCATATTGAATGTGTTGATGAATGAAGTGGATGTGTATCTCAATATGCTTGGTAGGTTGGTGCTCAACTGGGTTGTGAGAAATGTGAATTGTACTTTGATTTTTAGACCAAAGTACAGTCGGTGAATTTTGTGGGAATCCAAACTCTGACAATAATTTTTGAAGCCAAAGAATCTGCTGACTTGTTGTAACTATTTCCCTATACTCTGCCTGTAAAGATGAAAGTGCAATAGCCTATTACTTTTTGCATGCCCAAACAACTAGAGAAGAACCAAGAAAAAAAAGATAGCCAAAAGTGGAATGCATGTCATCAATAAAACCTGCCCAATCTAAATCTGTATACCCAACCAACTGAGTAAAACCCCTAGTGTAGTGTAGGCCAAAGTGGGAGGTGCCCTACAAATAGCGCAAAATCCTTTTAGCAACCTGTCAGTGACTACTATGAGGAGAATGTGCAAAATAAGATACAAGCCCTGCTACAAATGAAATATCAGGGTGAGTATGGGTTAAGTACATGAGACTCCCAACCAACTGCTTATATAATGTAGGATCACAAATTGGTGTGGTACATGTGGAAGTAAGAGTAGCTCCAGACTGAAAAAAAAAAAGATGGACTTGGCTTGTAGTTAGCAATATCAAAGCACCTAGGAAGATCATGGGTGTACTTTTACTGACTCAAATGAATCCTTGAATCTGTCTGAGAAATCTGCAAACCAAGAAAATAATGCGATAGCCCAAGATCTGTCATCTCAAACTTTGTAGAAAGATCCCTCTGAATACTCTAAATGTGGGAAGAAGAGATGCCAGTAAGTAACAGATCATCAACATACAAGACAAGTATCACAATATCCTCACCAACATGTTGGAGATACATTGTATGATCAGAGTGGCAACAAAAAAAACCAGTAGATAGAAGAAACGAAACCATCTTCTCATATGAAGCCCGAGGGGCTTGTTTGAGACCGTAGATAGACCTTCAGAGCCTACAAACAAGAGAAGAATCCTGAACAAATCCAGTTGGCTACTCCATATATATTTCCTCTTGTAGATCTATATGTAAGAAGGCACTCTTCACATCCATCTAGTATACGGGCCACCCCTATGATGCAGTAATAGCAAGTACAAGGTGTACAAAATCTATCTTGGCAACAGGTGTGAAAATCTCAGAGTAATCAATACCTACAATTTGTGAAAAACCCTTTGCAACAAGATAAGCCTTATACTTGTCAATGGACACATTAACTGCGTATTTTAGTTCGGTATACCCACTCACACCTAACCATATTTCTTTGTTTAGGAATAGATACCAAATCCCAAGTATGATTTTTCATTAAATAAGAATACTCAAATGTCATCGCATCATCCCACTCCTGTATCCCATGAGCATTTGAAAAAGACTGTGGATCCTCATAAACTACCAGACACAAAATTCCAAAACCTTTAGAATGTGTGTGATGATGCCTAGTGAGTGGAAGATCATGTATGAAAGGTGTTGCCTCAGAAACTATAGTATGAGCCCACTTAGGTATAGTGACAACATCAGTGGGAATAGGATCCTCAACGGAATCTATAACCTCCTCATCAATCACCTCAAAGAAAGGATCCTCAAGATGAGATGAAGAAGGAGGCATGGAAGAAGATGAAGAATCATGAGGATTGAAGCACTCATCAAACTGAACATGTGTTCAAAAAAGAACGTCATGTGTATCAAGATCTAAAAGACAATAAGCTCTCATGTCCTCATAATACCTTACAAAGATCAAGGGTTTACTCTTCTTATCTAAAGCTTTTATTTTCTTCTTTGGCACAAAGGCCCAAACATGACTCCTAAAGACTCAAAAAAATGAGACATTTGGCTTAGTGTTAGACCAAGCTTCCTCTGGAGTTAAATGCTCAAGTGCTCTGTGTGGTGTGCGATTCTAAATATAGTTAGCACAATTAACTACTTTTGCCCAATAGATAGGAGTTATATCTCTGGAATGCATCATATAGTTATCTATTTCCTTCAAAATTCTATTCTTCCTTTCTGCTAAGCCATTTTGTTGTGGAGTGTGAGGAACAGAATGTTGGTGAATAATACCTTGAGTTGCAAAAAATTTAGAAAACTCATTGCTGAAGTACTCCCCCACATTATTAGTATGAAGATTTTTTATGCAACTAGAAGATTATTTCTCGACCAAAGCCTTAAAGACTTTGAAGTGTGAAAAAACATTACTTTTGTACTTGAGAAAATAAACCCAAGTATGCCTCGAGAAATTATTAATAAAGGCAAGTGCATACTTAGCTCCATTAAAAGAAGGGCTTGAAAAAACCATCAAGTCACTATGCACAAGCTCAAGTGGTGAAGAAACTCTCTTAGACAAATTCTTAGGAAATGGATCTTGGTGTTGTTTTCTTAATGCACAGCGAGAGCAAAATTCCTCAAGACAAGAAACTCTACCAAGACCATCTACCATACCATGAGTGCTCGACTCCTTCAAATATCTGTAATTAAGATGTCCAAATCTTTCATGCCAAATCTTACTCTCTAAATCAACATGAGAAACCAATATTATCCCTATAGAAGAAGTGTCATCAAAAACCTCAAAGTGATATAGTCTAGAACTATGATCAATAATACCCTGAGAAATAAGTGAATAAGACTCTAAAAAAGTTCTTACTTCTGCCCCATGTGGTGTAAAAGTCATTGTTTTCCCTTGACCAGAATGACAAATTTGATATACAAAAAGTAAATTTGTAGTGATGTTAGGAACATATAGTGCATCTTGGATATTGCCACCATCAAGTTGTATATCACCTTTTCCCTCAACAGAAAGAAATGAAGACTCTCCAACCACAATTTTGGAAGTAGACTCAAACCTAGAGAAAAAAAAAGACTCCTTGGAAGAAGTCATGTGATGAGAAGAACCAGAATCTATAACCCAATTATCTACAAGTGGTGACTAAGATCTCCTAACAACATTAAGTGTTTTTCCATGCTGATTAGAAGGATGTGGAGTGGAGATAGAAATTTTTTGTTTCTTGACTGCATCCTCTAAGGCTTGTATTCACTTATAACACATATGTTCTTCAGGACCACTACCCCCACAAAAAGAGCATGAAAGGATATTACTTGTTCTTGGATTTAGAAGACTCCTTGGGTTTAGAGTTATTTTCTTTGGGTTTAGGAGCACTTTGATATGGATAAAGGGTGGATTTGGTTTTAATTTTTGTTTTTCCCTTGCCCTTAGGATTAGATGCAACTAATGTCCTTTTGAGAGGTGGAAGACTCAAGGTGAGACAATTTGGATTCTTCCCTAGTAAGTCTTTTCACAAAATATTTCTAAGTTAGGCATTTTGAATGTGTCACCTAAGGCATCCATGTTAGAGAAAAATGTAGAAGAAAATATTTGAAATGGTCCTCTTAACTTGGATAGAATCAAGTAAACACACTCTTCATCTTTCTTATCTCTTCCACTCCCCTTCAATTGTGTCAAAAAATTCTTGAACTTGGTAAGATAGTCTATAATTGTTGGAAAATCTTCAAGATTAAGAGAGGTGATCTCAATTTCAAGTTGCATGGATCTCATATGATCCACATTTACCAAATAAATCCTCTAATTTCTCCCATATTTTGAAAGAAGAGTCACATTTTTCCAAATGAAACAAAATACTATGCCACTTACATAAGTTCTTATCAAACCCATACACTCATCAAATTTGCACTGGTACTAAAATTTCTCATATTCTCTAGTGAACGTTGGTTGTTCTGAAGAATTTAAAGCTCATAATACTTTCCACTTAATTATCATTTCCATTATTGGTTTTAATGTGTGGTAATTATGTGTTGTTAATGGCTCAACATGATCTAATGCAGAAGTAGATAAAGACGTGCATCCTCAAAAAATCACCAAAATAAATGCAAGAACCAAGCAATGCAACAAGAGCCCCCCCCCAAATTTTGGCACATTATAATGAGTGCATGTTACAATATGACACTTTATAATTATAGTGCAACTCTCAAAATAAATATTTCCAATGGAAAGAGCACGAAAAAATAAGCACTTTTGCAAAAATCGGCACTAAAAATTGAGTTACCAATCAAAAGTTACAAACTTTTCAATATTATGCTCTACTATTTATTTTAGTTACTAATAAAACAAAATAAAATGCTTTTGCCTTCACTGCACAAATAAAATGAAAAAGGGTTGGAGTTAAGCACTTAGGAATTCACAAACTTTAAGCCATCATATGACCATACCATATAACTAATGGCTAATGATTTCAAAACGGAAACCTTCTACACGCAAACTGAAAACACTGCACCGCAACAGAAAAAACTCAATGTAGATCTCGAAAAATCCAACAAAACCTATAAATTGATTTCCACAATTTCTTTCCTGGATGGTGCGGATCCTGAGGTGCATACTCAATACCTCTGAAATAAATTCACCATAATAACTTCAAAAACCTGGGTGCAAACTAGAACATGAACAAGTTTACACTCATATATTAGGGTTATTCTACTCTATGTAGAATCATAATGAGAAGGGGTATGTTTTACATAAAAAAACACACATCAATAGCATAAAAACAGATCCCAAATATAAGAACTATTCAAAGAACATAGATGCAACCCATAAATCATGGACAGATGGACTAGACCAAAAGCAATCTCATGCTTTGAGACCATATATCTAACAATAACCAGATCGTACTAAACCAACAACTCAGAATTATAATCCAACACCATGATCAATCAAGATGAAAGCAACTATACCTAACAACTAAGTTAAAATATTCCTAATATATGAACAAATGAGTAAAATAATTATCCACACATAAGTGGGTGATGGATAAATAAAAGAGAAGGTATAATAAGAAGTTTCCTAGGTGAATATATAGGCTAAGGTAAACAACCTACTATAACACCCCCCCCCCCCCTCAAGGTCGAAGCTCAGGGGCCCAAAATCAAGGAAAGAACTGGTCAAGATCCACAGTATTTAGGAGAGACAGCAAGGCATCAAGGATCACGTGCTTATGTACAATAGATCCATGAAAGAAATCTCAAACCTAACAGGTAGGAAAGATTTCTTGCTAGATAGGAAAGAGAAATGTAATAATAAGCAAGATCCATTCTCATGAGTAGGTGGGGATAGATTTCCATAAAGTTGAAATCAAGTACCTAGGTCAACATGAGTTAAGTCCTGTAAGATACATAATTCATTTGTCTCACAGTTTAAAACAACAATAGTCATTTGAAAAAGTCCTTGCGACTTATTTGTATTTTCCAAATAAACATGATTTTATACATAGATCTAAGACTTCATGTATGGGTGCATAGGAGGATCATTGCAAACTATATCCAAAGTCTTTCTACCTAAAACTATGTATTCTCACCCCGAATATATCACTTTATAAATGAAAATATGATAGAGAGGGAGAGAGTTATTAAACCTAGTCTTCAAACTAGCCCCACTATGGTAAGAGTTGAGTCATTAACACATTGAAACCAAAGATTGGATGGGTTGAAAATCCCCTAACCTTCATTTACCCTACATCACATGGAAGAAAGTATGGCCTCCATTATCCTTACATCATTCATGCATCTAAACCTAGTTCTATCATCCCCTAAATGCATCTAGATTTCTCATTTTTTATATTTTCACAATGGTGCATTTTGGAGGGAAACCATTAAAATTCTGATACCCCATAATTTTGTGTAATGAAAGGACCCAAATGAGTTGAGCTATCCAGTTACTAAAAATTTTTAAGGTGGCTTGCATTTTTGGTTTTGAGGCTCCATATCAAACCAAAATTTTCCATGAAATTGAAATAAGTTAAGTTATTAAAAAGTCACTTATGGTCCTCATCACCAAACCACCTAATGAATTGCACCTACCCTGTCTCACCTTACTAAGTTGACTAAGGAGATCCAATGGCATAGAATAGAATGTATGTCAGGTCAGACCATAATACTGAGACATGGAGTGCATCTTAGCTATGTGGAGGTCAACACTTTTGTTAATTGAAACCATATGCACTTCCCATGCTTGGAGTGACCTCCATTTATTACCTCCATGGCTGACTAACACGATTTGCAAGCTTGGAAATGGATAAAGCTATGACTCGTTGGTAGGATATTTGAGTGTTTTATACTTGTAGTAGGAACCGTCCTAGATGGATTCACATGTGATTTGAGCATATTTCAAAAACATTGTGATTTCTTTTGGAGATGATATTCTTGACTAGGTATGTTCCCGAGTACATAATTGATTAGAGTCATCTCCATGTCTCTGATGAAAAACTGAATGCACGAGACATTACAGAATATCTTATGAACTAACAAAATTTATGAAAACCTCACTCACAGCATGAATGACCTACCATCAATAAATAAGCAACATGCTCCATGATTGCATATTCTCCATGATATAGACCTAACATGCAATTACAAGTTGTCAAAATACTTTCCGTGACCGGGAAACCTCAACACATCCTAGATAAAGTTGGGAACCATGATCTCACTGACTGATACTATAAGTAGAGTTGAACTCCATCGACAACTAGAAAGGTGATTGAACATAACTGGTAAGCTAATGTCAACCTAGTCCAGTATGATAACTCAACAAAAATTCTATAACTAAGCAAGTATATCCCATAATGAGCTTGGAAAGCTGTGAGCTATCTCTAAAAAAATACAAGGAAAAATAAATATGCCCACCACTGACCCGAGCCACCCCATACGGTTCAACTTAGGTGGCTATTTACTTGAAATAGGTCACCATTTCCTAATGTAGAATCACCCTTATAGTCTGATGCTCGAGGTGAGCCACGTACAATGAAAATATCTTGACATGCCAGTGGATACATTTGATCTCACCGAGAAACTCATGTGGGAAAAAACTCCCCCCTAAAAGAGAGACATCGAAACCCAATCAAGAAAAGTGGAGATTTCTAGACCCAGTTTTTTGGGTCCAGGTGGACTCATCCTGATGAGGTACCCACATTCCAATCGATCATGCCTACAGTTGTAGAGAGGGAAATAAGTGATACTCAAAATACTAGATTTCTTGATCTAAACCATATAATAATATTACACTATATTTTCCTATGAAAGTGGGCCCGATAAAGCATATAAGATTATGATGGACGTTCTTGAACACTAAGCCAGAAGATAAAATAAACAAGAGAAAGATAACTTCCTAGATTTAACGTGCTTCACCCAATGTGGGCTACGTCTGACCAAGAAATGAATAATGACACGTTATTCAGTGTTTTACAGATTGAAATACATTGAATATCTATTGTCTTCCAGTCTACCTTCTAAGGATGTTCAATGTTTATTTTACCTGGGGGTCAAATCAACTACTCAATTTCTGGTGACTCATGGGGCTAAGAAAACTGGGCTGACTAGTTGTCTTGAAGCCTCCATTGGGAACGTAGTTTTCTTCTCTCATAGCCTTCATATAATGCATCCAACTCTTTGTACATATATGCTCCTGATTCCATTCTGATGCACTACTAATACGCATGGGCTGACAATCAATAAATCATCTCACTTAAAGTAAGATATTTATTCTAATTCTATGTTTTTTAAGAATAAATGGACCATCACACTAGTGAATGATGTCGGTTTACACTGCCTTTTACTGACGTCGGTCACTTCCTTATATTTAGGGCTGGCATGATGACACCTTTGAATGTGCCCAGTAAACAGTGATTCCTCCTTCCACCGTATGCCGGTCATATGTTAAAACCAATGAATATATAAAATGCATAGCTTCATTGTGAAGTAATTAGTATGCTCTTTGTTGAGTTGGGTCAACAATCGAACTCCCACTTAGATATTTTACTATTTTCTTGTACTAGATGCATTGAAAAACTCTTAGGGGGTTGGGACTATTATGATCCTGTAAGGGTATTAGAAGCTCCATTTCTAAATAATCTGAAGGATCAAGAGTATGGGAACTTTCAAAACATAGTCCCTTTAACTCTGAATGAAAACTCATTCAAATTCTTCATTTTAGTTGACAGGAAGACTACAACTATGTTCCTTGTAACTTTGATCTTTTTCTTGCGGGAGGCATACTGATTGGTGCACTGATGTTAAGAAAGATGATACCATTAGGAGTAATATGCACAAAAAACTATAGTTTTCTAGCTCAAAAATGAAAAATGTGTACAGGGCTCACTGAGATCAAAACTGATAGAACTAAATAACTGATGGTTATAGATATTTTATCCTTACGTTTGTTCCTACCAGTAACTAGAGAAAGGTGAGGAACTCAAACAAACCATGACTCTGGAAAGCGAAAGTTAAGCCATCTCACAACAGTGACCACATGCAACTAATCATTTTAGGAACATGATCATTTTGAGGGAAAAACTGATTTGGAAGTAACCCTTTCCTCTCCATCTAGCAAAGGTATCAACCATAAAATCAAAAATCACAGCTACCTCCTCAAGATGCCACTATTAAGATTTTTGGAGATCTTCTGTCATACGAAAAGCGAGTGTGAGAACTCATCCTCAACCCTGGGATGGGTCGTGGGTAGTTGTGTTAACTCTACAACTTGCAGCATTGTGGAAGCCAAAATAGCTGAGCTTCGAATCAAGTTCTAAGACCCACCTCTTTTCTCCTCCCACTACTTTGACCCCATCCAAAAGAAGGATCTAGTTATCAAGTCTTGGGGTTGCCAGACATTTTTGGAAAAGGTGACTTTGTAGGACTTGATTTTCTTCCTTCTTCACATTTAGAAAAATTATTTTCCAAAAAATGCAGCATGTGAAGCAAATTTAGGTGAAATCCTAAAAATGCAATAACTTCCCCAAAAAACCTCGAAAAATTCTGAAATTTGGACTGTATATTTCTGAAACCATTTCAAAACTATGGTAA
The DNA here is from genome assembly GCA_019776745.2 of Taxus chinensis. NCBI lineage: Eukaryota > Viridiplantae > Streptophyta > Pinopsida > Cupressales > Taxaceae > Taxus > Taxus chinensis. The sequence continues at coordinate 614,986,752 of CM034152.1, read as the reverse complement.
AAATTTTGAGAAAAAATTCAAAGTCAATTTCAAAACATATCCGAATCACTAAAATTAGGGTTTGGACCCAAATTTTTACCGAAATCGATGCTATGATACCACTTGATATGAACTTTGCATATAATAAATGAATAATTTTAAAAATATAACACAACATAATATATATGGGTGAGACAAGATGCCAAAATAGTCAATATATGCATAATAATACCCTTAAGGTAGGGCAACACCATACAATGCTCCTTAAGGAAGGAGTAACTCCACAATCTCCCAAGATGGGAATCCACTTCGAAGGGGACACCTCCAATAAACCTATACCAAGTTAGAAGACATCAAATCATACCTCATGACAATCCTCAATAAATGATGCTCAGATTCTTTTAAATAGGATGGGTAAAACCTTATCCAATGTATGGTCCAACTCATTCCCAAAATAATAATTTATGTGACCCCATCTAACTAAGTAAGGGATGTTGCCACATGTTGGCATCTCACAACCTATACTTATAAGATATTATATACATGTTGAACCCATCATTATAACTAGGGATGTGTGCCAAATGTTGGTATCTCCATCAACATATACAATTAAATATCATATCCAAGTACATAGCATTGCTCCTCTTTGACATGTTTTTTCTTCCTCTTTTTTAACAAATATGTTTCTTTTTTGTTGTCATCTTAGTAGAAATATCTTCCATTTCAACCCAATCCCAATCTAATAGATCATATCAAATAAGCAATAACAATGTCGTGCTTTTCCCACAAGATGAAGATAGAACTTAACTCGTATTAAACATTTCTTTCAGAATACATTTGTTTAAGTTGTATCCACGTTTTTTTGCATCATTTCCCCATTACATAGAAAATTGGATAAATATAACATAAAATTAGGGTTTACAAACTTACCCTTTGCCAATATTTGACCTGATGCTTTCGTCTATCATTTGGTCCAATCATAGATTCTGAATGGAGAATTCACAATGTTGGTAAAAATTTAGAAAATTATTCCAAAAATGCAGCCTAGTGAAGCAAATTTTAGGTGAAACCTATAAATGGCAAATAAATTCCACTAAACACGTCAAAAAAATATGAAATTTATAATTTAGCTTCTCGGAAACCCTTTCGCAAGTGTGGTAAAAATTGAGAAAAATTCACACCATTTCAAAATATAGATGAATCTCTAAAATCGAGTTTGGAACCCATTTTACAAAAGTCGACACTTTGATCCACTTGATAAGAACTTTGAAATATATAAATGAATAATCTGGCAGAAGATATGCAACACGAGATATGGGGCTAAGATGCCAAATAATCAATATAATGCATAATATTACCTTAGGTAGGCAACACATACAATACTCCTTAAGGAAGAAGTTACTTGTAAATTCCCCTAAGGGGCAGGTCGAGCCTAAGTCGTGGTCATATCCTAGGGGTTGTGGATGCCGGGAGCTTTTGGGAAGGGGCCACGGGGGTCTAATGGTCTAATTTTGCGTTGAGGGTCACTTTTGGACCATGGTGACTCAAAGGGGAGAAGTAACTTAAGTCAATTTATTTTACTTGCCCCTCCATAGAAGGAAATGCGTATAAAGTTGGTTGGGGCTCTTTTTCCTTGAGGAAGTATATAAGGAGCTAAGGGGGAAAGGAAGGGCACTTTTTGTCACATACTTTTAGCCTCTTCTCATGCAGCTGTTGTTGTTACATTTTTATAGCTTGTGGAGTCAAATCCCACAGGGACCCTAGCTTCGGTGGTAAAAGATTCGTCCCTAGCTAGCAGGGCATTCTTCGGTAGTGAGAGATCTACCCTAGTCTATCATTTTGGAGCCGCTTTCTGGGTCATGCTACAGAGATATTTCTAGTGGCTTCAGAGGAAGGGTTTCGAGGATTTTTGGGGAGTTTTGGGGAAGGCAATCAGAGGGGCTCTAGATCAGACTCACGGTAGCCATTTGGGCTGGGTGTGGTAGCAATTGAAGGTGCCTCCCTCATCTCCCGACCCCACTACCATAGCGAGGTGATTTGCCGCCTTATTTAGGATTTTTCCAATCGGTCGTTTCAGATCTGAAGGTGGAAATGTTATTGCATGTATCTATTAACGTTATTTCCAAATACCCTTATTTTTTCTTTTGTATTTAGAGGGTCACAAACCTTTACATTTTTTTCAACTGCCATAGGTATTTCTGTACTCTTTTATGGCGGCAATATATTATTCCAAATACATGTTTTCATAGTGTTTATTATTACTGTTGCAAGCTTCCCCTCAAAATTCATGCACTGTGGGAAACATTTTTGTGTGATATCAATTTAATTCCATTCCATTGTCCTAGCTGGGACATTTTCAGTAAAAATCAGTATTTTTACTTTGCTGTAATTTTCTATATTTTTTACATTTTTTAAGTGGTATCCCATTAGGGATATTTCAGTGGTATCAAGTTGTTGTTTTTCCATTTTTCCCAGCCTGTTTTGGTTAATATGACAGTTTGGAAAGATCTTCAAGGGGGTTTTAATGAAGACAATTTTCACCAACATTGTTAAACACAGTAGGAAGCCCTAACCTTTATTGAGTCAACTCACTAGAATGTAAATCAAGTAGACCTGGGCACAATAAGTAAACATGGGTTAGACCAATGATAAGGGTTGGCCAATAGAGGGGTTTTGATGAGATTCTTGTTAGAGGAATTCCTCAATCTATCTTTGAGAGGGTTTCAAAGAGAATAATATGTCATTTCCAGATTAGTGCATAATAGATTTGGTAGTGCAAGCCCAAATGAGGTCATCATTGTTGGTACCCTGAATTCACAAAGAACGTCGTTTTGTAGAAAAAAAAAAGACGCTTCTATAAAAGGGTATGATTGCCATTGATAAAATAATTTGGCAATTAGTAGGTGAACCTTTGTCTTGTTAGAGAAATATTCCAGCTCAGGAGAAGGAAACTTTGTTTGTGCAAGTAAGGAGGATGTAATGGGAAACTCTCAAAAAGTGTGAGGAAGGGATAACAAAGCTAGAGCTACTAGGTTCGGTTGATAGCAAAATCAAGCAAGAAAACACATACAAGAGTTTAAGGAAATGATGAGGGCCATTGTTGCAAGAAATACTACACCCCTGAAAGAAGACTCTATGGAGCAGCTGGCACATGAGGAGGAGCCTCACATGGACACTGGTGTAAAATTGCAACCTGCTGTAATTTCCAAACCAGTAACTTTTGATCAGCTTTCAGATACTTTCAACAGGCACTCAGGAAACAATGTTGGGGGCAACTCAACATATGTCTATCTTGAATACACGGAGGACAATGATGGCCTTGAAAGGCACTCAGAACAATGTGGGGGGCCGCTCAACATATGTCTATCTTAAACACATGGAGGACATTGATGGCATTGAAAGGTATGAAACAAACATGGCTGGGTTGGTTGCAAAACTGAAAAAGATATTTCAATCCAAAGGTAACTATCAATTCTCCAAAGAATAAGTCCTTATCATATGGGATGGATTTACCAAACAGTAATGAGCATAAAATTGTGAAAGGTATTGATTCTTGTTCCACTAATTCTCCATCTAAAATCATGAATCACAATAGGGATGGTGTTGTTTTGGAGGTTTCTAAAGCAGCGATAGAAGGTGAACCTTTTGATAATATTCTTTATGAGGAGATACAGGAGAAGCAAAGATGGTAGACCTTACATGATACAAGGGCTTAGGGGCATTATAAGTATGGGATCCTGGTAATAGGTGGCAGTTATCCAAAAACTATCAATTCTGATGTTGAAAATTCGTGACTGAATTTCATAAGCCAAAGAAGGAATTAAAATGTTTCATTTGGGATTGCAAGTGTTGGAAAGCATGTTTTCTTCATTGGAGACTCTGGTGTAAGAAGGGAGAGTACCTCTCAAGGTACTAGCATTGGTTTTCTGATTGCAAAAAGAGGTAGGAGAATATTTTTTAATTATCTTCAGCCTGTTGGACTATGTATAACAGAAGTCATAATGAGAGGAGAAAATAACAACATGGGACAATAGGGGCAAAGAGGTGAGAGTGGACATTCAGGGCAGCGGCCTCCCCATTCTTCTGTTAGGCCTTTAGGGCTTCACGAACCGTTTTTCTTGATGGATCTGGAAGTTAACCAGGCACAATAGCCCGCAGATATGTTGGATGAGGAGTCTTGTTGGGAGACGTACCAGACCTCGAGTGAAGGCCTTCGTAACAACATGCCAGTCCAAGAATATTGCGAAAATGAAGGTGGGTAGTATACCCAAGAGAGACTAGCAGACAAAGGTACCAGAGATGTAAAGGAGGTTGGGACAGATTTTTGTTCCACATTTTGACGGTTCTAAGAAGTGTACTGCACAGTCTTGGGTGCAGAAGTCAAAGACATACTCCGACTCAAATCCTATGCACGAGGAAGATGCAATTAAGTTTGCAAGCTCGCATCTTGAGAGAGACACTCATGATTGGTGGCATCATGGGCTGATTACACAGGGACACATACACATTACGACTCATGGAAAGTTTGCGCAGAGGCTGGTGAGCAGATTTGATAGTAGGGACCCTGCCAGGTATTTCAAGGAGTGGACTCATTTGAGAAAAACCGGTCCCCTGGATCAGTACATCATAGGTTTTTAGAGATTACCAGTCATGGTACCTGATGTCATAGAGAGGAGGTTGATTTCGCTATTCATAGTAGGTTTGACTGATGCTTTTGTTGGATTTGTGAAGGCATTTGAACCTTCTTCTTTGCACAGGGCTATTAGGAAAGCTTGGGACTTGGAGTTATCCACTCCAAAGCCGAGGGCTCCACCTCACGTTCAGCAAAGGGAACCTCCATCTAGATCAGACAAATGTCAGCAGAGGGAGCCTCCACTGAGGTAGGAGGTGGTTAAAAAGATAATCATTTCCTGAGAACACAAAGATGAGTTGAGGTGAAAGAAACTATGTTTCGATTGCCACACACCTTGGAGTCCAAGACGTGATTGCAGAGGTAGAGGGAAGGCTCCATTCATTGAAGTCTTCCAGGAGAGCAAGGGTGATAGAGGTGAGGAGTTAGAGACTCGCGAGATGGATTTTGGAGATGGGGTTTCAATGGATAGTGCAGATGTGGGGTAGGAGGAGAAGACTTTTCCTCGGGAGATTATAGCCACGTTGCCTAGTACTCTGATGTACAAGGCTTTTAGGAATAGAGGAGTTATGCACGGTCAACGTGTTGGGGTACTCATTGATAGCAAGGTAACCCATAACTGTATTGATGCCTCATTGGTTGAGAGGTGAGGACTACAGATAGAGGATTTTGAGTGCCTTAACGGGGTTGTAGCCAATGGAGAGTCTTTGAGGTGCACATGGCGGGTTCCCCAAGTGAGCATCACAATGTGTAAATATATAGTTACCAATTATTCCCACATTGTTGGAATGGGAGTGACCAACATTGCATTGGGAGTGTAGTGGCTTCACTCTCTTGGTGAGTTTCGGACTAACTTTCAGATGATAGAGCTGAAGTTTAAGTCCGAGGGAAGGTATGTGATTTTGAGGGGAGTATCTGCAAGAGCACCAAGGATGGTTACGTCTGAGGGGATGGAGAGGATGATCTGGCATGGTGAGGAGTTTTATTATTTTGGATCAATGTGGAGTATGATGGATGTAGGTGTGGCCAGAAATGTTGCACATGTGACTGTTACTGAAATTGAGATTATAGGTTCAGATCATCCGAGCTTATCATTATGTTGGTCATCTGAAGTTTCGGTAGACTAGAGATCTCATTTGCTTGTTGAGTAATCCAAGAACCGACACACTTGTGAGATTCTAAATGGCCACATACAGGAGGACAACTATAGATTGGAGGATGAGATGATCTTCTCTCAAGGAAGATGGAGCCTTGTGTTAGATTCATGGTTGAGGATAGAGATATTGGACATGTGCATTGTTCTTCTGTGACTGGGCACTTGAGCTTTGATGCGACATACATGCTCATGTCAGAGAGGTTCATATGGCATAGGTTGAGGGAGGTTATCCTCAACTTTATACAGGCATATATGGTTTGTCACTATGACAAGTCAGAGCTTATGTGTTCAACATTTTTTGAATCGACATGGGATAACACTCCTATGCTTTTTGCTGCTTCTATGCCCGGTGAGGACTTCACCCATGTGTTAGTCAATGGAGAGATGAAATTGACTCGTGGTGATTCAATAGGTTTGCATTCAGCGCAAGAGGTGGACTACGTGGAGCTGATATTTTTGGCTGCCTATCTACTGGAGTCTTGGGACTTTTCCTCCACGGGGCACATCGAGATACAGTATGAGGAGTTGTGCTCTCACATGAGTGCAGGTCAGGTGGGAGAGTTAGCACCATTTGTGCATAAATAGTTTGTTTCACAAGCTGTTTCAGGGGAATCTACAGGATTCAGAGAGAACTTTCATGCCCAGAAGATGATTGGAGAGGTCGTGAGTGATTCCGTGATGACAGTCTTGCATTGGTAGGGATTGGACCGATTGGAAATTTCGGTGCGGATACCAGTGGAGATTCGGTTTAGGTATCATTCTACTTCACAGACAACATTTCTCTCATTACCATATGGAGGTCATGATGACGACATGGGGTTTCTTGGTTACCTCAAATTACATAGATCCTTGGTGGACAGTAGGGTGAGGCAGAGAAACTTACGGCACAGAATTCAACTTTTGCAGCAGGACAGGATAATGTTTGGGGTCAAGCATTTATCGGGAAGGGAGGACTGTAATGTTTCCTTTTCCTGCGCCGAAGGCCTAAGGGCCAGGTTGAGCCCATGCCATGGTCATATCCTAGAGGTTGTGGATGTTAGGAGCTTTTGGGAAGGGGACACATGGGTCTAATACTCTAATTTTGCATTGAGGGTCACTTTTGGACCATGGCGACTCAAAGGGGAGAAGTAACTTAAGTCACTTTATTTTATTGGACCCTCCATAGAAGGAAATGCATATAGGGTCGGTTGGGGCTCTTTTGCCTCTGGGAAGTATATAAGGAGCTGGGGGAGAAAGGAAGGGCACTTTTTGTTGCATACTTTTAGCCTCTTCTCATGCAGTTACTATTGTTGCATTTTTACAGCTTATGGAGTCAAATCCCATAAGGACCCTAGCTTCAGTGGTGGAAGACATGTCCCTAGCTAGCAGGGAATTCTTCAGTAGTGAGAGATCTACCCTAGTCTGTCATTTTGGAGCCTCTTTCTGGGCCGTGCTACAGAGATATTTCTAGTGGCTTCAGAGGAATGGTTTCGAGGATGTTTGGGGGATTTTGGGGAAGACAATCAGAGGGGCTCTAGATCAGACTCACAGCAGCCATCTGGGCTAAGCGTGGCAACACATTGAAGGTGCCTCCCTCATCTCCTGACCCCACTCCAAGCGAGGTGACTTGCAACCTTTATTTGGGAGTTTTTCCTGTCGGTCATTTCATATTTGAAGGTGGAAACGTTATTGCATGTATCTATTAACGTTATTTCCAAAGACCCTTATTTTGCTTTTGTATTTAGAGGGTCACAAACCTCTAAAGTTTTCCAGCTGCTTAGGGCTTTCTGTACTTTTTCTGGCGGTAATATATCATTCCAAAGAATGTTTTCATAGTGTTTATTATTACTATTACAAGTGTCCCTCAACATTTCATGCATTGTGGGCAAATATTTTGTGTGATATCAATTTAATTCCATTCGTTGTCCTAGCTGGACATTTTCAGTAAAAATCAGTATTTTACTTTGCTGCAATTTTTCTATATTTTGTGCATTTTTAAGTGGTATCCCATTAGGGATATTTCATAACTCCACAATCTCCCCCAAGATGTGAATCCACTTCGAGGGTGACACCTCCAATACACATCTACCAAGTAGAAGACTCAAATCATACATCCATGACATCTTCATAATGATACTCACATCCTTTAAATAGGATGGGTAACACCTTATCCCAATGTAGGCCAACTCATTACCCAATATAACTAATTCCTATGTGAGCCCATATAAATAACTAAGGGGATGTGTGCCACATGTTGACATCTCCATCAACCCATATACATTATAATATTATATACCATGTAAACCCATACATATAACTAAGGGGATGTGTGCCACATGTTGGCATCTCCATCAACCCATATACATTATAATATCATATCCTAAGGTACATAGCATAGTATATGTAGACACTTGTGCTTAGTTGGTGTACTAACCAATCCACCCGTCGATGTGCAGCGGTGTGAATTGTATGCAAGAAACAATTTTTTAGATGTGAATGATAGGATTTTATGGCTATGTTGGTTTCTTTTCCGGCATGTTTGAGGGTATGACAACACCTCGACCACATTGCAACTCTGTGGAGCTAACACTCCTCCCAATATTCAACATAGTTGGGCTACATGCAACGATACTTCTCTATGAACTTTGTGGCTTCCCTATTAGCCATATCTTCATCAATACATTTGTGCATAATGTATCCAAGTTCACTGAACATCATCTTATCTTACTTTGGCTATCAAATTCTTCAACCGTGCACCCCATACATGTCAACCGCATAAGTACACCTCATAGTAAAATGTTTCCATGCATAGGAGAAGTTAGTCAAACTTCACAACATAACTATTATATTTGTGTTGTGCATATGCAACATAAAAAACACCTACCTTATTGTTTTGATCTCCCTTCCCGCATCATCTACCATGAAGGCATTTATTTTTCATTCAATATTTTTCAAGTGTACTCTTTGCCGGAGTAATTGTACCCATTGGGTGATGTCACTAGCACATGACCTAGACATAATTACCCATGCCACGGGAAGCCCTTAGTATTTGGAATCAAATACCAATAACATGTATAATTGAAACTGCATGAAAATATATTACAAAAGTCAACTTCTATGTTAAAAATGAAGAGAACCAACTAGTAGTATTGTTAGTAATCAAATCATACCTTCATTCCATTCATTCCAAACGTTGAATCCATGGCCACTAAACTATCATTTCCATATCTCAACAACCAATCCAACTGAAGTGGGAGTTGGATGCCCAATATGAATGGGATTTGCCCATCCTCATCAGTACCTTCATTATTATATTCCTGATAGAAAAACCACTTCTCAGGATTTTCTAGAGTCCACTCCCGAACACTTTTTGCATCATTGGGGTTAAACACATATTGCAGCTCCTTAATTCAACATTCTCTATTAAATATGTCATCTCTGCTTAGGAAATCATCCCGTTTTGTTTCACCATTCAACAATGTGAGATTCTCATGCACCATCTCACAGTGCTTAAGGTGGATAGCATCGAAAGACATTCCTAACAAAAGAAACTTATGAATCCACTCATTAAGTTGTGGGCTAATAAAAGGGGCAAAAAAATATTTTTTCCCTTTGAACTGTTCATATTCCTAAACATGGCAATGATTTCCTTCACTATCAACATGTTCTACATGATTGTACGTGAACAATATTTTATCTGGTCTATTGACCATTCTCCGAGTGCTAAAATGACATTGACAACCACATCTAATATGATTTCAGCCAAGTCGATTGCCTTTTCCTTTCTGCGGCAATAAGGACTTGTCTTATGACAAGGCATTAATTTTCCAGTAGTCCTCAAGCCCATACAAACACCAATATCTACACATTAATATGAAACTTATTAGCACATTCACACTAAAACACAAAATAAAAAAAACATCCATGTACACAATATTTTAAATGAGAACCCATGCACATCATATATTTCAAAGTGTTATTGATTCTTGTCTTCTTTCCGGGAACAGATGATGGACTTTTTTTCCGATGGGAAATATGAAATTTGGTTGGGTACAACTTTTTATTTGATTCTCCTTTCACAAAATCATCCACTCTATCAATCTCAATCCACACACCCCATATATCATATCCGCTGATGCGGGGAAAAAATTTCCAATGTAAATCGTTGCATGTAAATAAACCCTTGGTTGGGTTCTCAATTGGGAGATGTAGAATGGTATCCCACATGCTTACTCGTACCTGCTAGAAAAAAGTATCATTACATTAGTAAAAAATTTAATCAAAGATGTTGTAATACATCCAACCTCAATAATCATAAATTCAATTTTGAGCATCTATGAACAACAAAAACATTGAAACTGTCCTAATAAGAAACATCAGATACATGCATTACTCATAAATTCAATGTAGATACATATGAATGGTAATGATGAGTTAGTTTCTACTGCTGAATGTAAAGATCACGCACAATAATACCAATCTCAAAACCGCTGAAATTGGACATCTATGAATGGTAAAACCGTTGAAACTGTGATTGTTGTATATGCAAAACCAAACATGGCAGCAAAGTAAAAGTTGATAGTAGGTAAAGAAGAGTTTCGGTTTACACTAGGCAAAGCAAGGTAAAAGTTCACAGTATGCAATGCAACAAGGTATGTGTGAGTGTAAAGCTTAAATACAATTTACAACCTTGTAGCAGTCAAGAGGAAAAACTAACAAGACTAAACTTGTCATTACAGTTGAGGAAGTGTCTTATATGAATATTGATGTCTACAATCAAAAGAGGATTAGTGAAGTGCACAAATTTATTTTATGTTAACCATGCTCTGTAAGGTGAGAAAAGGTTTATCTTGTTTGACCAAATTGTTATTTGCCAAAGACCCCTATTCTCGAGGGGAAGAGTGGTAGATTTTTGAGGTTGTTCATAGATTTGAGGGGTATATCAAGCCTGGCTGGTAAGTTTTGATGCTTTAGCATGTCCATGCAAACCCTAAGGAAGAACATTAAGCTTTTAAACTGAGTTGAGAGGTTTCTACAACCAAATATACCGTCAATGGTTCATTGATAAACCCTCACTAGGATTTTGTGATTGAAGATGTTTTGAGAGACTTGGAGAGTGTGACCACCCCTAAAATCTTCTAGCCAGTGTCATGAATTCCTAAATTTAATAAATGAAGTGAATAGAGGCTTTGAAACTATCATGTCTAGAAGAGAAATGTGACACCAAGACATGTAACTTGTATGTGACTGTGTTAGGATACAAGAGTGAAGTGGTTGAGAATATAGAAAGGTTTGTACTAAGGAAATGTGGTTTAAAATTCATGGAGTATGTTTTGAAATCATTTAGCAAGCATGCATTGAATGGTTGAAAAGGGTTAAGGGTTTTATTTTGCTAGAGTCTTTGTTAATAATAATTATGCTAAGAGAACCGAGATCATACAGATTTGGTAAGAAAGTAAGGTCAATAAGACAAAGGTGTAAAGGAGGAAAAAGGGAGAGTAGGTTGGAAATTATCATTTTGAAAAAGTTACATCAGATAATTTGAATATTTTAAAGCTCAATTCATCACATAATTTACATGGAACATGATGGTTATATATTCAAGCTTTATTACGATAAATTTTCCTAATGTAAAGGCTAAAAGGGTGATGTAGGTTGAAATTTAATACTGAGAGCATCAAGATAAATGTGTTGAGAAGTCCATTCAAGGAAATTTTTGCACAATAAATGTAATGTTGACATTTTAATGATTTCTAAACCATTTAAAATGTGGGATAGGTATAGTTGAGGATCTACAAAATGTTGAACTCATTGGGTTAGTAAGATAGTTTGAAAAAAATGAAGACTTTGCATGGTTAAGGAAATTGAGAACTTGTCAAGTAAGCTAGTTTCAAGGCCTAGAGAACATAGAATCCAAACGACTAAAGCGTTAAATATGTATGATAAAACAAGGTCTTATGACTATTATTTTATTAATTTTTTTAGTGAATTCAATTTTTCATGATTTTAAATTACTAGGGATGAAAGATGGATGCATTTACAAGGTGTGAGGAGTTGTTTGAAAGTGTATTTCATCCATGTTTCTCATTTTGTTCAAAAATAGACGCAAAAGTAGGCCTAATTTGACTCTAGATGCCATAATTTTTACATATTCTCTAACCTCATTGCCACATATGTTAAACAAGACCTAATTCCTATTCATGGCAAAACAGACATAAAGTTATCCATTAAAAATGTAATGTGAATTATAATTTTACTTTTCCTTCATGTTAATTGACATTCTATAATGGTAAATTGCATCCTTTTACAATCACAAATACAACAAACAATATACCCATTGAATTCATTATTTGTATTTGCATTGATTCTATCAAAAACATCAATAGGTACATGCTCACGATACATAGAAATGATAATGGTTAATTTGTTACTACTAATAACATTATAAACATATTCAGTTGTAAAATATATATATATCAAAAGTAGGGAATACATTTTCCAACGTATTTTCTTCAACTTGTACAAAAAATATATGGACTCATGGTAGGCAACAAAGGTCGGTGCAGGCATCCCCACTACAATTGTTATCACACTTATGAGAGTCGCAATGAGTTACTTTCCACTTATCATACGTCCACTTTGAAAGTTATTTTAGCTAATTTCATTCAACATCATGCTACCATGCAAGTACATGTTTTAAGACAAACTAGGCCATCTGTCCATTTGGACATGGGTATACAACCAAGGGAAATTGTTGGTATGTTCCAAGGTAATCTCTCCATGGAATTGCAGGGAGCTTTTCTTGGATCCATCTTCATGTAACCCCATATGTACGTGTGAGCTGTGAATCCATGATAAGGAGTACTACCATCCCAGATGTAACAATCCTGGCTGCCACTTTCATGTTTCTTCGCAACCATTCGCCCCTGAAAATTCACAATGTTAATTGTTTTGCTCTATTAGTTCCAACTAAAAAGGGTGGTAAGAAACCTACAAATTATGTCAGTGTAATGCGCGCATTGTGCAGCGCATCAACTTCCATGGTTGGGATGCGGCGTAATAGTGACAACATTTGTTGTTTCCAAGCATCCATCTACAAAACATTAACATAATATTGCATACAAAAAACATATTCATAATATATCTTGATGCATATGGTTTTTTCTTTCAATGAGACCCACCTGAAATTTAAAAAAACAGGAATGTGCAGAGTTGGACATCTATCAACATCATAGATGTAGCCTATAATTTTTTTTAAAGCACTGTTTATAAAAAATCTTGATATTGAATCCCCACAACGTAATTACTAATACAAAAATTAGTGATGCAAATCCTTGCCACTAAATATTGATCTAAATTCATAAATGTACACAAATTAATATAAAACAAAATGGGTTTTTAAATCATATTTTACCCACCTTGGTGCTGGTGATAGTGATAGTGTTGAAATGAATGAAACAAACTATTTTGAAGCCCTGGTATTAAACTCCTTTGTTCTTCGTGCTCGCTGGAGTAAATTAACAGGATTTAAAACACTTTTGAACTCCACTTTTTTGCTTGTTGGTTTAATTCCTTTATTTTGGTTTATGTTTTATGGAGTCGGGCATGGGTGGGGAGAGTTCTCTTACACTTTTATTTATTTTCACTTGGAAAATTCCCTCCTCCAGCGTGGCAAATTTGACATGGTTGAAGATTCCCTCTTCTAGAGTGGCAAATCTTACTTGGTTAAAGGGTTTGAAGACGTTGGGGCCTATGTATGTCTTAATTACTAGGTGTAAATAATAATAATAATAATGGTTTATACAGTCCACGATGCCGGGCGGCCTGTTTTTGGGTCTACAAGCGGCTTATAGCATATGGGACTACCTTGTACTCACGTGCAGGAGGCAACTAACTTTGCTACAAACAAGGCGTACATACCCTACCCCATGCAAGATTTGAACTTGTGACCCCTTTTTCAAGAACACATGTTCTTCACCATTAGGCCAACTCAGGTGTAAGGAAAATGTTAAACAGAAGGGCGGAGAATCCGTTAAGTCGAAATCAATGAAGGTTTGAAAAGGTGACGTCAATGCGTGCTAGATAAGGCGCTCCCTTTTATATAAACCATTTATGTTTTTATAATCCAGGGAACCTCTGAATTCATTGATCTTTCATCGCCTCGAATGCCTCGGTCAAGGGATAACTAATTAGAAATCCACCTCCTCCCTCAGACACAATGCGAGATATCATAATGGAAGATTTGTGCCCCTGTTTGTTGGTCTGTTAAACGTAGGTATCACAGACAGGACTGCGTTGAATATTTTGCAGTAAATGCAACAAATCCTCGGGAAACAATTCAGATTAAAATAGATATGAATTACTAAATCACACTTAATTAATTAAACTTCTAAAACTAGTTGATGTCAAAGGAGAAAAATGAAGCATTTAGTAGTTCGGAGACACTCGTCATAATTTAAACATGATCAGAAATTAGGCATTAACAAAATACAGGTTGACAGATCCATGAGAAGCCTTTAAAGTCCATATTTTAGTTGCAGATCGTGACAATATTTCCTCCTCGTTGTCTTCTAAACTAAAATCGATAGATGTTACAAAATTATTTGGCAATGGGTATTTGGGTTTCACTGCAATGCAGTAGTCACTGGGAGGGACTGTACATCAATCTGGCCTCTTACAACCTGTAGCCAATGCCACAATTATATCCCTCGGAGATGTCCTTTCAACCGACTCCTTTCTACCAGGTCGTGGAATCTCCAACGACGGGATTGAAACATTCTGAGGTACACTAATAGAACATGAATCCAAATCATCTCCCCCAAAATTCAAACTGCTGGTAGGAGACATGGGATATATTTTCAACTCCGAAGCAGTGCAATGGTAGCCCTCATCCAAGAAAGGATGGTTCAACAGGTGTGCAATCGTTCATCTCTGCTTCGGATCTCTCCTCTTGCATTTTCCCACAAAATCTCGGCGTTGAGTCGAAAGACATTCAGGAAACAGTGGGAGTTTGTTTGTGCAACCGATGCAATACATGGCTCTAAGGGGATTGGAAACATTGCTCCGTGGCGGCCTGTCGGCAACCATTTCCACCACATTGCAACCCACAGACCAAACACCAGAAAACGATCCCTGCTCCACCTGGTTCACCACTTTGGGAGTCATTCATAATGGCTTACCCCTTAGATATTTACATTTAATCCCTTCTCCTCCAGCCTCATAGCAGATCCAAAGTCGCCAAGCTTGACCACACCGCATCTAGGGTTCTCTTCCCCCACTTTTCCCCCAATCTAGGGTTCCCTCAATTTTCCCCCAACTTAGTAAAGTAAAAGTGAACTCATTATTAAAATTAAAAAAGGAAAACAAGTTAGAGAAGAAATTAAATTTTTGTCTCAAAATAGGGCCCCATGTAGTTGTGATAGAAAATTGATATTGTAAATCAGTAGCACTAGGGTGCATCCCAAGAGGAGAAGGATGTGTAATTTAGGTAATGTCATCAACATCATGTATGATGAAAATATCACAAGGAGAAGCAACATGAGGTGTGGAATCTACTTTAGCAGCATCCATGGAAGAAGGTGTAGAAAGGTTATGGGTAAAAAGAACTATATGCATACTATGTAACCAAGGATGGCCTAGAAAGATAGTATAAGGGACATCACGAGGCATAACGTGACATAGAACATCAAGAGTGTAAGATCCCACTATAAGGGGAAGAGATATTATACCCAATACTTACTTAGGTGTATCATTAAAGCCATGGATACAAAGAGTAGATGGATTGAGATGAGTAGAAGAAAGTCCTATTTGATGGAGAAAGGACAGAGTGCATATATTAAGATCAGATCTAGGATCAACTAGGACCCACTTAACAAGGAGATAACGAAGTTGAACGTAGATATAGAATGGGGAAGCATTGGAATCAAAGGTATGAGAAGCCAAGAAAGATATGATAATGGGCATGTAAGAAACGAGTTCACCAAATGATTTAACAAAATTTAAATCTATTTAAGGGCGCTGCTAATTAGATAGATAAAACAGTAAATAAACAAGATCAAGCAAAGGAAATATAAGCAAGAGTGATAGATAGTGTTTAGAGAATGACTCGACTTGTATCTATAGGTTTGGATTGATTCTAAACTGATGAACAAGATGGAAATGTAGATTTTGGACCATATTAGCTCTACATCTAATTTTGGAAAGTGACAATCTCAAGGATAGGAGCGCATGGAAGGGCACAAGGCCACCCAGGCACTGACATTTGTTCTAGGCTCTAGTATCTGCAGAGTAGTTAGACATCTGGTTATTTCTATGTCACTTAGTGTCGCTCCTTGTTCATTGTGGGTCATATCAGATTAGATGTGTCACACATGTAGCTGCAAAATAAACCCTAGCTACATGCACAATACTTAAGCACACATTATATGAATAAAATAATGCATATACTTGAATTGAACTGACCTCGGCGGTCACCCCAATGCGATTGTCATCAAGTGCTACACTACATTCTAGACTCAATGTAGTTCTAGTGTGTTTGTGATTAGAATAGTGTCCCTTGAGCTAGGATGCCCTAGTGTCAGTATCACAAAGAGATAGCGGGCTACAACTACTTTTTCCCAAATGCAAATGTGTGGTATGGAATTTAGAATAAACCCTCATATGCAGTCCAAAATGAAGTCCTTAATGTAGTAGATAGAAAATATTAGCTCCTTAAAATTTGTGCCCTTAGAATGCTTGCCCCCTAATGAGCTTAAATAAGACATGAATATATATGATCCCTTTGCTTAAGTTTTGTCATTAAGAAGTGAAAAGCTGACCAAGGGTGAAAAAAGAAGACAAGAAGGAAGTAACATTTGAAAGATCATAAAAATAGGTAAAGATGACACAGGCACCTATAGGGGACAATAACACCTAGGTGCTATTGTCCCTAATGGGCGGTCCTATATAGGATGCTCAAAAGGTCAGACATTAAAATCAGAGTTGAGTGGGATGCCAGCTGGTATGCAAATAGTAAGTTGTTAATTAGAAATAGAAAGCAATAAAGAAGAAAAGGATAAAAGCAATGTCAAAACAAAGTAAACAGGTATTAATGAGTAATTCTTTTGCTTAGGAATTATGCATATAATAAGTGAAGTATTTAGAGGCTAGATGTACATAGTACGTATGTGATTTAGTGACAACAATTTTCAATCCAGAGGTAAATATTGTTGTCTTCGAATATGTTTTATTAACATGAATCATGCAACTCTTTCCACTTTACCAGTTTTTGCTTATAGATCCTAGTGCAAGGATGTTTCCATATATGTTTTAAATGAGAAGTAATGACTAGGAGGTTTCTATACCTATTTTAAATGAGAAATGTTGGTTATTTTTCATATATCTTACCTATAAAATCTTACATTGCATAAACTTTAAAGTCATCATTCTTGCATAGCTTACCCGTGAAATTATGCTTTGCCAACTTTGAAGTGGACAATCTTACATAGCTTTCATGTAATCTTGTACACTGTATAAATAGTGACGTCTACACATGTACGAATTGGTTAAAAACCAATATACCATATTCCTTTTCTAGGTTATTACGGTGTTTTGGTTTTCTAAATTAATGGTGCATATTTGAGATGCGTGATTGAAATACAAATTTTCAAATGAGGTTTGTTATCTCTACGGTAAACCCCATTCTTGAGGTGTTTGTTGTTTTTAGTTGCATGATTAAAATAAGATTTAGAAATGAGGTTTGTCATCTCAAGGATAAAACCCACAACTGTGAATCAAATGCATTGTTCTTCTATTTCAACAGTGCTTCCCTTTCTTCTTTACACCCACTTCGTTTTCAATCTAGAGCTATTGGTTTATAAAGATTGTGGTCTTTGAATATATATTATATTAACTTGAATCTTACAAAATTTTCCACTTTACTAGGACCAGGTACGCACATGAAAAATAATTTTCCTCTTTTTCCAATGTCTCAAACATGTATTACTTTGTTAGGCATTTCCAAATGGGGGGCTTGGTGGGTATGCCTAACACGCATCGGGCCTAATGGAAGGTTGAGGTTTTATGCCTAACAGATATTGTCATAAAGAATCTTGATGAGGGGAAACCCTAATCTCAACCTTAATCACTAAATACAAACCCTAGTTGCAATTGTGCTTCAAATCAATGACATAAGGAATCCTAAACACATAATTCCTATATCTAACATATGTAGAGTTGTTGATGCAAACATATGTAGGTTCCCTTATAAGTATTCATCAACCATGTCTTGCTTACTAAGATATCTCAAAAGTACATTTTTTCAACGGCTTATACATTGTAGCCCCTTTCTCTCTAATACGATTGACGAAATAGGCACATGGTTCATATGTGACTCGTCGTAAGAAACAAGAGTTTCACACAATGGTTTTAACTGACATTTTCCCTATCATTTATTTCTCCTCCTTGAAACCCCTTCTTCATCGCCCTTCTTCTTCTTCTTCTAATGTTTCACTCCCACAAATTTAACTTGTTCGACACATCCCCTTCAACATTTGTATTACACATTTAACGTGTGATTATTAATTAAAGATAGGATAACATTTCTTTTAAGAATAGAAATAAACTTTTATTCTAGAAAGAATGTTTGGCGAATCTAAAAATAGAAAGATGACAAAAGAATCAAGTAAGAAAATAAAAAAGTAAGAAAATAAAAAGATAATAAAATCTTGTCTCCTAGAAGAATATATACATAACTTAATGCTAGGAAAATTCTCAAATTCTATTAATATTATATTTAATATAAAGTTTTAAAGAGGTCGATTAGAAACGGACTTTTCACTGGTGGCTTTCTAGAAGTTACTCGCCGGCAAATAAATAAAATAAATGAGCCCTCGTGGCTTTGAATGGTAGTTATCTGGCGAGAGCATTTTTATTTTAAATAAATAACGAGGCCGTAAAATCAGAGGTATGGATTGAATTAATCCCGTTTTCAAAAGAGGAATTTGAACTCTTACAAAAGAGGTCACAAGCAGTGGATTAAATTTGACAGCCGTTTAGGCGTATTTTGTAATTTTAATCTTAAAATACTTTTTGAAATAACTGTCATATGTAGTTTGTACATTTGAAATATGATCTTTATTTTTATATAGATTTATATGTAAATTATAATATATATTAAAAATAACAAATAAATATAAACCAATTAGTATAAATAACATAAATTTGTAATTTAGAAAAGTAATATTGAAATATTATTATCACCTAAAAATTGTTGGACACGTATAAGTATCCATCAAATTTAATCTCTGGACTAACATGTTTGAATCTTATGGAAAGTAGGGTATGTAGACCTCAAGGTAGTCTCATGAAGAGGCTACCCTTCACTCATAATACACCCCGTCAATAACGGTCAATGCATCGTAACCCTTTATTCTATAATGGACGGTCAATAATACATTGACCGGAATTAACCGGGTGTATTATGAGTGAACGGTAGCCAGCGGCTAGGGATCAACCCTACAAACCCAAAAAAAAAAACTGCCATATATAACTGACTCTAAAACAATTATTATTATTATTATTAATAGGTACGTGTCACCGGGTACTTGCAGGCTGTTACTTTCAGCTTCTGATTTATTTTTGTTTTCCTCGGTGAAACCACCATCAAAAATATTGAGCGGGGCAGACTTATTTTTCCATAGTCCCACACCATGATTGCAGCTTTTATGCTCGTCTCCATCCATTTCTTCTTTTTGATGGTATTCATGGCATTCTCTCCCACATTATCCGCGAGTCATCAACCAATCCAAGTTGCTACTCTTCTGTATAATGTTACCCGCCCCGACCTTCTGCATTCAAATACGAAGTCCCGCTATATTTTTCCCACCTCAATATTTCCTATCTTCTCCGTCCCTGCTACTTATTCTTCTTCGTTGCTCGTCACTGCCCTCGCTAAACTGTCAAAAACATTAAACCGAGCCGCATTTAGCTACGACGACGTTGCTCTCGTGACAGAAGTGATGGTGGGAAATCCTCCCCAAAAGCAAAAGATGGTTCTCGACACCGGCAGCGAGCTCTCATGGCTCAACTGCAATATTTCCAGCAAGAATGCCCCATCTTCTTCTTCTTTCAATCCGAGTCTCTCCTCCTCCTACACCTCAATGCCCTGCAACTCGTCGGTCTGCAGAACCCAAACTAAGGACTTTTCAATCCCCACAACGTGTGATGGCAGCCGCCTCTGCCACTTCACATACACCTACGCAGACGGAACCGACATCGAAGGAAACCTGGCAAGAGATTATATCTCTCTTCCCAATCTCACAATTCCAGGCTTCGTCTTTGGCTGTTCGTTCTCTGCACCTCTGCCGGAGACCCCTGGTCTCATGGGGCTCAACCGAGGGGTTCTCTCCCTAATTTCTCAACTCAATACCACACATAAATTCTCCTACTGTATCGCCGACCGCGTCGCTTCTCCGAATTCTGCAGGCGTGTTGTTATTTGGGGACTCGCCCTTTTCCAAATACTTGAACTACACGCCCCTGTTGATCATATCAATTCCGCTGCCTTATTTCAACAGGGCCGCCTACAGCGTCATATTAGAGGGCATCAAGGTGGGAGACAAAATGCTTCCCATACCCAAATCGGTATTCCTTCCGGACCACACGGGCGCCGGACAGACCATGATCGACTCTGGCACGCAGTTCACGTTACTGCTGGGAGAGGCGTATACAGTGCTGAAGCGGGAATTCGCGCAACAGAACCTAGGGCGTATGAATCCCATGAACGGCAATGCAGTGTTCCAAGGAGCTCTGGATCTCTGCTACGACCTTCCGGCAAGCAGCACGCAGTTCCCGCAAGTGACAACCGTTACTCTGCTCTTTAATTCTACTCAGCTCACTCTGGATAGTCATGAGCTGCTGTATCGAGTGCCCAATGGAACATCCGTCGATCGGGCAATCTACTGCTTCACATTTGGGAATTCCGATCTTGTTCCGGTGGAGGCGAACATCATAGGAAATCACCACCAGCAGAATCTGTGGGTAGAGTACGACCTTCAGAATTCCCGCATAGGATTTGCAAGGGCTGCCTGCAACAACAATTGATTCACAAATCCAACAGCCAATCGATGTATTCAATCTCCATTAGATTCGATGCTTACCATAGCATCCCCAATTTTGCATGTTTTCAGCATTCTATGCTACCTCGGGAATGTACTCGACATCAATGGTGCACTCGTATTCCAAGTAAGTGGGGGCGAATCCGAATCGTTGATTGGTTTAATTCTTTTTCTCCTCTCCATTTCTAGAAAATGATAGGTAGGTTATGTATTTATTGCTGCGTTTATTTATTTGTTGAGGCCAGCGGTAATGGCAGTAACGGAATTGGAAACAATGTATGGGTAGATATTATTTAAATATTATTTGATAGAAAATAGGCAATAATGTTTCCGACTTTACAGACAACTGTATTTATCTCTGTAATATCTATGAATGGAGTAAAAGATTGGCAGTGCCACCGAATTATAGGTAAGTTACATGAAAGCTGTTTTAACAGTCGCTCCATTTGCACGAGATGTTTTGATTCTTTATTTTTTATTTAATTTAACTGCGACACAGTTTCAACTCCAACTTCCGTATTGCAGTCACGTGCACGGTGCACCCCACGAGTGGCAATCAAAGCCGACACTTCAAATTGAAAATATCCCAATCATCTAATGGCCTTTAATTCAGTGGTGATGATGTGGCTCCCATGGAGCCTACAGGGATAGTCTCGGTGAAAATCTATTTTAAACTAGTGCCCAATTGAGTGCACACCTCAATTATATATATATATATATATATATATATATATATATTAGGGAATCCCGGGTAAATATTATGCCTTCATCATATTACTAAAAATCATAAGTAAATAATGTAATGGAAACACCGAAAGGGATGGGTTTAATAATTTAGACTTCAAGAAGTGTAATATTGTTGAAGGAAGCGGGAGAGTGAGAAGTAAATTGAGGGAGTAGTCGTCAAGTAACATGAAAAATATTGTGAGGAACGTACGTGAAACTATTCTTTTTTCGGAGAAGACACATATAAACCAAATATGATTATCCTCAATTGTTTGAAGGAGAAAGGGGTTTTCGTGCACAAGGCGATGAGGAAATATACATTTTAGATATCTCAAAAAACAAGTTCTTGTCGATCAATACTGACAAAGAAGTTGTTTTTTCTAATGTCAGTCATTGTGTTCTATGTGTAGTTAGAGCACACAATAATTTTATATCGACATCAAAAATGTGTTTAGGATTATTGGGTTATGTAACAAAAAAATAGTGTATTGGATGCATCTTTGGCATCACATACATTTGATGTATCCAATAAATAAAGAAGCGTACACATTTTAAGGCAATCGACTTTAAACAACAACAAATATGACATGAGGCAAGATTTCAAATTTTCTGATGAATCCTCTCACATGTGGAATGAGGTGTGCACAATTCAAAGGTAGTCAAAAGGGAGCCAACGGTCGAAGTCAAGAAAGATGGTTAACATTGTTGAAAGCATGTAACTGCTCAAATCCCCACACCATCTATCGATGGACATAACCCTCAAGAGAATACATTAGCATGTAAACATATGAACAAGACATTAAGTCACAAAACCATAAAATAAAGAAAAGTATATTGATAATAAATTAATGTATACACAAACAAACTAATGAAAAATATTTGGCGTTTTGTAAGCAAAAAAATGATGTAATTGATACCAACATCGTCTTAATTGTTTGGGCTATAAATACGTAAAGACGAATGTTTTCTCTGGTTCTTGGCCGATGTAATAACACAACAGGTGTTGAGACCCATCTTCAGGGTCACATAATTTTGTTGAGTTAGGTCTTACTTTGGGCTCGCATCGGTGCCACCAAGTTGGCAGCAATGAGACAAGTGGTGATTTCTTCTAAATTTGCATATTTTACGCAAGGATGGGAGGAGAGGAGCCAAAAAAATAGGCAAGTGTTGCCAAGGTGGTGTCCCTTATAGTAAAGATGAAATTTATGATGTTGTCCAAAGAAACTCCTTGGACCGGTACACCTTGCGGCTAACACCAATTGTGGTTGCAGGTTGTGATTTGTTCACAAACGCCATCAACAAGGACAAAATATCATGTTTCGAACGCTTTGACATGGGTGTAATCTCCTTCCTCTCTTGGTGTATGATGTCTAACATGAATTCGTACACCACTGTTACCATGAAGGTGAGTCGTCGTACCCACCTGACATTGAGCACCCTCTTCACGTACCGTCCACACCAACAAAACCAGAGGTGTCACCCACCGCACACAAAGGTGTGTCGCACTTTCTAACACTTGGGCGAAGTTTGAGATTCGTAGTAATGTGTCTAAACAAAAATTTGATGTGTGGGTTGCATTAACTTAGCTTAATTAGTTGTGTTAATGTTATAGTCTTTTCCAATGTATTTTTAATGTCTATGAATTGTATGCAAATAGTGTTATAACAACCACATCAATTCTCTACTATGTTGGTGATGGCTTCCTTATCCTTTATTGATGTTTCAATTGAAGCTCGTCTCCACCTCTACATGGATTAATGCTTTCTGTTCCCAATCCCATGGCTGTCGGAGTTTTTGTTTTGCTCAATTTTTTTGGATTTTATTGTCATCAATATATTTTTTGAATTAGGTCGTGCTTTGGGGCGAAACCGGT
Source organism: Taxus chinensis (assembly GCA_019776745.2). Classification (NCBI taxonomy): domain Eukaryota; kingdom Viridiplantae; phylum Streptophyta; class Pinopsida; order Cupressales; family Taxaceae; genus Taxus; species Taxus chinensis. The sequence continues at coordinate 614,963,315 of CM034152.1, read as the reverse complement.
GCCACCAAGTTTATAGCAACAAGATAGGTGGTGGTTTCCTGGAAAATTGCATATTTTATGCAATGAATGGAGGAGAGGATCCAAAAACTTAAGTGTGTGTGTCACCTAGGTGGTATATCTTCCAAAAAAAGATGAAGTTTACGATAGTTTCTCGTCGGCAAGCTTTGTGGCCGTCACTCGTGGTGTCCGCGAGTAGCGGTTTGTTCGCAAGATCTATCAACAACGACAAGAGATCCTTTTTCAAATGCTTAGACTTACGATCAATCTCCTTCCTTCATCGGTGTATGATGGCTAGCACAAAAAATTTGCACCGCTATTGTCGCTAAGGTGAGCCACCATTCCCACTCGACATCGAGTGTCCTCTTTACGTATCTTCCACAGTAGTAAAACTGGAGCTTCCAACCACCACACACAAAGACACGTCACATTTTCGAACACCTAGGGAAGTTCAAGATTAGTAGTAATGTGTTTATTCAGATATTTTGTCTATGGGTTGCAGTGTGTCCATCCCTATAACATGTTGTTGCTACTTGGCGTTGATCATTCTGATGCATGTCAAAATAAGACACCTTCAATCCAACTTAGCTTATTTAATTATGTTTATTTACAGTCTTTTCCGATGTGTTTTTTGTGTCTATGAGTTGTATGCAAATAATGTTATAGCAACCACATCAATTGTCTACTTTGCTAGTAATTACTTCCTTATCTTTTGTTGATGTTTCAATTGAGTCCCATCTTCACCTCTATGGATTAATGGTTTTTATTACCAAGTCTATGGCTGTCATAGTTGTTTTTCTCAACATTTTTGATATACTGCCATCCATATATTTCTAGTAGTTTTACGAACAAGCCAACCCAAGTTGACTACCTGTCGAGAATTAAGATATTTATGGGTTCCATTGACATTTTCGCTAAAGAAACCACAATGGTTAATGATGGAACTACCCAATTCAAATATGGGCTTACAAGTGTATCAAAATTGTTGGCCACAAAAGATAATCAACAATCCTCTGCAGCCATATATTTAGTGTTAAATAACAAATGTGTTATAGAATGGTATCAACAAATTCATGAATTTGTCATAGAAGGTTATTTTGTATTCAACAAAGCCAATGGAATGGGCATGTTTGAATATTTCATTTAAAATGTTGAAATTATTTTCAATGATAGCATGGCCTCTCATACTAATGTTTTCATGGTTTCCCTAGTGAAGATGTACAATGGGTTTAACTCAACAAATAGTGTAGTAGATGTAGAAGGAATAAGTTCAACATTATCTATGATTATCTTAAAACATACACACATTCATGTCGTTGATATTGCCCTACCTCATGTCATTAATTTTGAACTGCCTTATGTCATAAAAGATGCACCTCCTATTAATGGCAGATATCCTCTTCAATCTCCAAAATGTTAAAAATAAATGATCAACTTTTGATTGTTGAAGATGATAGTGATTTTGTTGCAATGTGTTTTCATTGTCATATGATGGGCTATCATAATGTGGAGATGGTGTACTATGGTGGGCTATCAAACTAAATGACATGAGGAAAATTGGGGCATTGCTTTCCACATGGAGTTTTTATTCTGCGACACATTATATAGAGTTGTTGCAACCACAAGAACGCCACACTAAAATTCTCAATGGAAAAACTCACGACCTTGTGAAATCAAGATGGTGGATGTTGATGACGGGGTTGGAGGAAATGGAGTTTTGAAACTATAGGGGGGAGGATTTGAGCTACCTAGTCGGGAGGAAACATGACTCCATCTGGCATCACCATCTAATGGAAATGGAAAAGATGTAATTCATCACAACAACTGTGATAGTCTAGGAGTTTGCAGTTTGTAATTTGAAGGGCACACTTAATCCTTTGTTATTTTACTATCTATTTATCCACAATTTATCACTCTCAAATTATAGGGCACTTACTTGGGAGTTCACTTTCTCTTGCATTTCTACGCTCTTACGGGATATTTTGTTTGATTTGGATGTACTTCTAAGTTTCACTTGCTTTTCTCACTGTAGATAAAAAGTGGTGTTAGTATGCAAATGCAAAACTAAGAAACTAAACTAACCAGTTCCTAATCTAACACAACTATTAATCTACCTCTGATAGAGCAATAGATGGAAAGGAGAGAATATAATGCCTGCACTTACCTACAAGCTTGCACAACTCCTCCTTTGATGTGTTATATTTTCACTTGATTACTTGATTGGTTGCTTCAAATTCATGGGAAAATGCGGGTAGCACTTCCCCTTGTTGTAAGATGATTTTAGCTTGATGGAATGCTTAATGATTGATAGCTTGCTTGGAAATGTTTTGGCAGCATATACTTGCAAATTTATAAGATGGTGTGCATGGAGGGTGACACCTCTATTTATAGTTAGAGGAAGGAAGAATGAGGGGTTGAGATTCAATGGTGGAGAATGGATGAGAATAGAGAAGGATGTAGAATTAGATTTCCATGTAGGAGGTAGATCAATGGTGGAGAATGGATGAGAATAGAGAAGGATGTAGAATTAGAAAATTGTAGAGATTAAAATAATCCTCCATTGAATTAAAAATTCAATGGAGGGAGAAAAATATTTGAATTTTTAAATATAGAAGAGGGAAAATATGAGAGGCTTCTAGAAATAGAAGCCTCTAGATTTGGAGGTTAGGTTAGTTTGGGATAAGGTGGAATTAAATGTGATTAGTAGAGTGATTAGATGGAGAAGCTATGTGTAGAATAGGTATAGAGTAGGTGGTAGGTGTGTGGTAATTTTAAATTCCTAGAAAATAGTTAATAACGATTAGTTAATGAGGTAATGAAAATATTAATGATGTATTAATATGACTAAGGATGGGATGGGATTATGGGATGAATAATAGAAATAATTGAGACATGATAATGGGGATAATGATAATAATTAATTTCACAATTAAATATTATATGGTTTATGAGTATGTTATTTGATAAATGATCATGTCAACATTTTACATGTCTACAATTTTCCCCTCTTTGAATGGTTATTGCATAGCAATGATCATTCAAAGAAAGAGAGATGATAGGATAGATGGTGAGGTGATGCCCCCTTGAGGGCTCGAGAAAAGAGGGAACAAGTTCAGTGACCACTTGAAAAGATGAAAGGCCTAAGGTAGCAGATGTAGAGGATGAGAAGATTTGGAGATGAGTAAAAAAGGGGAAGGGTTGAATGAAAGGGGTAGAGGATTGAGGATTTGGAGGAAAAAAATTCGAGACTAGGATGATTTGGATGAAAGGAGTAGAGGAATGAGTATTAGGAGACATTAGAATGTAGAGGAGAGAATTAGAAGATTAGAGGATTAGAAGATTAGGAGATAAGAGGATTAGATGAAAAAATTAGAGGAGTAGAAGAATATGAGATGAGCGGATTAGAGGAGATATTGGATGTTGGATTAGAGGATGCCCCAATCAAGGGGCGTGAGATTTGAAGGATTTAGATTTGAGGATGCATCGGTTAACTATGTATGACAGGGGTGGGGATTTAAGATGTTTAGATTGGATTATTCCCCAGTCGAGGGGATAGGATGAAGATTTGGGATTATAAGATGCCCTAGTCAAGGGGTTATGATTTTGATAAGAGTGGGATGTGGATATCGATTGATCGATTAAAGGATTAATTGGATAGAAGGATGATGAAGTTAGATAGTTAGTTAGATGATGATGTGGATGATGATAGGATGGGGAGATTAGGATGCTTGGATTGGATAATTCCCCATTCAAGGGGATATGATGAAGATCTAGGATTATAAGATGCCCTAGTCAAGGGGTTATGATTGTGATAAGAAGGAGATGTTGATATTGATTGATTGATTGATTGAAGGATTAATTGGATAGAAGGATGATGAAGTTAGATAGTTAGTTAGATTATGATGTGGATGATGATAGGATGGGAAGATGATGGTAGAAGGGGGTGTGTTGTCATGATGTACCCTCTATAATCATCATTAGCAAAGTGATTTATGTGGGATAGAGCAAGGTGCACCAGGGTAGAAAGATTGTGGTTACAAAATTTCTAGGTGCCCTGTGCCCTTATATCATCAGACGGATTAATATGATAATGGTCCTCATATCATTGGACTAAAAAGAGTGGCCTCATATCATCGGCCAAAATAATACAAAAAAGAGCGTCCTCATATCATTGGACCGTGAAAAAGAAAGAAAAGAGGCCTCATATCATCGGCCAAAATGCAAATATAGACAAGTAAGTAGATAAAAACAAACATACAATCATATTTTTAATGATTTTTGGATTTTTTTAGGGTTTTTGGTTAATTATTAGGCGCTAGGGGTTGAAATCGGCGCATATGCGCATGAATCGGCACATATGTGCCAGAAATGGCACATATGTTCCAATCGTGGCACCTATGTGTCGCTAGGTATGTGGGTAGATGTTTTAGCGCCTATGTGGCGAGAGGGGGAGTAGAAATATCACTTATGTTTTGTATTAGCACCTATGTTATACATTGGCGCATATGTGATATAAAGTAGCACTTTTGTTAGGAAATGGGAGGGAGAAAATAGAATGGTGTTTATGTATCTGGGAGGGTATGTGGCGTAGCACTTTTGTTTTGAAATAATGCATTTGTTATAGATTAGTGCTTATGTGATAAAAAGTTTCGCATTTGTCAGGGGATGTTTAATATGATATGGAGTAGTGCATATGTGTCAGAGGGGGTGGGAAATGACGCTTATGTTTTGAAGTAGCACTTATGTTTTGAAATAGCGCTTATGTATGAAATAGCACTTATGTGTGAAATCGTGTTTATGCTAATAGAGTGGCACTTATCTAATAATGTTGGATTAGGAGGATTTATTGAGGGTAGAATGATTGAAAATGGGGATTGATAGTATGAGCAATAATAAGTGGGGACTAAGGTAACTTGTGTGATGTGTGCATGTTTTTTTAGGTGTCGTACAAGTTAGGCATCGACGTTCAGTTGCCTTGAGATATTTATTAGGGGGTGCGGATGTGGAGGCAAAGGAGTAAAAGGCGTCATTGTTGCATGTGTTGGGGCTTCAACATGTGGCGAGTATTCCCTTCATGTGGGTCAATCGTGGTTTACTGACAACACTAACAAAGCAATGACATTCAGAGACGATTAATTTTTGGCTACCGACTGGAGAGATGATGGTGACATTAAATGATGTCTATCATATCTACTAGCTTCTTATGTAGGGGAGCGAGTGGTATGGCACATGTCGAGGCCAGGAGTGAGATTGAGACTGCTAACTAATGTAGAGGATACACCCTGCGAGGGGTTACAGATAGACCTAGGGATTTACTTCAGAGAGGGGTATATAGAGTGTGTGTCGATGCTACTATGTTCCTTGATCAACTGCATTTTATTTCCACATGGTGGAGGTTGGTACTTTAGTATTGGATTTTTGGATGTGGTAGGATGAGAGAGTATTTTTATGGGTTCTAGTGGTATTGGTACGGTTGTACCGTGATTTACGCATAGTAGCTTACTGAGGAGGTAAGAGCATGGGAGCAAGCTTCCTACTACAAATACAGAGTTATGACCACATAATCGTTGGTAGACTGATTGGGATCTGGCAACAATGATGGGTTGGGGAGCCTTCAGCATATGGGTTGTATATAATCAGGGGGGAGGGAGCATTTGGGAGAGATGGATTGTTATAGGTGGTGGATTGATGAGATGCAGGTGGGTGATATCACATGGTGGCCATACTGGTAGTGTGAGGCGTGGGAGGGGGATAAAGTGCATTTGATGAGGATTAAGATACCATATTATTTGATTGGGGGCCAGCCATATATGGTAGAGTGGTATCAGTCAAATCGCGTGTTGCAACAATTTGGCCTTGTATAGGATATTCCTTCAAGATGTCATATATTTACACGAAATGCACAGGAGTCGGAGGATTAGGGTGTTGTGATTCCTGCAGATATAGTGAGGGCTAGTTTTGATAGGTGTAAGTTATCCCATGGCCACCTTTACCAACAGTGGAGGATCCAAGGACAATGCAGGGATATGTTGAGTGGTGGGTAGCCCGATTAGGTTGGCTAGATCAACACAACTGCTAGGCGGTATGATATTTTTTCATGGTCGCCATCAGGTATATAAGGGTATACTACAGGGGCAGGCATTAGTGGTACACATACCCCAGGGACAAGCTTAAGAGGAGTTACAGTGGGAACCTCCAGTCATTATTTTGGGTGGTCCACTAGTGCAGCAGCCAGTTGTTCACTCACCTATACATGATGCACCAATGCAAAGTCCAGATAGGCTAGAGGTGGATGTGATGGAGATAGATGATATCACAGGGTTTTTACAGGTAGTTATGCCACCACTGGTGGATATAGCAGGGCCATCAGGTACCAATGTTATAGGTGCAGGGGTTACAGGATTAACAGGTGCCTCGGGATCAGGTGATACATGTGTCAATTTACAGGTGCATATTGATAATTTGGAGGCAGAGGCATGGGCACAGACTATAGAGATAGTAGTGTTGCGATCGAGAGGTGTATCTTGTTTGAGAGAGGTACGAGATTTGAGGTGAGAAATGATCATCTTGATAGTGGTGATGGGTTAGAAGGTGGGACAACGAGATACAAATATTGCTCATCTACAGGGGGAGTTGGCGTGGATACAGTAGGTGGTGGAGGATTTGAGATAGGAGAGAGATCGGACCTTACGGCATCAAGATAGGTATCACCGTCAGCGTGATGCCTGTAGAGATAGATATGGTCCACTAGATGGAGTGGAAAAGGGGGAGTGAGACATAGAGTGCTTCTCAGGGAGTAGGAGTGGCGATATCCCCTATTACTTCACAGAGAGCATGACAGATGGTACCCTCGGCCATAGTGTCATTACGGAAGTATCAGGATGTAGTGGATGAGACGAGATACCATGAGGGCCTTATGTCTCATGAGCTACTGGAGTCACGGTGATACATATGGTATTTAGTTGAGCATAGATCAGGACAACCAACGGCCTCAGGGATTACTGCTAGTATGATACAACCTCCACCAAATGGTGTAGGTGATGATACTGACAGCTCAACACAATGATGATCATCATTTTGGTATATGTGGCTGATAGCAACTACTAGTTTTTATACTGTACTATGTGTATGTTATTGGATCTTTGATGATGGTCATCATGGTCGCAGTCTTGATGTATATATATGGATTATTCACAATGTATCATTTTTTTAATGAGGTACATGATGAGTTACGAGGATGTATTATTTTGTCATTTTGTATTGATAATATTGATGACATGAGTTGGTAAGATTTATGATGATTATAGTGATTATGATGATGATGTTTATTGATTAGATGATGTTATTTTATTTTGTGTTGATGATATATAGTGATGGTATATGATGATGATGTCGTATATGAGATGATACTTGTTTACTTTATTTTTATTATGATGATGATGTATGATGATGGTATTGTGTTTACCATGGTCGTATAGAAAAATGTGGTGTGATGATAATTTTGATGACAGTTTTATTTATCAATGTATAGATGATGTGATGGTCATTGTGATATTTTGACAATTATGACGTATTTATGATGATGGCGTTGCTGATGAGAAAATGTTATGTTCTTTTTTACGATATATGGTGATGAGGTCATAGATGGGATGATGATTATGTACATTATGTTTTGTTGTTAGGATGACGTATGATGCGTAGGATGGTATTTATCATGATAATCTAATATATGTGGATATAGTTGATGTGATGGTATTTTTGATGCTAACTTGTTTTATTGATGTATATGGTTGGTGTTATTCTCGATGATGTAATTGGTGATGTATGTTTATGATGGATAGTATTTGTTATTGAGGAGTTAATACTGTTAGAGAATTTTATTGATGATTATGGGATATGGATAGGATGATGATGATGGCTTTTAGATTTGAGTTATGGATTGTGGTGTAAAATTAATGTTTGGATAGATGGATGTCATGATTTATTATGAAATGTATTATGGAGTAGATTAGTTTGATGGTAGTTTATTTTTGTATGTTATATTGTAATTATTGTATTTACATATGGGAAATGGAATGGATACTGAAAATGTTGGTAAAGATAGAATTTAAATTTGTACAAATATTTACAACACAACTGTTGTGCGAAATGAGGTAGAATAGTAGAGAGAAAGGGAAGTGAGGTCAAGGGGATGGATAACGATAATATGTAGATAGGGGGATGGAGAGAAATGAAGGCCTCAGGATCTTGCAAGGGTTACATTTCTCAGCATTTGACTTAGATTTTACTGAATGTTGTTATTTCCCAAAATAAGCACACAAAACAAAGTCAAAGAACAGATGTGCTAAAACACTCACAAACGTGCTAAAGTATAGACAAAAGCTCTAAATGTGAACAAATGCATTGATCCTGCACAGAAAAAAGTAAGCAGACAAAAGCGCTAAAGTTTAGACAAAGGCGCCAATACACAGAAAAAGGTGCCAAAGTATGTACAAACACAATGAACCTGTAGAGATCATAGTCACAAGAAAAAAGTGCTAAAGTTTATGCAAAAGCGCCACAGGTTTTACAAAAGCGATAAAGTAGGTCCCTATTGCCACATAAGTTATTATTTTGTCCAGAAACATTGTTTCATGTCAACAACGCTATTACTTTTGCATAAGCGTTGAATGAAATGTCAAAATCGCTAAAATAGAATACTGTCACGAAAATTTGAAAATTTAAGGTGCAGATCGGAACGATTTTTTTTCAAATTTGAAAAAAAAAACAAAAAAAAACAATTTGGTGGGTAAGCCCCACGGTGTGTGCCAAAATGTAGACAAAAAGTGATGTTAGTACATGTAAATGCAAAAAAAAAAAAACTAAACTAACTAGTTCCTAATCTAACACAACTATTAATCTACCTCTGATAGAGCCCTAGATGAAAAGGAAAGAGAATATAATACATGCACTTATCTACAAGATTGCACAAACTCCTCCTTTGATGTGTTAGATTTTCTCTTGATTGCTTGATTGGTTGCTTCAGATTCGTGGGATAATTTGGGTAGCACTTCCCCTTGTTGTCATGTAAGATGATTTTAGCTTGATGGAATGCTTAATGATTGATATAACTTGCTTGGAAATGTTTTGGCAACATATAATTGTAAATTTCTAAGATGGTGTGCATGGAGGGTGGCACCTCTCTATTTATTAGTTAGAGGAAGGAAGAATGGAGGGTTGGGATTTTTCCATGTAGGAGGTAAATCAATGGTGGAGAATGGATGAGAATAGAGAAGGATCTATAATTAGAAATTTCTAGAGATTAAAATAATCCTCCACTGAATTTAAATTCAAGGGAGAGAAATATTTGATTTTTGAATATAGAAGAGGGAAAATATGAGAGGCTTCTAAAATAGAAGTCTCTAGATTTGGAGGATAGGTTAGTTTGGGATTAGGTGGCATTAAATGTGATTAGTAGAGTGATTAGATGGAGAAGCTCGGTGTAGGATAGGTATAGAGTAGGTGGTAATTTTAAATTCCTAGAAAATAGTTAATAGGGATTAGTTAATGAGGTAATGAAAATATTAATGGTGTATTAATATTATAAGGATAGGATGGGATTCTGAGATGAATAATATAAATAATTGAGACATGATAATGAGGATAATGATAATAATTATCTCACGATTAAATATTATATGGTTTATGAGAATGTTATTTGATAAATGATCATGTCGACATTTTACATGTCTACACTCACCACACAACAGGTGTGTCATCAACATCAACATAGACTATATTGACATGTGTCATCAAAACATATTATAATTACAATGTCATCAGGGAACTCTTCAATCTCCTTGGTTGGCATGCATCGTTAGATATATTCACACGGTTTTTTTTTTAAAGCCTTCAATTTTAAGTTCCATAGGTGAATGAATATTACTCCCTTACATTGTTATGATTTTTTGGTGATATAGTTCAGTGAATCAAATCATAGTCACACACTCAGGGATCTTAGACTCAATTTAGCATTTGTTGAATATAAGATACAAAATTGTATTTTAAATACAGTTTGTAGTATAACGAGAATAATTTTGTGGATATATGATTCCCAAGCCATACATAATTTTAGGATCCTATAAAAACTATGTTATGTATATTAGTGTAGAGGTAAAATTTCATAGGAAAAAAGAATCACAATAAAAGTGTTGAAAACCTTATTCTTAAGTTATAGATCTCGATATGTGATTTAATTAAGAGAGTCACAAAAATATTAGAAGGAATGGGTTAAATTGACTATTTAACTTTGTTGTAACAACCAGAACCACACTTTCAAAAATGTAAAGCGAAATCAAAGGTGCATTTTATTCGGCCATATATGGACATTATTTTACCTCATGTAGAAAATAAACACTTGTTGTGTTATAAATATGGAGATGTCCTACTCGCTAGGGCTAGTCATTGCTAGCTAAACAATCCCCAAAGCTAGTTTGTTGGAGGCTCCCATTGTGGGAAGAGCCTTGCTAGGAAGTGTCCTCTTCATGAAAACTCTTCCCAAAGGCCCCTTTCCGCCTGCACTATTATTTCCGGATATTTCCTGTCACTTCATGTACAATGCACAGCCACCGGCTGGAGCGTGCATTTCACAAAATGATAGGAATCAACATGTTCCTCGTCTGTCTTTTAGGAACTCATGTGCATCAGGCATTAAGGAAAATTTTCATATTGACTGCATTTTATATCTACAATGATGATACGGCGGGAGACTAAGTACGTGATGTTTGCTACCAAGATTACAGGATCTCTGTGTATTACTGATAATACACAAACTAGATTAGAAGCCATAAGATATAGTCATTGATAGAGATATTTTTCTGCGGTTGGCTGTTATCAGCGTTCATAACACACAATTCTCATTTAAACAACACCTTTCGGTGTAATTACCACACACAACATATTGTCATTCATAGAAGTAAGAAAATGCCTGTAAATCCACTTCTAACGACGAAGATGAACACATTGTGATACAATTAAAATTGAGAAATTGTACACATTTCCAACGCTTCAATTATAATCATATAATGTCATCCACTGCCAATCTGAATCTCAATATCAAAAATTATGTGCAAAGGGTTTGTTATTGGATGTGCTTCACATTCTGCTTACTACACGCAACCCTCTGTAGACTGTAACACATTTCTTTTAACTATTGCAGACCTGCATTGCTAAGAATGTGTTGGTAGACATGTATGCAAAATGTGGAAGCATACACTAGGCACCACAAATTTTATGACAAAATTCCTCAAAAAATGCGGGTTTCATGGAATGCCAAAAACGGTGTTCTTGACAAGGCTTTAAGGCTTTTCAAAGAAATGCCTCAGCCATATGTCATCTCAAGCAACACCATGTTTATAGGATATGCCCAAAATGGGTTTGTTGAAAAATTCCTTTGAGGCATTGAACCAAATGTAATTGGCAGGTGTACAACCCATACTCCACAACCTTTGCTAGCATCCTCCCAGTTGATGCCAAAATTGGAGCTTTGGACCAGGGTATGGACATCCATAAAAGCATAAATAATGGAGGATTTTCGAAAGATGTTGTAGTTGTAAGTGCCTTGGTAGACATGTATGAAAAATGTGGGAGTATACACAAGGCACATAAACTATTTGATGAAATGCCTCAAAGAAATGTTGTCGCATGGAATACGATGATTGTTGGATCACACACAAAATGGATTTCTAGGTTGAGGTTTTATGGATTTTGAAAGAAATACCCCGACCAGATGTCATCTCATGGAATGCCATGATTGCAGTATATGAACAAATGAGTTTGTTGCAAATGCCTTAGATGCATTTAAGCAAATGCAAATGACAGGTGTAAAGCCATAATCCATAAACCTTTGCCAGCATCCTCCCATACTGTACCAAGATTGGATTTTAAAATATGGTATATACAAATCCATCAAAGTATAATAAAAGGTGGATTTTGTTATATTTTGTAGTTGAAGTGCCCTTGTAGACATGTATACATAATATGTGGAAGGATACACAGGCACACAAATTATTTGACAGAATACCTCAAAGAGATGTGGTCTTGTGGAATGTTATGGTTTCTAGATATGGAAAAAAAATTGTTTGTTGATGAGGGCCTTGGAATTTTTTTTTTAGAAAATATAATTGGCAAATGTAAAACTAGAATCCACATCCTATGCAACATCCTCCCAACATTGTACAAAAAATGGGAGGTTTAGAACAAGGTACAAACATCCATCGATGCATAATTGAAAATGGAATTATGTCAGATATTGTTGCAAGTGTTGTGGTAGACATGTATGCAAAATGTGGAAAGCATACATAAGGTACATGGATTGTTGTCAGAAAATTCCTGAGAGAGATGTGGTCTCGTAGACTGCCATGATTGTAGGATATGCACAAAGCAGGTTTGTTGAAATCTCCTTTAAAACTTTTAAACAATGCAATTGGCAGGTGTGAAGCCAAACATCACAACCTTTGTCAACATCCTCCCAACCTGTGCCAAAATGGGAACTTTATATACAGGGTACATAACATCCATCAAAGGATAATTGAATGGAAAACCACTTTCTATAAAACAACACCATTAACCATATGCAGATCATGATTGTGCATGATTTTGGTTGAATACATCGTAGTAAATATGATTCTTGCAAATCACGAAATTATATTATGAAGCTAAAATGATGTGCCTCCTTTTAGGGGTCTTATCTCAAGGATATTAAATACATGTAATTTACAAAGATATCTACAACCTTAGAGTATAGAAGATCATTTATCCAAGCTTGGTTTTTTAAAGAAACTTATTGGATTATTAATATTATTGGTATAAATGTACATGAAACTTATTAATACTATTACAATATGTTAGGGTGTCCATGCAATCAATGAAGTGGGGAATTAAAATAATTATCTATAACAAGAGTTGAATTCGATAGCCATTTAGATGTTTTTATGAGTTTAAAAATAAAATATTTGCAAACATTTGAAATAATGGTTGATGCGAGGAATTCAAAAACTCTCCGTGTTCCTTTATATATACACAAAACCAATACTTAGGTGCAAACCACCAATAAAACAAGTAGCAACAACAACGACTCACAAGGAGATTTCCCCCAACCATATGGACCTACTAGATTGAGAACAGATATCTCGTATGCACCCATCTTGAAATACAATGATTAATGAGTAAGGCATGATAGGACTTCGAGACTTTGACATTAGCCATGAATAGATAATGAATAACGTCCCACCAATTTTCATCACACAATTCCTTCCAATTGCGCACAATTTCGCAAAGGAAAGGAGACATATATTAATGCCTGAGCTAAATGACACTCAATTGGACTCAAAAATGTTCTTATGCAAAGGACGAGAGGTCATGTTGACATCTATCTTGTGGCTCAACTCATAATTGGTTCATGGGGCACTTAGACAGGTTGTGAAGGCTTTAGATCTCTGCTACAACCTTCCCACAAGTGACATTCTGACTCTGCATTTAATTCTACTCAGCTCGCACTGGATAGCATGAGCTGCTATATTGAGTGCCCAATGGAAGCACCAAATTTTTGATTGATTGGGAAATCTACTGCTTCACATTCAGAAATTAGGATTTGGTTCGTGGAGGTGAACATCATAGGGAATCACCACTAACATAATATGTGGATACAATATGATCTTCAAAGTCTGTATATGATTTTTAAGGGCTACCTACAACAAAAAATTGATTCTCGAATTCAACAATCAATCGATGTATTCAATCTCCATAATATTGTATTGAATCCAATGCTTATGATACATTGCGAATTTACTATGTTTTCAGCATTATATGTTCCAACTTCCCTTATAAATGTACACCACATCAATTGTGTAGTCATATGCCAAGTAAGTGGGGTGAATCTGAATCATTGATTGGTTTCATTCTTTTCTCCTCACATTTTCTATATAATGATTAGGTATTTATTATCCTGCCGAAGACAGGTATATAGTCATCACCAAAACCAATATTCACTTTTGCAATAGCCAATCAAAATACATCATTTGTAATTTAATAAATTTTTAATAAAATTGATATTGATTTATATATATATTTAGACTTTTTTCTATAATTTTATTGGTTAGAGCTTTATTTCTCATGGAGAAAAGATTTTTCATTAGTTAGTTTCTATTTTAACCTTAACCAATCAAGTGTCCAAAAATTGAAATATAATCCTTTTAAATAAAATGCCAAAGAAAAACCTTACTATTTGAGAACTGTAAGAAAATCACATGCTTTTTAGTTTTTTATTTTGTCTTTTCTAATTTTTACATTGATCTTTCTCTTATCATAAAGTGATTTAAATTTTCCTTATAATTTAAAAACAATTTACAAATTTTACATACTCAATATAAATTGACCCACATGCCACCAACCATTATGTTATTTTAATGAATGGAAAAACAAATAACAAATTTATTAATTTGATGATTTGAAAAGTATTGAAGGATTTAGGGTTCAAGCAATTTTGAGAAAGTTTACTCTTTTCGTCCAAATAGCTCGAAAGTTACCTGTTGTCACTACAGATACTTTTATATCGTCTGAAGGAATTAAAAAATTCCATAATTTCTCTCACTAATCCCAAGCATTTAACTAAGAAAATGCAAAAAAAAAACTACTGTTTAAAATGACCGGTAAACCAATATCTCACCTAGGTTAAGATTTCATAGAAAATTCCTATTCCACTTACTCTAATAGCACAAAGAGTAATTTTTTTGTCACAAAAAAAAACTCTTTTATATCTTTTAAATAAGTAAGGAAATTTGTTTTCTAAATGGAAACTTATGAGATTCTTATTACTAATAGTAACTTAGCAACTTACCACTGTTGGCTCTTGATCCCCTAAAACAACGCAAAAAATGACAAGGGTCATTGTAGTTCTCATCATTTAATCTTAAAGAATGTCAAAACCAAGCAATGTTCAAGGCTATCTATAAATGGGGATGAAAGATACAATGATTGGCTAATTCTTTTCTCTAGAATTTAAAATGCTTGAAAGGAAATTCAATAACTGAAATTGAATCAAATCTAACAAACTGAAATAAATAGTTGAAATAAATTTAATCTGACAAATGAAATAACTGAAATAAAGAAATGACGGTAAAAAATGAAAGTGAAGTTTCACAAGAAAATACTAAATAAAAAACACACAATGCTGATTTAAACAATCTAAGCAAACAATAATGATCTTATATTCTAACAAAACAATCAACCATCCTTCTCCTTGGGTAAGAGTGGGTCATTTGTCTTCCCTCAGAGTTGGGTTAAAAAAATAAACAAAAGATGCTACCAAGATACTTGGACTATAGATTTTATTAATGAGAAATGATGTTACAAAAAATCATACATCTTCTACCACTGTTGCATTGAGTGCTTTGGATAGATTTATAATGTCAATACTCCAAGATTAGAAAAATACTTACCTATAATCTTGGCCAAGACTTGACTACTTCTTCCACTTTACTATAAGATAAATGTGGAAGGAATTTATTCAACACTACAACTCCAGATTGAACTACATCTTCCACTTACATTTAACTACTACTTCTTCCACTTTCCAAGGAGACAAATGTGGAAGATATTTATTCAAACACTACAACTCTAGATTGAACTACTTTTTCCACTTGACAAGTCCACTCTTACATGATTAAATATTTCAACGTGATAGTTTTCCCACCATATTCTCATCCTGTGTATTCAATTTGAAGAATATGCTCCTTGTTGTAAGTAATCTAGAACATTTTGAATTCTTTTTTCATTGAGAAATGATTGAGATATCGCAATTCTGTTGAACCTATGTTTTTTGTCTTATTTACTTTCGTTCAACCTTATCCTATTAAAACTTCAAATGAAGATATCTCCTCAATTATTTTTGTTTTGTAAAAATGGAGAGATATTTTTTCTCCTAGGAATAAAAGGAACAAAAACCTATCTTATTTCTCATTTTTGAGGTCTACAACATCAATTAAAAAGAGTCATGTGTTGAATGTGTGAGTCATGCGCTTGACAACCTTCTTATTCAAAGCCTATATTCATAAGTATTATTTTTGTGTAAAAATAAAGAGAGGTTTTTCCTCCTATAAATAAGAGGAATAAAAACATCTCATTTTCTCAAGTAGAGGTCTCTAATTTCTGTTAGAGAGAGTCTTGTGTTGATTGTGTGAGTCATGTGATTAACGACCTTCTTCTTCAAATGTGGGTATCTTTGTAACTATTATTGTTGTGTAGAAACAAAGAGATGTTTTCTTCCTAGCAATAAGGGGAACAAAAACCTCTCTCAATTTCTCATTTGGAGGTTTGTAGTTTCAATTAGAGAGAGTCTTGTGTTGATTGTGTGAGTTTTGCACTTGAACAACCTTCATTTTCAAATATGAATATCTTTTTAACCATTATTGTTGTATAAAAAAGATAGGATTTTCCTCCTAGAAATAAGAGGGAAAAAAAAAACCTCACTCACTTTATCATTTGGAGGTTTGCAATTTCAATTAGAGAGAGTCATGTGATGATTGATTGAGTCATGTGCTAGGTGAATGAGTTTTGTGCTAGCTGCAATATAGTCTAGAGAATATTCCAAAGTGTTCTAAAGTGATTTATCTTTAAAATATCTTAAAATTACCTTCTCATACACAATACTGCACTCCAACTTACAAGAAATATTAGGTAATGAAACATTCAGATTACAATGGACTTTTCAAAAATAGATCAAATATATTCTAAATGTTATCTTAAATAAGCTATCTAGTTCTTAAGACTACGTCTAAATCCACTTTATAAGAGAAAGAATAATTTTATCGTGTGCATTATATGAGACTTATTTTTGTCTCATCAGAGATTTCACATAGAGGTTGATAGAAAGGTTCGATAAGAAGGATCCTAAGATCTATGTTTTTACAAAGTTGACACATTTGAGACAAGTTGGCACATTTGATGCCTACTTTGCGGAATTTTAGAGGTTATCATTCATGGTTGTGGATGTTTCTGAAAGATTATTGACCTCCTTATTTATCAAGGGATTGATATAGATTTTGCGGGGTTGGGTGAAGGAATTTGGTCCACTTTCACTACAAGATGTTATCACGAGAGTACATGACTTGGAGTTCTTTACTCCTAAGAAAATATTTCCATTTAAGTTTCTTTCTACATCTTTTTCATAGAAGTTGGACAAGGGAATTGAATTTTCAAATAATCCTTACATGAAAATTGAGGCTAGAGATAAGTTTCAGATGAAGAATCTATGTTTCACATGTAAAGACACATGGGAACCAGGGCACATTTGCAAGGGAAAGGGAAAATGCACTACATTGAGGTGTTTTTGGAATAGGAGAATGAGGCTTCAAATAGTGATGTGCTAGATAATCATAGTGAGAATGAGGAGTTGGAGCCTACACAAAAATAAGATCCCACATCAATAGGTACTAATGCTACATTGTCTGGTACTACCAAGTGCAATAAATTCAGGGTTTATGGTGTACTTCAGGGGCAGTTGATGTCATTGTTGATCAATAGTGGAGCAACCCAAAACTTCATTGACAAGGCAATAGTAATGCAATGAGGGTTACAATTTTAATACTTTGAGGTATTTAACATGGTTTTAGTAGACAAATTTACTATGACATGCATCAAGTATGTCCCGTAGCTCATTATTGCGTTGGGCAATCATACGGTGACCGATGATTTCTAGGTGGTTGGTATTGGGAATACCAACATTATATTGGGTGTATAGTGGCTACATTTTCTTGGGGAATTCAATTAAAGTTTACAAACTATGGAGCTTAAATTCAAAGCAAATGAGAAGCATGTGGTGTTATGAGGAATGTCCAATGGAGCTCTGAGAGTGGTTATGACCAAGAGGATAGAGATGAAATTTAGGCATGGTGATATAGATTGGTCAGTTCATTTCTTCGTTTGGACAAAGAAGACATGTTTTGGTAAGTAATATTACCACATTACATATAATCCTTGTTGGATAAGTATAATGGAGATTTTGGTGAGATACCTCCAGGGAGACCACATGATAGAGGGTTTGAGCATGTAATATAGCTTGAGGAGGGGGGCATGACAATTATTACTGCTCCTTATCATAATCCTTGAATTTTTAAGGAAGAGATCAAGAATATTATCAAAGAGTTTCTCGACATGGGACATATTAGGCCTAGTTCTAGTCCATTTACTTCTTTAGTGGTGTTGGTGAAGAAGAAAAGATGGGACTTTCAGAATGTGTATTGATTAACGCGCACTCAACAAGAAGACTAACAAAAAATGGTATCCCATTTCTAGGATCGATGAGTTACTTGATGATCTACATGGCGTGGATTAATTCTCCAAAATCTATATGTGTTCAAGATACCATCAGATTAGAGTGCATGAGCAGGACATACACAAGACAACCTTCTGGTGCTATTATGGACATTATGAGTTTTTGGTGATGTCATTTGGGTTGACCAATGCTCCAGCTACAGTCTAGTCTTTTATGAAACATGTCTTCAACTGTCACTTGCGGAAAATTTTCCTAGTATTCTTTGATGAAAATATAATAAAACAACAGAACATGGGAGGATCATCTTAGATACCTTGATAAGGTCTTGTCTATTATGGGAACACACTCGCTTTATGCAAAGGATTTCAAGTGTGATTTTGGGATGAGGGAGGTCCTCTATTTGGGTTATTTTATGAGAGCAAGATGATTCAAAGTGGATCAGATAAAGATATGGGTGATTATTGAATAGCCACCGCTAAAGACTTTGACTCATTTGAGAGGCTTCTTAGGACTTTATTGTTATTACAGGAGGTTCGTGAAGGGGTGTTAGTTGAAAGCACCATTAATATATTTAACCAAAAAGTGGACATTTACTTAGTAAAAATATTTACAACATGTATTTGATCACCTTAATAAGGCAATGAGCATATGCCCAATGTTAGCATTACTAGATTTTTTGTAGCCATTTATTCTTTAATGTGATACTTCAGGTGTGGGTATTGGTGCAGTACTGATGAAAAATAGTAATTTCATTACATATGAGAGTCGAATATGAGTATGGTAGAGAATGGGTACTCTACTTATGATAAGGAGATGTTGGCTATTTTTCATGCCTTGGTCAAATTCCAACAACATTTGGCAAGCAACAAGTTTGTGGTTCAAATAGATCACAATAGCTTGAGGTATTTCACGGAGAAAAAAAAATACCTCAATGGTCATTAGCAAAAATGGGTAAGAAATATACAAGCTTACGATTTTGTTATAGAGTATGTGAAGGGAAAGAACAATGTAGTTGTTGATGCATTATCCAGGCAGCCATCCCTTTGCTATGTAAGATATTTTAGCTGATTGGAAGGATCATATCTTGGTTGAATATTCCAAGAACCAGTTTACTTGTGATATTATGGATGGATTGATACAAGATGACATGTATAAGGTTGTGGATGATGTGATATACTACAAGGGTAGGGTATACCTTGTTCCTGAGTTGAGGATGAAGAAGAATATCTTAAGTGTCGTACATTACACACCATTGGCATGCCATCTAAGGTTACTTCAATACTTACAGATATATACATGAGAGAGTTGCGTGGAGAGGGTTGCATGATGGTTTCCTTAAACATATTAGAGAGTGTGGGGTTTTTAAGCAGAGAAAATCTAAAAAACTCATTCCCTATAGGATTACTTCCTCCATTGCCCATTCCAGAGTATAAATGGGAGAGTATATACATGGAATTCATTACTGGCTTACCCACGGTTCAGGATAAGAATTACATTTATGTGGTGGTCAGAAGATAGACCAATTATTATCACTTCTTTGCAATATCCTTTGAGTACAAGGAACCACATGTAGCAACATTATTATTTGAGGAGGTTTTTAGGCTACATGGATTTCCTAATAACATAGTTAGTGATCAGGACAACAAATCATGAGTACATTTTGGCAGGAGTTGTTCAAGATATCTGGTAAAGAGTTGACACCGAGTGTCAGTTATCATTTGTAGAACGATGGTCAGACCGGATCGTGAGTAAATGGATATAGGGTTGTTTTTGTGGAGTTTTGTGGCAGGGAGTCAGAAGGCATGGATTAAGCGGGTGTATTAGTTTGGGCGCACATTGCTACAATACAACCTATTATATGAGCATTGACATGACACTATTCCAAGAACTTTATAAGTATGATGCTTCATCATTTTTTGATTTGGTGATATCATATAGTTGAGATCCTAAAGATCGTGATTGGATTTTGGAAAATCAAGACATCACGATAACTTTCAAGGAGAATATGCAACAGGAAAAAAATCAGTAGAAGATGTATGCTAATAAGCACAGGGTGGAGATATCATTTGATGTGGGAGATTTTGTGTTCCTTCGCCTACAACCTTATAGGAAATCCTCCTTGAAGAAGAGTGGTGCAGAGAAAAATGAAGACACGATTCTATGAGCCTTATAAGATTATGAGATGAATTGGAAGGTTGCATATGAGTTAGAGTTACCCGAGCATAGCAAGGTCCACAACACTTTCCATGTGTCTTACCTAAAAATGAAACTTGGACAACATATTGAGCCATCTATTGAGTTTCCACCATTGGATGAGGAGGGAAAATTGATTCTAGTTCCTAAATCAATTATTGAGGTGTGAGAGAAGAAACTCAGGATCGAGTCATCATAGAATATCTAGTGCATTGGAAGGATTTTCCATTAGATTTTAGACTTGAAAATTATAGCACCAGTCAAGTAGGGCTTATTGGGTGCCTAAAAAGCAATCTTGGGATTGGGAGACTCTAGATAGTGCCTTTCCAAGTGATTCTCGAAGGCATGAAAGTATGTAGGAGAGGGACCTCCCTTTTTCAAGGTTTGTTCCCTTGGAAGACAAAGTGGGGTTTGGAAAAGAGTTATTGGAAAGGAATATCTGAGAATTGCACACACTTCATGAATGGCAGAGGGCCTATGTATGTGCATACACTTCTATGTCTGAGATGTACCCCTAAATCCCACTTTATCCTTGGAGATTTCACTTTGAAGGCTTGACTCGAGTCATAGTTTTTGACAAAGGACTAAAGGCATGTGATTTAAGTTCATTGAGTCCATTTTTAAGGCTAAGTCCAACCTTGTTTGGAAAAGTGCAGGATTAGGGTATCAAAGTCATTTACAAGGATGACCATAAGAGGAGTGGAAAATCAAATTTATGTTCATTTGTTATTGTCTCTCAAGAACCAGTTGAAGTGAGCCCACGTGAAGATTTCAAATCAGGCTCAAGGAGTGAAATCACAAAGGAGGTCACTTAGGAGGGATACCCAGTGAGAAGTCATTGATAATGGGTGCATAGTCTAGAAGGGTTAGTGTAAGATGATATGATTTATACCTTCAAATCCCTATTGGGTCAGTTTCTTGCATTCATAAGGAACTTCGAAAACTTATCAGGCATAGTAATGAAGGTAAATGACAATTTGGGTACTGGCAAAACATAATTGATTGTTTCTTTCATCAGAGTTTCATGATAGTAGTACAAATAGCATGGGCCCATGAAGGTTGGATGTAACAGAGTATGGTTGTCACTTTCAAGCTAATTTGACCAAATATGTTGATGATTGTAGCTAGGTTGGCTTCTTAAAGATCCTTAGTTTGTAAAGCTTGAGGAGTTATAAAGTGGTTTCAGAATTGATTTTCCATAACATGCTTAATGAAGGAAAATTTGATGATAGACTTCATGCTATTAATACATATAATATAAGATATAGGATCTACTACTGGGTGCTACTTCTTTAGAGGTATTAATTGGCACCTAAAAAATGTAAAAATCAACCTATTTTTTGTACAACTCAGAAATACTCAGATGTTCAAAGGAGATAATTAATTTCTGTATGTACCATGTTTGAATGTCATGCCAACTATTAGAGTAGGTCCATTTACCTTAGCTTCATGGATCACCTAGGTATTAAGAAATATATTACCTTTATTGTATTTATCCTCACCCACTTATGTGTGTGGATATTTCTTTTTATTTATTTAGATATTAGGGGGATATTATTTAGTTGTTAGGTATAGTTCTTTCCTTGATCTATGGTATTGACTAGATTCTTGATGTATAGTTCTCTCCCAAATCTATGGTCTTGACTAGTTCTTTCCTTGATTTATGGATTGATCTACGACCTTGACTGGTTCTTAGATTTTTATTCCTTGCCTATATAAGCAAGGCCCATTCTCATTGTATTTCATTAAGTTCTATAATAATATATGATATTGTTGCTCATTTGTTTGCAAAGGTTTTGGTAAGTTATTATGGCGAATTGCTTTCATCTTATTAATCGTGGTGCTTGATTAACATCTGAGTTCTTGGCTTGGTACAATTTGGTTATCATTTCTTTTATGGTATCAGAGCAGAAGATTGCTATTGACATTCGTATGTAAGTTGCGTGCATTTATATGTAAAACAAAGTCTTCTATTGGATCCGGAAGGTGGTTAAACCCTAAGATCGACTGTAAACTCGGTCATTTCTAGCGGCAGTATTTTTTTGGGTTTTTTTATTGCTACAGAGAAACTGACTGGTTCGGATCGAGATTCGTGTTAGTCTTGACCATTGAAATCCTTAGCCTGTGGTCATATAAGGGCTTCAATCTTGTGATTCCTACTAGTAGGTGCTTAACTCTAGCTCCCTTTAATTTTATTTGTGTGGTGAAGGCAAGAACATTTTATTTTGTTTTAGTGGCAACTAAAATAAATAGTAGAGCATAATATTGAAAAGTTTGTATCTTTTGATCGGTAACTCAGTTTTGAGTGTCATTTTTTACAAAATTATTTTTTTTGTGCTCTTTCCATTGGATATATTTATTTTGATAATTGTACTATTATTATAAAGTGTCATATTGTAACATGCACTCACTATAAAGTGCCAAAATCTGGGGCGATCTTTTTGCATTGTTTGGTTCTTGCATTTATTTTGGTGATTTTTTGAGGATGGCATCTTTATCTACTTCTTACATTAGATCATGTTGAGCCATCAACAACACATAATTACCACACATGTAAACCAAGAATGGAAACAATAATTAAGTGGAAAGGATTATGGGCTTTAACTTCTTTAGAACAACCAGTGTTCACTAGAGAATATGAGAAATTTCAGTACCAGTGCAAATTTGATGAGTGTATGGGTTTGATAGGAACTTATGTAAGTGACAGTAATTTTGTTTCATTTGGAAAAATGTGACTCTCCTTTCAAAATATGGGAGAAATTGGAGGATTTATTTGGTAAGGTGGATCATATGAGAGCCATGAAACTTGAAATTGAGATCACCTCTCTTAATCCTGAAGATTTTCCTAACAAGTTATATACTATCTTATCAAGTTCAAGAATTTGTTGACACAGTTGAAGGGGAGTGGAAGAGATAAGAAAGATGAAGAGTGTGTTTACTTTATTCTATCCAAGTTGAGAGGACCATTTCAAATATTTTGCTTCTACCTTTTTCTCTAGCATGGATGCCTTAGGTGACACATTCAAAATGCCTGACTTCGAAACATTTTGTGAAAGAATTACTATGGAAGAATCCAAATTGTCTCACCTTGAGTCTTCCACCTCTCAAAAGGCATTAGTTGCATCTAATCCTAAGGGCAAGGGAAAACCAAAAAGTAAAACCAAATCCACCCCTTCTCCATCTCAAAGTGCTCCTAAACCCAAAGAAAACAACTCTAAACCCAAGGAGTCTTCTAAATCCAAGAATAAGTCTAGACTTTCATGTTCTTTTTGTGGGGGTAGTGGTCATGAAGAACATAGGTGTTATAAGTGAATGTAAGCCTTAGAGGATGCAGTCAAGAAACACAAAATTTCTATCTCCACTCTAACTCCTTATAATCAACATGGCAAAGAACTTAATTTTGTTGGGAGATCTCATTCCCCTCTTACAGACAATTGGGTTATAGATTTTGGTGTTTCTCATCACATGAATTATTCCAAGGAATCTTTTTTTTCTCTAGGTTTGAGCTCTACTTCCAAAATTAAGGTTGGAGATTCTTCCTTTCTTTTTGTTGAGGGAAAAGGTGATATACAACCTTGATGATGGCAGTATCCAAGATGTATTGTATGTTCCTAACATTACCACAAATTTTCTTTCTGTATATCAAATTTTTTCATTCTGGTTAAGGAAAAAATAGTGACTTTTACACCACATGGGGCAGAAGTACGAAACTTTATTAAAGCCTCATTCACTTTTTACTGAAGGTATTGTTTATCAAAATTCTAGACTATATTACTTTGATGGTTTTGATGAAACTTCATGTATAGGGACAAGATTGGTTTCTCATGCAAATTCAAAGAGTAAGCTTTGGCATGAAATATTTAGACATCTCAATTACATATTTTTGAAGGAGTTGAGCACTCATGGTATGGTAGATGGTCTTCCTAGAGTTTCTTGTCTTGAGGGAGTTTTCTCTGGCTGTGGATTAGGGAAAAAACACCAAGATCCATTTCGTAATAATTTGTACAAGATAGTTTCTTCACCACTTGAGCTTGTGCATAGTGACTTGATGGTTTTTTCCTACCCCCTCTTTCAATGGAGCTAAGTATGCACTTACCTTTATTGATAATTTCTCAAGGCGTACTTGGGTCTATTTTCTCAAGTACAAAAGTGATCTTTTTTTTACACTTCAAATTCTTCAAGACTTTGGTCGAGAAAAAATATTCTAGTTGCATAAAGAACCTTCGTACTGATAATAGGGGGGGGAGTACTTTAGCAACGATTTTTCCAACTTTTTGGAAACTCAAGGCATTATTCACCATCATTCTTTTCCTCATGCTCCATAACATAATGTCTTAGTGGAATGGAAGATTAGAAATTTGAAGGAAATGGATAACTATATGATGCATTCTAGATATATACCTCCTATATATTGGGTAAAAGCAAGTTAATTGTTCTAACTACATTTAGAATCACACACCACACAAAGCACTTGAACATTTGACTCGAAAGGAAGATTTTTCCAACACTAAGCTAGATGTATCATTTTTTTGAGTCTTTGGGAGCCATGCTTGGGGCTTTGTGCTAAATAATAAAAGTAAAGCTTTGGATAAGAAAATAAAACCCTTGATCTTTGTAGGGTATTCATGAGAACATGAGAGCTTATCAAGTTTTAGCTCCTGATACTCATGACATTCTTTTTCAAACAACATGTTCAGTTTGATGAGCACTTCACTCCTCATGATTCTTCATCTTATTCCATGCCTCCTTCATCTTCTTCTTATCTTGAGGATCCTTTCTTTGAGGTGATTGATGAGAAGGTTATAGATGTTGTTGAGGATCCTAGTCCCACTAATGTTATCACTATGCCTAAGTAGGCTCGTACTATAGTTTTTGAGGTAGCATATTTCATACAGGATCTTCCACCCATTAGGCATCATGATGCACATTATACAGGTTCTGTACTTTTTTTGTCAGGAAGTTTCTGAGGATCCATAGTATTTTTCAAATCCTCATGGGATACAGGAGTGGGATGATACGATGACAGCTGATTATTATTCTTTGATGAAGAATCTTACTTGAGATTTGGTATCTCTTCCTAAAGTAAGAAATATGGTTAGGTGTAAGTGGGTATACCGAACCAAATACACAGCTGATGGGTCCATTGACAAGTATAAGGCTCATCTTGTTTCAAAGGGTTTTTCACAAGTTGAAGGTATTGATTACTCTCGAGACTTTTGCACCCGTTGCCAAGATGGATTATGTACGCCTTGTACTTGTTATTGTTGCATCACAGTGGTTGGTCACGTATACCATATGGACGTGAAGAGTGCCTTCTTACATGGATATTTACAAGAGGAAATATACATGGAGCAAGGTGTTGGATTTGTTCAGGATTCTTCTCTTGTTTGTAGGCTCTGAAGGTCTCTCTACGATCTCAAACAATCCCCTCAATCTTGGTATGAGAAGATGGATTATTTTCTTCTATCTACTAGTTTTGTTCGTTGCCACTCAGATCATACAGTGTATCTCTAGCATGTTGGTGAGGATATTGTGATACTTTTCTTTTATGTTGATGATATGTTACTTACTAAAAGCTCTTCTTCCCACATTCAGACTATTCAGAGGGATTTTTCTACATAGTCTGACATGACAGATCTTGGTTTATTGTATTGTTTCCTTGGTTTTCATATTTCTTAGATAGATTCAGGGATTTATTTGAGACAGCAAAAGTACGCCCATGATCTTCTTCAGCACTTTGATATGGCTGATTACAAGCCAAGTCCATATCCTTTTTAGTCTGGGGTTACTCTTACTTCCACATGCACCACTCCACTTTTTTATCCTACTTTGTATGGGCAGTTGGTTGGAAGTATCATGTACTTGACCCATACTCACCCTGATATTTCATTTGCAATAGGGATTGTATCTCAATTTGCACATTTTCCTCATAGTAGTCACTGACAGGATACTAAAAGGATTTTACACTATTGCATGGCCCTTCCCACTTTGGCCTACACTACACTAAGGGGTCTACTCATTTGGTTAGATATACAGATTCAGATTGGGAAGTTTCTATTTATGAAAGTTGTTCCACTTCTGGATATATTTTTTTTCTTGGTTTTTCTCCAGTTGTTTGGGCGTGAAAAAACCAATAGGCTATTGCACTTTCATCTTAAGAGGAAGAGTACATGGCAGAAATTACAAGTTAACAAATTCTTTGGATTTGACAGTTATTGAAAGAGTTTGGATTCCCACAGGATTAACCATTTGTACTTTGGTGTGACAACCAAAGTGTAATTAATTTCTCGCAACCCAGTTGAGAACCAGTGGACCAAGCATATTGAGATACACATCCACTTCATTCGTCAGCACATTTAAGATGGATTTCTTTGCTTAGAGTACATTTCTGACTCAGCATCAGGTTGTGGACATCTTTACGAAGCCTTTTGCATCACCTCACTACCTTGAGTTGCGTGGAATTCTTGGGGTTTCAAAAGTTGTTCTTGGGGGTGTTCTTGAGAATATCTTCCTTATTCTTCTTATTTCTCTTTCTTTATAGTAGGATTCTTTACTTCTTTTGGTTCGATATTTCTTCATGGATATATTATACATGAGTACCTCATCAGGCTGAGTTTTTGGGACTCATACTGTGGACATGTCACTTATATTTTGGCCCCTAACTTCACTTAAGGGGGGTGTTAGAATAGGTATTTACCTTAGCTCATGTTTACCTAGGTACTTTATTTACCTTTATTGTATTTATCCTCACCCACTTATGTGTGTGGATATTTCTTTTTTATTTATTCAGATATTAGGATATATTATCTACTTGTTAGGTATAGCTCTTTCCTTAATATATGGTATTGACTAGTTATTTCCTTGATCTATGGTAATGACTAGATCCTTGATGTCTAGTTCTTTCCTAAATCTATGGACTTGACTAGTTTTTTTGACTAGTTTTTTCCTTGATTTATGTCTTGATTTACGACCTTGACTAGTTCTTAGATTGTTATTCCTTGCCTATATAAGCAAGACCCATTCTCATTATATTTCATTGAGTTCTATAATAATATATGATATTGCTTCTCATTTGTTTGCAAAGGTTTATGTAAAGTTATTCTGGTGAATTTATTTCATCTTATTGTTCTTGGTGTTTGATTAGCATCTGTGTTCTTGGCTTGGAACAATCTAGTTATAGTTTCTTTTAGGAGATTGATTGGAATCCCCAAGTTTATAGTAACTTCTTTCAACCATTATGGTTAGCTTACTTATGTTTTCATACTCCCATCATTGGATAGGAAGGGTTCTTGTGTTTCACCGATATGACTTGGTGTGTTGTTGTCTTCAAATTGAACATGTCTTTTTAATTGACTGTGTTGCATCCTTAAATATGCGAACTCTGCCTCTTCTTGTTGATTTTTTCAGTACCTAGTGCTTTCCCACTATTTTTAGCTTCCTATTGAATTATTTCACTATTTTCATGCATAAATTGTTGGATATATTCCCTATCTTATCCATCCATTTTGAGTATGGTCTCCACTATATTTTCCTCTATCTACCCAAAATTGAAATCATCACTTGGGTGCATGTCATTGAGGATTACATAAAAATTACAAGACCATATTCTAATCCTTTTAGATATAACATTAATATTTTATGGAGTTAAAGTTCTCTTGAAATCCTTTCTTCTAAGTGATTTCAAATTCTGATCTCCTGACATCTAATTTTTAATGTATTTTCATCCATTTGAATATTCCATCATTAAAGTATGCATTAAAGGGAGAAAATACATTACTATTTAATGGTTGCAATCTATGGATAGTATTTGTGGGTAGAGTGATAAGATTTGTTCCCAATGCTCTTGAATCTTAGATTGTGTCATAAGCCACATGGCTACCATGAATATAAAATATAAGAGATACCTATTGAATGGTGAAACACCACCTAGAACTGATCTTACAAAGTGTTGCATCCAATTTAGAAACAATTCCTTAGTCATCCACGTGTGTTGGTGGACTGTCATAAATGCACTAGACTCACATTTTGAAATGTCATTTATTAATTTCCTTTATACTTTAAAAAGATAGAAATATGATATATTAAATGTTATTGTATTAAATCAAATGAGGAATGTGATCCACTCTATACACTTTGAGAGTACGTAAGGCAAACACTTCTTTCTTATATTTATAATGGCCCTCATCCCACAATTCTTAATATATTTCCCACTAGTTTTATCGCAATTCTATATTATTTGAGGTCCATATTTATTTTATTTATACATTATGTCTATGTTTTCATAATATGATGAAACTATATTTTGCCTAGTCATTATAGAAATATCTCAATCTAGGCCTTGTGTAGTCCTTAAAGACATATCTTGATGTCTCTTTCTAAATCCTATTGACCAATATCTACCAGTGAAACTATAATTGAATAGAGTAGACATGCTTTCATATATGTATTCTAGATGAGCCTTTAATGAATTTATTCGTAGCCCATGACCCATATTAACCACATCTTTTAATATGGTTGGGGGTTCTCTACATCTAGTGGTCATGACACCATTCATCTAGTTTGAAAACCAACCTGCAAAGACCTCCCACTTTTTTGTATTTCCCTTATGGGAATCCATTATCCTTGGCATCTCTTGTTTCTCCTACCATGTCTACATTCATCCAACATTTTCTAAAGAAAACTTTATTTGATGCAACTTTTCACTTTCCTCTACATTAACATTTACATAATTTTCTTATGATTGATTTACCTCAAGATCTTGAGGTGGATTGGTCTCAATTGGTTCTATTTGATTTTCCTTAGCAATTTATTCCTTGGATTCATGTATATAATTAATTTTGACACCCTTTTTTAGGGTACATATGTGACATGTGCGGTGGCCTCCTCCCTTTATTTTTCACTACCATGATGACCTACAATGTTTTATCAAATTAACATAATTAAATTTCTAATTGATACAAATATGAGTGAAATTTCATCTATACAGTTTTTTAGGAACATTTGATCTCACATATCACTAATTTATCAAGCTTATTAATTACGTGGGCATGTGTAACTATGGGTTAGTATTTCAAATTAGCAATTTGTTAGGCACTTTAGCTATTTTTCCATCCATATGGCCAATGACATGGCTTAGAAATGTGAAAATTAATACATGTGTTTATGGTTATTTCAATAGAGATTGACACTAATAGTACTAGGCTTCTAGTATGAAACACTAAGGTACTAGTTCCACACCATGGAGATTTTAGGACGAATGATGCACGTAAATAGAAACATTTTATGGATTAATGATGTGTAACTAAATTTCATAAAGCAAGAAAGTGGAGTGATATGGATGAAATCAATGACATTTAAATTCATTTACTAGTATTTAAGGACTATTAATTGACTAGGAACCACATTGAACAATGTAGTATATCAAGTGGTCATGTGTAATAGTTGGTTAGTCTTTTAAAATGAACATGGTCAATATAATTGAGTTTAGTATATTCAATGTTCAATTTGCCATAAAATCCTCAAATCTATTGTATAAATTTTCCACAAATCTACCATCATAATTTAAATATTGGCATTTAATATACTTCCTTCAAGCATAACATATACATGAAAATTACTAAATATATTTCTAATACAAATTAGTAATTTTGGCATTGAATACATTGTATCAATTGATTTTTTGACGAATTAAACGTTGCATATCAATATACATTAAAATTACCAAATATACATTGAATATGTAGTTGTATTTTTGGCATTGGATACCTTGTATTCATTTTGTTTTTGATAAATTAAACAATGAATATTTATATACACTAAAAATATTGAATATACACTAAAAATATGGTTGTAATTTTGTCATTTATTAATCAATACACGACCTCGACATATATTACAATATATTCAATGCCAAATTACTACGATCTATTCACTATAGTATATTGAATGCCAAAATTACTATAGTATATTCAATGTGCATTCATTCATTTAGAGTATAGGGGAGAGGCACTGGTTGTTGAGAACATTACATTTTATAAACACTTTTTTATTAGGGTGGGGTGTATTCAAAGTTTGATTGCATAGTAGAAAATGACAAATTTGTTGCAATATATTCAATGTAAATTCAGTAATTCTAATGTATATTCAATATTTAATATAATATTAACCATATATATTCATATAGTAACTTCATATATATACACTGAAATTACTCAATATACACTGAAAATATAGTTGTAATCCTAGTATTACCTACAAATATACTCATTTCATGAAAAATGTAGACAAACTATTTAAAAAGTCTCTAAAATATGAGTTCACTTGATGACCAGTTTGGTGATTTAAAACAAACAACAATATATTCAAATTGTATATTTAATTTTGTATGCATAGTAGAAAATGACAAAATTACAACCATATGCATTTAATGTAAATTCAGTAATTCCTGTATATATTTAAAGTTAGTTAATATAG
The DNA here is from genome assembly GCA_019776745.2 of Taxus chinensis. NCBI lineage: Eukaryota > Viridiplantae > Streptophyta > Pinopsida > Cupressales > Taxaceae > Taxus > Taxus chinensis. Next base: position 614,932,342 of record CM034152.1, on the reverse strand, counting down.
TATTAATCGTGTATATTCAAATATTATTTAGTTGTTATGTTAAGCGATATTCAATTTATATTCAAAAAATTCATTGTAAATTCATATATCAATGGCCATGCATTCTATATATAATAGATCAATGTGTATGCATGAAAACACCACATTTTTCCATTGAATATATCATATTATTACCATATATTTAGTCATTTTGGTGTATAGAGGAGAGGAAACATGTCTTGAGCACGTTGCACTTGCTGAACATTTTTTGTTATGGTGAGTGTATTCAGTTAACATATTCAATGTATATTCATCAATCTAGTGTATATTCAATGCATGTTCAATAATTTGAGTGTATATTTAACCACTTAATATAACATTAATCATGTATATTTAAATATTAACTACTTAATAAATACCACACATATGTATATTAAGATATTTTTTAGTTGTTATGTTAACTAATAGTCAATGCATATTCAGACATTCTTTACATATTCAGATGGTGACTTACACTTACCACGTGATTTTTTGGTCTACTACTAAATGACACTAATTATGATCTCTACCAATTTTTGAAAGAATCACTTGGATATTCATATATATCTAATTTATAATAGTCAATGAAATGCAAATTCAAATTTTGGGATTTGAGGGATTATTCAATTTTTGAAGGGATTTTAAAATTGTGCATTAATTTAGAGCATTAATTCTGCATTTTCTCAAAAAATGATGAGCCTAACATAATTTTTCCCCCATGTACTAGGTTAAATGAGGAGAAGGTTTAAATTGTTGGAAACAATTTCCGTTAGAACAAAACATGCAGGCATTAATCTCAGGTATAATTGTCATAGTGACAATAAGGAAGGAGTTCCCACTCCTATTGCAGCAGTAACAAGATATTTGATTCTTTCATTTCTTCTATTCTTCATTCTTCCATTCTTTAAATATTCATTCAAATTGTCCAAATCCCACCATTCGTTATTCTTTGGAGGAGCAGTATGTCTTGTCAAAATAATTATATATTTTCTCTTTATCTAGGATAAAAACATATTCGAAGTCTCTAATTATAGATAATTATGCCAAGAATAAGTTTACTAATGTTATTTTTGAAGAATCAATTGTGGATGAAAGGTATAAGATAATGGATGGTATCATTCTCTATAAGAATGGATTCTATTCAGTGTCCCAAATCAAAGGTAAAGAACAATATATTGAGGTTGTTCATGATGCCCCATTGGTTAGTCATTCAGGCTATTTCAAGACATACAAACAGGTTAGAGAAATATCTTTTGGAAGGTATTAAAGATGAGTTCCTTCAATACATATGGGAATTTTTGGTTTGCCAACCAAACAAGAAAAAACATAAATTTCAAACTGGACTATTGCAAACCTTCCCATTCACACTAAAAAAATGGGAAAATATCTCTATAGAATTCACCATCAGGATTTCCATGGTTCAAGGTAAGAGTTGTTTATATGTTATGGTTGATAAAATCACAAAATATGCCCAATTTTGTCCACTTTCAATCAAGTATACATGCAAGAGATCACCAAAAAGGTATGTGGATGGTAAATGGTGATAGGAGGAATGTACCTTGGAGAGCTATAGCTCAAATTTTTAGACTTGGTAATGTTTTCATTATTCAAATCACCCACCACATGATCTCATTTGCATACAAACAAGTGGGTTGGAAGGTACTTTCAATCAAGGGATGGAGCGTTTTTTAACTGGTGATTGTTGGGAGAAAATTTTAAATTCTTTACAAAAGTGTTTCTAGTCATTGCAATGCTCACATTTCTAAATTTTGCAAGGAGGTTTCAGTCTTTGTAGTTAAACCATTTTTAAGTTGCTGATTTTGGTAAATAAAAATTATAAATTTTTCATTTTTTCAGACTTGAACAACTGCAAGATTGACTATTTTGAGGTCAATAAATAATTGGAAACCAATGGTAAATGGTTTCACATGAAGATAACAACTAATTCATCCAACATAGCTCCAATTTAGATATAAAATAGGTGATTCATAATTGTCATAATTTGTTTCCAACTTGCACACAAGATAATTTTTTGTATTTTCTTGGAAACAATAGTTTATAACATCATTAATGAAGATCATCTAGAGAAGGTATGTGTTGTGGGTTGTGTACATTTTATAATCAATTTATTTTCTGATCTACTGAGAGACATCATTGTTAATAGGAATGAGATCTACACTTGTTGGGCGGGCCAAATTTCTTCACTTGTCAAGCAAGAGAAGTGAACTTGAAGGTTGTATGGAAATTTTCAAACCTTGGAGAGAAGAACATTTGAAATACTTGTGCATATTTTTGGTTCTGTCATCACCAATCTGACACTATGATAATTCTTCACCGGGAACTCCTCGTGCTATGATTATTTACTAATGCACAGTCTTTAGTTTGGTGGATGTAATCTGGAAACAAAACAACAACATAACACAAAAATACCATCGACTATGATAAGACGGAATGATGACAAATCTGAAATATCAAATTAAATTATAATATTAACATGAAATTGTTACAATCTCACTCGTGAGGTACTTCAAGTGTTATTGACTTCACTTGACTTTCACCAAGACTATGGGAGAAAACTTTACAATTACAACCTCTTAATGGCTTCTTCAACACACCTTTAAACTGATGGCTTCCTTCACACACTTCCTACAATATTTCTCACTACTTCCTTCTATGCTAAATGAGGGGGGTAGCCTCTCTATTTATAGAACTTCCAGGCTTATCCATCTTATCTCTAATATAGGATAAGAAATCCACTCTGACGAATCATATTCCATACCTTAACTCTTATCTGTACATGTAAGCTTATCTTCTAAGATAAGATAAACCTTATCATTTTACATGGGTTCCACATTTTTAGACTTTTTACAAATAAAATACACAAAATATTTATGACCTCACTCCTTGTCCTTATTACCAATATAATATTTTTAATTCCTAATCACGTAGACCCTACTTCTCTAATTACCCAAACTTTGACATTTTAACATTACCGGACCACTTACGACAAATATTTACTTTTTACAACATTCCTATTATATACTTTGACTGTTACCGTACTCCACATTATTGGCGGCACCGTATTGACGGCGCCATTATCTTCTATCAGACGCTACTACTAATTATACTTTAACAACATAATATTCCTAATACAAGGGATCAATTTAGTGGCGAATATTCGTAATATGGCGAATATTCCATTTTTTTGAAAATTTTGAAAAGGCGAATTTTTTGGCACTGGCCAGTGACCTGTTCGCCTAAAAATTACACTTTAATTTTTTTTTTAGGGGTCGGTTTTCGCCTACCCCTTGAAAATATCCCCTATATAAACCTATATTATTCGCCAGGTAGAACACTTCTACTTCACATTTTTCAACAATAAGTGATATATCCCATATATATGGACGCGCGACAAGCGGGTAAGTTATTGATGCGCGACAAGGAGGGTTTGCAGACAAGGAGATACTGTAGATATTGACGCATAGTAGATGCATGACAAAGATTTTGTTGACGAGCGACATGGAGTTTTTTTTTTCCGATTGAGCAAGAAGAGGGCAGAGGTGCAGACGCACGACATGATATTTGCTGTCGCGCGTCATTAAGGCCTATTGACGCGCGACATTAAGGCCTATTGAACGCGCGTCACTAAGGCCTGTTGACGCGCGTCAATAGGCCTTAGTGACGCGCGTCACTAAGGCCTTAATGTCGCGCGTCAATAGGCCTTAGTGACGCGCGTCACTAAGGTCTATTGACGCGCGACAGTAAATATCATGTCGCGCGTCAATAGGCCTTAGTGACGCGCGTCAATAGGCCTTAATGTCGCGCGTCAATAGGCCTTAGTGACGCGCGTCACTAAGGTCTGTTGACGCGCGTCACTAAGGCCTATTGACGCGCGTCACTAAGGCCTATTGACGCGCGACAAGGAGGTACAACAGATATTGACGCATACCAGACGCACGACAAAGAGTTTGTTGATGCGCGACAGAGATTTTTTGATGAGAAAGCAGAGGTCGGAGTCTGCAGACGCGCGACGGAAGATTTTGCTGTCGCGCGTCTTATAGGCCTATTGACGGCACGACATTAAGGCCTATTGACGCGCGTCACTAAGTCCTGTTGACGCGCGTCAATAGGCCTTAGTGACGCGCGTCACTAAGGCCTTAATGTCGCGCGTCAATAGGCCTTAGTGACGCGCGGTCACTAAGGTCTATTGACGCGCGACAGCAAATATCATGTTCGCGCGTCAATAGGCCTTAGTGACGCGCGTCAATAGGCCTTAATGTCGCGCGTCAATAGGCCTTAGTGACGCGCGTCACTAAGGTCTGTTGACGCGCGTCACTAAGGCCTATTGACGCGCGTCACTAAGGCCTATTGACGCGCGACAAGGAGGTACAACAGATATTGACGCATATCAGACGCACGACAAAGAGTTTGTTGATTGCGCGACAGAGATTTTTTGATGAGAAAGCAGAGGGTCGGAGGCTGCAGACGCGCGACGGAAGATTTTGCTGTCGCGCGTCAAGTAAATGCAATGTCGCGCGTCAATAGACCTTAGTGTCGCGCGTCAATAGACCTTAGTGACGCGCGTCAATAGACCTATTGACGTGCGTCACTGAGGACAACCCCCAAAAAATTCACCTTCCCATGAAACCGGTTCCAGGGATATTCGCCAGGTATTCTCCACCTCCGATTTCTAGGAGGTCTCTTAAAATGAACCCTGTCCTAATACATACATTAATGAAATAGAAATTACTGAGGAAAATTTTAGTGTCGACATCTTCCCCCTTCCTAGCTTCTACTCCGTCCTCGGAGTAGATTCTTCTGGTGCTTGGAAAATCTTCAACTTGTCGTGGTTGACCCATTTCGTAATGGGGAGTGCCATCCAATTCCTCCAGTCGGTACGTACCATTTTTCATACACAAGCTGCTATTTTGTAGGGCCCCATCCATTTTGGAAGAAATTTCTCTGTCTTCTTTTTCTGTATCTGGAATCATATACTAGAACCAAGTCATTCACATGAAATGGAGACCACTGGATCTTTTGATCAAAGTATTCCTTCTGATTCATTTTCTTCTTATGGCTTGTATCCTTTGCTATTTCTCTCATTTCCTCCAGCAAATGAAGATGTACCAACCTTTCTTTTACTGAATCACTTTCATCCATCCTTTCATTTTCATAACTCTCATAGTGGGAATATCAAACTCAATAGGAAGAACTGGATCAATGCCATAGGCCAACTGAAATGGGGAGTATCCTGTTGCTGACTTTGATGTTGCCCCTATATGCCCACAATGCTGCATGAATCCTTTTATCCCATTTATGTACCTGCAAGGCTACATCTTTTGCTAGAATTTGACACAACACAAAAAAATTTCGTTCCACCTGTCCATTTGTGTTTGGCTTGTATGTTGTTGCCTTCCTGTGCTTAATAGAAAACTTATTGACTAGGGCTTCTACCACCTCATTAATGAAGTGGCTTCCTTGATCTGTTACAATTTCTAATGGGCAACCAAATCTGGTGACAATGTGTTCATACATGAACCTTGTCACTTCATCCATGGAAGTTGTTTTCAATGGCCTAGCTTCAACCCACTTGGTTAAATAATCTGTGGCAACTACAATATACTTATTTTGGCGTGATGTAGTTAAAAGTGGACCTATAATGTCTATTCCCCACTTTTCAAAGGGACCAAGGGGAAGAATAGGACATAATGGAGCTCATGAAGTCTTACGGTTACCATGTGTTTGAAAAATATCACATGTCTTACAATAATTATAACAATCTTTAAAAAGAGTGGGCCAGTGATAACCTGCATCCAAGATCCTTCTTGCTGTAAGTTGTCTAGAGAAGTGCCCTCCACATGTACCATTGTGGAATTCTTCTAGCAGTTCCTTCCCTTGATCACGTCCAACTGCCCTCATTGTACTGTCCATCAGGTCCTATTCGAAATAATACTCCATGCAGAATAGAATATGGACGACTGGCTTCAGTAATCTTTCTCTTAGTCTTTACATTGGCACCATCAGGAAACTTGAATTCATTCAGATATTCCAAATATCTATGTATTCACTAGGGATTGTGTCAAGGGATAACAATGCTGCATCGGGGAAATCATCATCATCACAAGATGATCCTAAACCATCATAGGCTTGAGAGAGTGCATCTACATTGACATGCTTCTTTCCTGGCCTATCTATAATATCAAATTCAAACTCTTGTAGCAAAATTATCCATCTTGCTATCTTCGCTGATGGGTTAGGCTTATTTACAATATATTTTAGAGCCTGATGATCTGTTACAACTATAAATTTTTACCCTAGCAAGTAATTTCTAAACTTCTTTATAGCAAAAATGATAGCCAGAGCCTCTTCTTCAGTTACAGTATAATTTACCTCAGCACTGCTCATTTGTCTGCTCCCAAAGTAAATTGGATGTTCATTCCCATTTTCATCCTTTTGGCTCAAATTACTTCCTAGTGCTGTATCTGAGGCATCAGTGTACACAATGAATGGCTTGCTCCAATATGGATTCTTCAAAATAGGTGAAGACACCAGGGCTTCCTTCAGTTGTCCAAAAACTTCATGCGCCTTATTTCCTGGTTCATAAGTAACATCCTTCTTCAAGAACTGGGTTAGTGGCTGTGCAATCTTTGAAAAATTCTTGATGAACCTTCTATAGTAACCCACATGGCCTAAAAATGATCTCAACTTACTTCTATTCATAGGAAATGGTAAATCTTTGATTTTTGAAACTTTATCAGGATCAGTACCAATACCATCTCTGGATACAACATGCCCTAACAAAACGCCTTTAGAACATCCAAAGACACACTTTGTAGGGTTTAGTGAGGCTTGTGCTTCATCTGACCTTTGAAATGCTATCTCCATCTGGTGCAGGTGGTCCAACTTGCTCCCATAGATGTAAAAATCATCCCGAAATACTCTGATGAAGGTCCCAATGTAGGGTTCAAACACCCTATTCATCAAACGCTGGAATGTTGCTGGAGCATTAGACAACCCAAAAGGCATAACTCTATAAGAAAACATTCCCCAAGGAGTGGTGAACGTGGTCTTCAGCTGATCTTTCTCTGCTATACAAACTTGGTTGTAGCCGCTATATCCATCAGCAAAACTATAGCACTCTTGGCCAGCTACTTCGTCTAAGATCTGATCTGAAAATGGAAGAGGGTAATGATCCTTCTTTGTTGCCTTATTGAGCTTCCTGTAATCAACACAAATGCGTAGCTTCCCATTCTTTTTATTGAGATCACAATGGGAGAAACCCATTCTGAATTCTCCACAGCAAATATGAATCCTGCATCAAGCAACTTATCTATTTCTTCTTTTACAGTCTTGGAAAAATTAGGATTCATTCTATATGGCATTTGCTTTATGGGCTTAGCACCATCTACCAGCTCAATACAATGTTCTACCCAACTTACTTGACAGAGTTCCTTGTAATCAAAGTGAATAGGTGTATGTACCTTCGAAAGAGCTGGAGGTAGGATTCCTTCTCACTCTCCATCACAGCATCACCAATCTTTATTTGTTGGAGACGATCATCAACTTCTTCTTCAGATAATTTTATGGGGTCATGAGTTGGTGTGACTGGAAGGATATCCATGACTGAAACATCCACCTCGCTTTCTTCATCTTCAGTGTCCACTTCACATGTACTAGAGTAATCAGAGGATGTCCAATCATTAGTTTCATCACTTGAATCCATAGGTTCTGCTTTATGATGTCGAGGGATCACGTTTATCTTCACCCTCTCTCTACCACGTCCAAGTGTCATGAAACCTTCATTCCAGTAGTTTCTCGCATGAACTCTCCTTAGCCATGGTCTTCCCAGCAGCATTGGGTACGCAACAGTACCATTTTTCATCACCTGAAAGTCTACCACACATACAACACCCATAACAGATATTGCCACATTTGAAACTACACCTTCTGGTTTAGTTTTTCCCTTATTTAATGACCTTAACATAAGTGTTGAAGGGCGATCAATTTTTAAACCCAACATATTCATTACAGACTCGGTCATTACATTAACTGCAGCACCTCCATCAACTAAGACATCATGAATTGAAATACCATTACATAATACCTCAGCTTGTTGAGCATAGGGATCCGCCTCTGCCTCCAAAACAGGGACCTCAACCTCCTTCCTTCGTCGAGCATTGAGTCCACTTCGCAACTCCCGCCTCTTCTCAGAAGACATAGCCAAGAGTTGACCATATGTAATATTTGCAAGCCTTTTGGACATATCTTCCAAGATGGAGTATGGTCCTTGCCCCTGTGAAATCAGAAAATCCTGCACACCCAACTTTCTTGTCCTATGTTTCTTACTAGTTTCTTCTTTCATCTTCTTAGGATCATTTCCATCTTGATTATCTTTTTCTTTCTTTCTTTTTGTTACAAACACATCTACTTCATTATTTTTGCTCTTATCTACTACATCAAAAGAATTCATAGGTGCTTTTCCTTTATCGTTATCTCCTTTACCAGATGTAGAAGCTCTATCTGGAAAATTATACTTATAATGACCCTTTTTATAACAACTATAACATACAACTTCAGAAATATTTCTTTTTGGACCTCTATCTCCTCCCTGAGAACTAAATTCCTTTCCTTGAAGAAGATTAATAGTTAACTGACCCATCTTTTTGAGCAGATCTTCATACTCAGTAGATGTACTAGGAGAAATATTTGTGCTCATCGGGAGTGGTTGTGGATTCTGGACCAAAGGTGCTGGTGTAGGCTCTACTTTAGCCACAATTTCTTTGGGCTCCTCTTCCATGCTTTCTTCTTGCCTTCTTGCAATCTCATTTGCTTGTTCAATGGTAGCTGGGTGGTCATACTTCACTCGTTGTCTGATCTCTGGCTTCATCCCAAGAATGAAGTGCTTACAAAGGAGATTATCCACGCCATTCATCAACCCATCCGCTAATCCTTCCTTCCGGATCTGGGCATCGAGCTTCCTCCTTAGCTCAAGAACACAAGCATGATAATCCCTTATCTTCTCCTTCTCTCCTTAGGATAGCTTTGTGATCTCGATCATGAGATCTACATATTTCTGTTGTTCACCAAATTATTCAAGAAAACTTTCAGTTAATAAATCCCATGAATTTTTCACATTATCACCTAGTGTTTCAAACCACCTAAGTGCTAAACCATCCAAAAAGGTAGGAAAAAATTTAGTCCATTGTTCCCTTCTTATGAGGCCATTACAAAGACAAGATCGTTTAAACTCTTGAATGAAAGAAGAAGCATCTTCATTAGATTGAGCTGAAAAAACAGGAATCTTTCCCATTTTCAAAAGTAACCACCGTGAAATACCAACTCACAAGTACAATCAACAAGACTTATGTGTACAAATAATTGGAATCACTATACTAGAAAGTGACTTTACACCTTTCTACAGTAAAATAGAAATGACCACGGTAAACTATGGTAAAACTTGACTTACTGCGGTAAAAACTGACTTTACTGTGGTAAACACTATTCACGGTAAAAAGTGAAGTTACTGTGGTAAATACTATTCACGATAAAAAGTGAAGTTACTGTGGTAAATACTATTCACGGTAAAAATGACTTTATCATGGTAACTACTATTCACGGTAAAAATGACTTTACCATGGTAACTACTATGCACAGTAAAAACAAGGTTACCCTCCAATTGATTTTTGACTAAGTGGGAATATCTCTCCAGAAAATCCACCAACGAGGAATGGTCCTGGCAACGGAACCAAAATGTCATCACCAATCCGGCACTATGATAATTCTTCACCAGGAACTCCTCGTGCTATGATTATTTACTAATGCACAGCCTTTAGTTTGGTGGATGTAATCTGGAAACAAAACAACAACATAACACAACAATACCATCAACTATGATAAGACGGAATGATGACAAATCTAAAATATCAAAGTAAATTATAATATTAACATGAAATTGTTACAATCTCACCCGTGAGGTACTTCAAGTGTTATTGACTTCACTTGACTTTCACCAAGACTATGGGAGAAACTTTACAATTACACCTCTTAATGGCTTCTTCAACACACCTTTAAACTGATGGCTTCCTTCGCACACTTCCTACAATATTTCTCACTACTTCCTTCTATGCTAAATGAGGGGGGTAGCCTCTCTATTTATAGAACTTCCAGGATTATCCATCTTATCTCTAAGATATGATAAGAAATCCACTCTGACGAATCATATTCCATACCTTAACTCTTATCTGTACATGTAAGCTTATCTTCTAAGATAAAATAAACCTTATCATTTTACATGGGTTCCACATTTTTAGACTTTTTACAAATAAAATACACAAAATATTTATGACCTCACTCCTTGTCCTTATTACCAATATAATATTTTTAATTCCTAATCACGTAGACCCTACTTCTCTAATTACCCAAACTTTGACATTTTAACATTACCGGACCACTTACGACAAATATTTACTTTTTACAACATTCATATTGTACTTTGACTGTTACCGTACTCCACATTATTGGCGGCACCGTACTGATGGCACCGTTATCTTCTATCAGACGCTACTACTAATTATACTTAACAACATCATATTCCTAATACATACATTAATGAAATAGAAATTACGGAGGAAAATTTTAGTGTCGACAGTTCCTAGAGGGGAAGATTTTACCTATCTTATGCCACCTCCTATCTCTAGTGAGGATGTGGCCATACATAATGAGAAAATGAAGGAGACAAAGGTTTCAGATCAGCTAAGCTTATGATTTCTTGAGGGAAAAAAATTTCGAGAAAAGAGGACTGTAATGTCCCCTTTTCTGAATTAATTTATTTGAAGACTTCTTTTCCATTCCAATTCTCATGGGCAACAAGTAGGTGAACAAGGGAGGTATTTGTTTGATGTTTTAGTCTTTCTTTTATTAAGATTTACATTTTTCCTTTAGAATTTTTCATATGAAGCATGACAGTTGGGTTGGAGGACTTAAAAGGCAATTTAAAACATAAATCAAGCTTTTTATTGAGGTTGATCATGGGGAATAACCTCCATAGGGTTTTCACACCACCTTATGGATATAAAATTGGTCATTTATGCTCATTTTGGGCATGCATCCTTATTACAATATTATTCTAATTGGTTTTGGGGCTAATTTCTCTATTTCATTCCACTAGACGGTGAAAATTCTTTGGTGTGGTAAACAAGAAAAATGCAACCCTTCCTTGTTCAAGGTTGGAGAATGAAAACTCTCCAATTGGTGGTTTCAAGGGCATCAAAGAAGGTTATCTTGTTGGTTGGCATCCATGGCTTAAAGAATGCAGAGATGTCACAGTCTTGTACATTAAATTGGCACCACAACTTGGGTGGAGAAGGGTTTTAGTAGCTTCTAGGGAACCAATTGACGTTTTGTGTTGATATTCAAATTCCTTCGTAATGTCCCTTTCTAGGGTTGAACTAAAAAACAATGAAATAACACAAACCCCAAACCATAGTATTTTGATTTTTATATTATTCAATTGAAAAAAAGAACAACAGTGAATGGTATTATGATTTTTAGAACAAGGAAAAAGCAATAATTCATTAAAATATCACCATTCACAATATAAGAAGTATATAGAGGCACTTTAAGAATATTTTAAAAATTATCAATGAAGAAATCAACCTCGAAACACAACTCAAATTTAAATAAATGACAAAAAAGTATTCCCTTGTGAAATGGCTAGAAATGAATGATTTCAGTCCCTAAAAATGAAGTACAAAGTATATTATGGATTCCAAAAATATAGAGAATGCAATGATGGCTGAGTTGAGTGATGGTGTGCTCTAAAAACCATCAATATCTTACCCATGGTGGGTCGATCCCATAGAAGAGGGGTCGGATTTCACCTTAGAACCAAACCCTCACTGAAAATAGGCCATATACACCTCTTTAAAGAACTTGAAACAATTAATTCAAGAGTTTTTGTTTTCCAATTGTTAAGAAAGAGTTTTGTCTTCCTTGTAAAGCCACACCAAATGATTTCCATCCTCTAGTGGAATTGAAATAGAGTAATCAACCCCAAAACTAAAAAAAGTAAAATTATTATAAAGATGCATGCCCAAAATGAGCCTAAACTACCCCTTTTATATCCTTTAGGTGGTGCCAAATCCCATGAGGAAGTTTCCCCCATGACCGACCTCATAAAGAAGTTTGTTTTATCTTTTAATTTTCTTTTTAATTCCTCCAACCCAACTAACATGCCTCATAAAGGAAAACAAAAAAATAAAATGTAAATACTCATGGAATATAACTAAAATATAAACAAATATTTCCCTTGTTCACCTTTTTCTGGCCCATGGGAAGTGGAATGGGATAGAAGTTTTCAAAATGAATTAGTTCGAAAAAGGGGACATTACAGTCCTCCCTTCTTGAAATTTCTTCCCCTCAAGAAATTGAAACCTCTCATGCCCAAGTGCCATCATACTAAGGTGAAGGAACATGTTGTATCCTCTTCATAGTCTAAATCCCATGCCTATGAAATGAAGTAACTTTTTCCCAAACAAACTCTTACACCCATTGCCCCTTTCTTCATTGAATTCCCCTTTATCTTCAACTTCTAAACAAACAATAACAAATTCTTCCTTTTCATACTCAGTTGTATAAAAATCCTTGGACAAATTGTTGTAATCTCAATCATAAAGCAAGAAATTGATAAATGCTCAGCAGCTTGACAAGCTAATCCATGTCCTAATGTGGCATCTTCATTCTTCATTCCATCCTTGTCAACTAAGGGGGAAGAACACTCCATACTCCCAAATATAAATGCAACTGAAATTAGGTGGGGGCTTCTATAAATGATAACATTAATGATGGTATTTTGGCTCATGTCTTCCATAAAAATACTTCCCTTCTCACTTGTAGAAAACACCTCATTCCCCAAAGTTTTATTACATTCTTCACACAACAACAAACTTGGAAATACAAGCTTAAACATCATGTAAAACTGATCCAAACACCTAGAATTACCTTGTTGTAGTGCTTTCATGGATGCCTAAATGATGGTCAAGGCTGGCCTCTTCCCATTTTCCTATGTTGGATTGTTCCTTCCTCAAATAATGTATGTTTCACTCCCAATCCAAGTATTGGAGGGACTTTGTTTCTATACAAAGTGATGCATTTTGCACTCACAAACTTGTCATCCTCCATTATGACATCTTCATCTTTAGTTGCAATCCCATTTCCTTCATCACATGCTCAGATGGATAGCAAATTTAGGTGATCTTTCTTCTTTATTCACGTGACCACACAAAGAACAAACACATTAAAAGAAACAAGATCTCTCAATATCAAAAATTCATGCCTCATGAGATGGAATCTAGCTCCCTTTCATGGATTGTAATCATCTCATTTTCTCCACTCAAGTGATGGATATTTAAAAGTTCACTAAGGTTTTCCCAAACATAGATGTAACCATGTGTTTTGTCCCCTAAAATCATAAGGATAGTGGTTTGGATCCTTCTTATGACAGCTAAAAAATGCATAACCTTCATCCTCAAGGTCAGATACTTATCTCCGACTATCAAAAAAATGGATGGGAAGTTGAAATTGTTGTGGACATTTAATAAAAATAATTACAACTATGAAACTGAAATCCTTTCATGAATCTCCTAAAAAATAATGTAGTGGGGCTTGGGAATGAGTCATTATTGATTGAAAATGATCTGAAAGATTGGAAACTATACCTTCTCATGATTTTCCTCTTTTGTATGGCACCAAACAAAATATTGGGCAAGCTAGGAATGTTTATAAAAGCAATACAAACACACATAAAAATATGATTTAAGTCTTACAAATCAAAACTCCAACTTACAATCATACCTCCAAATCTCAGATGAGTCACAATGCTTGGAACAACAAGATAAAAACCATCCCATTTGATTTCAAACACAAAATTCATAAACTCAACTTTTTCTTCGATTAGAACACTCCCTTTAAAAGCCTTCTTCTCAATTAGGAATTCATAATCCTTATAATATGACTGGTGTTTAGAAAATAAGATTGTAGGTGCTACCTCATTATGTGTTTCCCATATGTCTTGTCTTCTTCCGGAAGTTCCTCCACTCTTCTTGTCTATAACAACTTGAGGATTCTCATTTTTCATGCATGGAAGCACAACCTCTTTGTCATCAAGCTTGAATATTAATTACACAGTTTGGTAGTCTTGAAGAAATTAACCCAAAGAGTGTATCCATGGCACTCCAAGTACCAAATATGTATCTTCATTGCACTTCACATAGAAATCACCACTTACCATGTCCTTTCCCAATGCGAGATTTAGTTGTTGGAACCTCTTGGTGTGAGGGATGATGAGGCCATCTTATAACATCTCATCCTTCATAATGGAGTTTGAATGTACAACAAACTCCATACGATTTCTCAAAAAAAATCTTTCTAACCATAAACACGAAATGAGACACTCACTAGCCATAGTAACATGGAATCCATTGAGGAATTGAGTAACTCAAAGGATCTATGTACCCTTTTCCACTCAGAGTGTTCTTCACTTTATCACCATTTCCACTATGTTGTCCATGATGACCACCAATTAGACTATGAAGCATCAAACTTGACATAGGCTTATTCTTTTCAACAAGTTTCCCATTTTTGGGGATGGGTCTATATGGAAACATTTGCAACTATAGAATATCAAATCGAAGATATGAAAATACGGATCTAACAATCCCCACAAAATCTGCAGCAGTGGAAGTATAAACAAGAATAATTCAAATCACATAAAATTACACACATATAACACAACACGTACCGTGGTTCACCCAATGCGGGCCATGTCCACCAAAGATAGAGATATCATATATATAATATAAAAAAAGGTTACAAACCAACTCTTCTTCGCAAGAGTACATGTATCTCTATAAGAGTATATCCTCCTCCAAATCTACAACCATATCTACCTACATACACTAAACCGTGCCTCCATACCACAACTTGTGTCTCCTCCATATCTCTAACCAGATCTACCTGAGTGCACTATAACCATGCCTCTGAAACACCACCAGATCTCACATACCTGAAGCTACCCTGCATCTACCACTATGCAACCAAGCTCTCATTATACAGTGAATCTGTAAACAAGACCACTACAAGGGTCTACCAATGTGCAAACGTAACCATGCACCAAGAAGTAAGTATCTCCTCCATGACTTCATTAACTTGTGCAAACATGAAGACAAATTCCTCTACAATACTAGATTCCTATGGATCAACAATACATCATGATCTCATGGATCTGTAATACAAGATCTCACAGCATGTGGATCTAAAAGAATGAGCAATAACAAGATCTTACAACAACTTGTGGATCTAACAAGAAGAAACACTAAGTTTTTTGCATACTATGCAAGCCGTTACATGAGACTAAATAATACAAAGTAAATATAGTAGAAGATAATACCATCTTCTCACGAACAATGTACCTACTCTTTCCTTCTGTTCAACTTCTCTCCATGAAAGCTCTTGTCTTCATGAAATCTGCTTTTTCTTTTTCTTCTTCTTCATCCTTTCAACCAAGGATTATGCTCTTCTTCTCATCTCCTTCTTCCAACACCTCTAACCCTAGTTTTCTAGCTTATATAAGCTTAGACAAACTTAGGGTACAATAGCCATGCAATTACATCCTTCAAATCAGCTTTAAAACAAAAGCTATATTAAATCATGTGGCTTGTAAAAACATTCCCGCACAAGTAACTGATGTCGGTCACTTCCTGACCGATTTCGGTCACTGTGTAACTCAGTCAATTTGTGATGCATGCTCTAGTGAAACTATTTAGCTCCATAACCTAACAATATCCCACATGGAGATAAATTACTACACCTCTATACATGTATCTATACATCACCGTCCTCTACACACTGTGAAGACCATCCATTATTTTCTTCAACAATTATCTCAAAAATAAACCAGGAAGATCAAACCATCTTCTTAAACCAAGAAGATAAAACCATGACTTAGCAAACCTACATGAAGCTACAACTGATCTATGACACCAAGCCTCAAGCTCCCACTGATTCGTAACACCATACCAATTGTTGGTATCAGGAAAACAAGCCAACCTAGCTCCTCATGCAACAAACCATCATGACTAACACACCTGTTATCCATATTTTTCCCCTCATAAAAATATTGGATCATCCACGACCCCGCATGGAAAGAACCAGAGAAAACACGTTTGAATCTTGCAAATGAGTTGCAGAGGGGATCTACAATGGAGTGGTGGGGCATGCGAAAGATTAAATGACCCTATGTAAGAAGAAGGAGAATAAACGCCTCTATCGAGCGAATCCGGGCCTTAAATCTATTTAACAGGTTACAAGTGGGCTCAGAAATAGAATATCAGGGTTAGGAAGGAGGAGCAGTGTCAAAAGAGCCAGGAGCAAGAAGGAAAAGAAAGGGGCAAAGATTTGAAGTCTTCAGGCTTCGAAAAATGGTTTTGAACAGGCTCAAAAAATGACCAAGTATAGGAGATTCAACAGAAGCCTCCACGTGTTCAAACGACACTCCTCTAAAGATTAAGAAAAAAGCGGAGACTCAAACTTGAGCCATCCCTCCACGTAGCAAATGGTCAACATACGTCGAAAGGCAGACAAAGTGGGCCTCAAAAAAGGCTAAGTGTAGAAGTGTTGGCAGAGACTACTACGTGTCCAAAGAGCACACATTCAAAATTGGGACCCTAAGCAGAGAATCAAATGAGTGTCAGCTCACCGCGTGTCCTAGAGTCTGAAAAGGTAAAAAGGGGAGTTGAAAAGTCTAAGTAAGCACGAAGCCTCCACACATCCCGTTTCAAAAAAGGATAGGGTCGGCTTGAATAGTCAAAGCTCTGAGACAGACCAGTGAACAGTGCCAAGTGTCAGCACGGTGCTAACTCAAGGGCCGAATAAAAGGAGGGTTTCTAGACAAGCGTCAAGTCACCACATGTCCCCAGTCAAGGTATATGACTCCGCCGAGCAAAGGACTTAGCCAAAAACATAAAGAAACTGAGAAGGTCATGGAAGAGTCCATGTGTTAGCCCCACACCATTCCAAGAGAAAAATACAGAGGCCGCCCTCAGACATGTGCCAAACCTCCACGTGTCTCGTATTAAAAAGGGAACCCGTTTTCAAACTGGTTTTCCCGCTATTTTGTACGGACCCGACCCAAATTTCAAATGGCCATATCTTTTGACTGGAGACTCAGATTTGGGCAGGAGAGGAGTTTTTAGAAGCATCTCGAAGCCCTCTATACCATGGACACATGAACTAATCATTTTAGCAGGTTTCAGTGGGAGAAAGTCTGGAAAGCATCTTCCACTCCATTAGTGAGGGATCCAATGGTTTCCACTACCCAAATTTTGAGATTTTGGTCTTCCATCTTCTCTCATACGCAAGCAGGTGTGGGGAACCCGAATCGACAGATTGTGGGTGGATTTGAGAGGGGTGTTGATTAATATTGGTTGAGCTTTCAAAGCAGGATTCAATGCATATCTCAAGGTGGTTAAGGAAGGATTCAGAATTTTTCCCGCTTCTCTCTCTTTTCCCCCTCTATGTTGAATCTATAAAAGAAGGGTCGGGGCTCATTGTAAGGGGGTTGTTCATTTTTCCTCTCTGTCTCCCCTTCTTTTCTTCCTCGGGGTCAAAAATGGAGTTTGAACCTCCTCCTCTACTTTGTAAATGGTATTTTTCACCTCTTGCTCATGAATGGTGTTTTGTGCAAACTTCTAAAGCAATAAAAAGTGTTTTATGATGCATTTGTCCATCATTTTCTCTTTTTGGTTGTTTCTTCTTGCCTCTCTTCATTGCATGGTACCTGTGCATGTTTTGGATGTTTGTTTGTAGATCTGGGAGCTGTGTTTTTTGGGTTTGAAATGTTTTCTATGTGAATATGATCTTTGGCCTGTGATGCAGTTGTTCATCCTCCCCATTGCTCACCTCCCTTCGTTTCATGGTATTTTGGTTAGATGATAAGTAGTTTCCCTTCTCTGGTGTATCACCATTTTAGTGTAGGCTCTATTTTTTATTGTTTTCTTTCTCTCCTTATCTCCTTGGATAGTTAGAGTAGGATTTGATTAGTTTTCCTGCACTAGAATAGCTCGTGGCAGGTAGTTTAGGAAGAGGAACCAACCTTCTCTAGAGATTTTTCCCATTTGCAAGGTCCCACACTTTGAGGAAAACTCAATGTTATGTGAATCACACCAAATGAACTTGCCTTAGAAAAGCAAGATCTGACTGACTCATTTGGGGGTGCTGTGATTTTTCACTAACAACACCTTCAAGAGCTCCCACTCAAACTGAAATACTGAGCGTCAACTGAAACCATAGCCATACCTGTAAAACCAACCATGTTCTCCAACCATATATCCATGTCTTCATGCAACCACCAATGCAACTGACCAAGACAAGTTAAACTGGAATATGCGAACGTAAAACAAGATCCTAGGTAACGACAACCTAAATTAGTTCTACCTGAAATAGTGGGTGATCAATCCACAACCTTGTATAACTCAAAGAATCCAAACACTGCAATATGCAAATCCAACCCTACATAAACAACTAGCATGTCCAAGACAATCATTTGTAGATAACATATCCCATGGAGTAACATAGTATTCAAGAGGAAATACAAACATCCCCTACTCATGCTCAAGGCATCCATGTGAAAATCAAACATCTACATCATCATAGACTCACAAAACTGAATCTATCCATATGTATAAACTCACCGTGTACATCCATCCATATCTCCAGGCTCTCCCAAAGCTCCAATTCTGCCACCGACTAACTCCAAAGCTGAATATGAATCATGTGTTCATAAATGTCAATAAAAAATAACCATGTTAAACCATGTAATTAATACCAAGTGCAAATACCACCAATCATGTCATCAACAAACTCTGCACAATTAACCAAGATGAAAGCAAAACAAGGGCACCATCTAAAAAATGGTCAATAAACGTTGTTGTCAAACCTGTGACCAAACCGACCATGGTTTCCTAACCGACCCCGATCACTTCATGACTAACCACAGTTACTATATAACCGACCATGGTTAACCCCTAACCAACACTAGTCTTTGTAACAGTAATATTTTCTCCTTTTTCACCCTTCAAACTTTGAAAATTTCTCTATCATCTAAAACCCAGCTGAATAAACCATCAACTGCAATCCCATAAGAATATCCAGGCACCACAAAATAAACTAGAAGTGACATCACAAAGCAATAAACTCAAAATACCTGCAAAGTCGTGACTGCCCTTCAAACCAACTCATACCTTCTGCCACTCTGAATAGTAGCAATCTCCTTTCACTCCGCATGTGCATCATGTATCCAATCTTGCAATTCCAACAACCATGGCTTGTTCCCACTGAAGATGAAATCCCCTGCACTGCCTCTAACACAAAGCTCAAAAGCTAATATGTTAGTGAGAAATAAAACCAGATGAAAGAACTATAAAATTGATTCCCTTTCTTCTCTGAGAATACTTCTACATCATAGAAGTTTGGACTTCTTGTGAACTAGGTGAATCACCTTCTTTCCATTCGTGTGTACTCAACATATCTCATTACCTGCAACTATGTCTAATCATGAATTTCCATTGAGGATCTCATCCTTAGACTAGAAACCCTTGTCCTCAAGATTCCACACAATCAGGAAATAAAGGTCAAACAACACCCAAAACCATGGTGTAAATATGTGCACATTATTCAAACATAATATTAGTTGCTCCAAACAAAAGAAATAAAACATGAATCATATATAAATACCTGACCCAAAGTCTCAACGGAATAATCGAGCCAACTCTGTCCTATTTTTGATCTAAACTATGAAGTGATCTAGACTGTATTTGCCATGTACACTTTGTGCAAGAAAATTGATCCTCCAAACCAAGACAAAAAACCATATGCTCTCTCCTACTGCAAAAAACTCTATACTAATAAGTTGCAATAGAGACTGACCATGGTCATTTCCTAACCGACCACGGTTAGCTGACCGATATCGGTTCCTCTGTGACTGACCTCGGTTCTTAGACTGATGTCGATGCTACTGGAATGAACCCTACGCCACACAATTTGGCATAGAACACCACACTAGGTGCCTACTTCAACCGAATCTGATAGTTGAGCTGAGCCATTCATTTCAAGAAGCATCCAAATCTCATACAAAAAACAATACAGCAAATCCATGCGATAAATTACATCAAGATGAAATAGATCACCTTACCAACACCAAGATACTCAACTACATCTTCAACTGAACTGAAGTACATGCTTCTCTGATGGAAGCCTCTTCTTCGTTCTATGCTAAAACCTCTCTATCGAATCCTATGCATCTAACAACACCAAGGATGCATACCTGCTCCTTTTCTCTGTCTAGATCTGTAATCCAAAACCATGCATGTGCAACCAAAACATACAAACACTACAATACCAAGATAAAACCATACCTCAATAAACCTGGATTTGCAATCTGACCAACATGCTTGTGCCTCCATGAAGCAGGGACACCTCAAAAAACAAGATACATTCCATGCATCTCTCCATTTCTTCAAATATGTGATTTTTTGTTTAAAATCAAGATGTCAGTAACCAACCACGGTCACCTTATAACTTACCTTGGTTACCCTATAACCAACCACGGTCACCTTGTAACCGACGCCAATTGCCACCTAACCAACACCGGTCACTATAATTTCCAACAACCTTACTCTTCCAACTCCCACTTGAGGTTGAATCTCTTCCTGTGATTTTCACATCAGGAAAAACAAACCTTGCTCTCATCCATGTCAGTAATAACTACTAACAAAACCATGAAGAAAACCCTGGCTCTGAAAACTAAATTCATCGCTCTATCAAACAATGCTCTGATACCAGTTTTCGGGGATGGGTCTATGTGGAAACATTTGTAACTATAGAATATCAAATCGAAAACATGCAAATACGGATCTAACAATCCCGAAAAAATCTACAGCAGTGGAATTATAAACAAGAATAATCCAAATCACACAAAAGTACACACACATAACACAACATGTACCATGGTTCACCCAATGCGAACTAGGTCCACCAAAGATATAGATCTCATATATATAATAAACAAGAGGTTACAAACCAACTCTTCTACAAAAGAGTACATGTATCTCTACAAGAGTATCTCCTCCTCTAGATCTACAATCATATCTGCCTATGTACACTAAACCATGCCTCCATACCACCACCTATGTCTCCTCCATATCTCTAACCAGATCTACCTAAGTGTACTACAACAGTGCCTCTGAAACACCACTAGATCTCACATACCTGAAGCTACCCTACATCTACCATTGTGCAACCAAGCTCTCACTATACTGTGAATCTAAAAATAAGACCACTAAAAGGGTCTACCAATGTCCAATCGTAACCATGCACCAAGAATTAAGTATTTCCTCCATCAGTACATCAACCTATGAAAACATGAAAACAACTTCCTCTACAATACTAGATTCCTATGGATCAACAATAAATCATGATCTCATGGATCTATAATACAAGATCTCACAACATGTGGATCTACAAGAATGATAAATAACAAGATCTCACAACAACCTGTGGATCTAATAAGAAGAAATATTAAGTGCTTTACATACTATGCAAGCCATTATATGGGACTAAATAATACAAAGGAAATACAGTAGAAGATAATACCATCTTCTCACCAACAATGTACCTGCACTTTCCTTTTGTTCAGCTTCTCTCCATGAAAGATCCTGCCTTCATGCAATCTACTTTTTATTCTTCTTCTTCATCCTTTCAACCAAGGATTATGCTCTTCTTCTCATCTCCTTCTTCCAACACCTCTAACCCTAGTTTTTTAGCTTATATAAGCTTAGACAAACTTAGGGTACAATAGCCATGTAATTACATCCTTTAAATCAGCTTTAAAACAAAAGCTATATTAAATCATGTGACATATAAAAACATTCCCGCACAGGTAACCGATGTCGGTTACTTCCTTACCAATGCTAGTCACTGCCTAACCGATGTCGGCCACTTCCTGACCGATTACGGTCATTGTGTAACTCATTCACTTTGTAATTCATGCTCCAATGAAGCTATTCAGCTCCACAACATAACATTCATGATGACACAAGTATGTCAGCAACATAAGAAGCATAAAAAAATAAGAAATGTGATTATTCTTATCGTACCTTTGGTTTCCTGTGAAAAGCTTATCTTCCCTTGATGAAGTGAGTTTTGTGGAGATACCTCCAACCCTTATATCCTTGTTATTCCCTATACTTTATTTGATCATATGACTCTTCATATTGTTTTTCTGAAAATCAATCAATGGAAGCTTGAATGACGGTGCAAGTTCCTCTAACTTGAACCTTTCATATACGAGTAATATATCTTTTTCTTTAACTCCATCCACATTTTGTTGATGCATGCACGGGCCCTTTTCATGGTTCTCTCCAAGGCCATAAACATCATATACTTTCTTCATGTAAATGGTTGTTCTAAAATTTCCAACAAGTTGTACTTCAACATTCACATCTAGCAATTGAGCTTCAACCTCTTATTTCTCTTTACCAACTTGCATATATGATTTTTCTTCCTTCTTTGGCTCAAGCTCCATGATTTCTCCCTCTTCAACTTACACAGTGGATTCCTATATGGCTTGTTTCATCTCCATTATTTACAGCCCTAATTTTTCTTCTAGTATAGCTCGTGACCTAGGCTTGGGCTTTTATCTTACCTTGCTTACTCTCATGAACTCAAAAAATAATATTGGATAATGAATTTTCTCTAAAAGATCCATATATTCCACATACCATATATCAATGTTGTCCCATTTGGATAGCTGAGTATTATTAATTTCTTTTTAAGAGATCCTTCCATCATTCGGATCTTGAATGATATGAATCAGTTGATTCATTTTATTGGCTAATCTTTTTTTCCCTAAGGCAAGCCCTTGAACCCTAACACCATCAAATTGTATGTTTTCCAATTATATACTCCTAAATGAAACCCTCCAGGGAGGGAGGATCTATGCTCTGATACCATTGTAATGCCTCTTTCTAGGGTTAAACTGAAAAATAATGAAATAATACAAACCCCAAACCACAGTATTCTGATTTTTATATCAACCAATTAGAAAATTGAATGACAGTGAACAGTCTAATTTCTAGAACAAGGGAAAGGAAAAAACAATAATTCATCAAAATATCACCATTCACAATATATGAAGTATATATAGGCACTTTAGGAATAATTATGAAAATTATCAGCTAAGAAATCAACCTCTAAACACAATTGGAAGTTAAATAAATGATATCAGAGTATGCCCTTATGATATGGATGGAAATGAATGATTCCAAGCCCTAAAAATGAAGTACAAAGTAGATTTCAACTGCCAAAAATATGAAAAATGCAATGATGAAAGAGTTAAGCGATATCGTGCCCTGAAAACCATCGATCTCTTCCCATATGTGGGTTGTTCCCCTAGTAGGGGCTGAATTTCACCTTAAAACAAATCCTCGCTGAAAATATGTATTATCCACCTCTTTAAAGCACTTGGAACAATTAATTGAAAAGTTTTCGTTCTCCAATTATCAAGGAAAGGTTTTTTCTTCCTTGTGAAGCCACAAAAAAAGGTTTTTGCCATCTAGTGGAATGGAATAGAGAAATCAACCCCAAAACCAAGTAGTGTAAAGTTCTAATAAATATGCATGCCCAAAATGAGCCTAAATGACCCCTTTTATATCATTTAGGTGGGGTGAAACCCCTTGAGGGATTTTACCCATGATCGAGCTCATAAAGAAGTTTATTTTATCTTTTAATTTGCTTGTTAATTCCTCTAATGCAATCGACCTGCCTTATAAAAGAAAACACTAAAAGAAAATGTAAATGCTCACAAAAAAGACTACAATATAAACAAATACTTCCCTTGTTTAGCTTCTTTCTGTTAGGTTGTGGAGCTAAATAACTTCACTAGAGCATGCATTACAAAGTTACTGGGTTACACAGTGACCGACATCGGTCAAGAAGTGACTGGCATCGGTCAAACAGTGACCAGCATTGGTCAAGAAATAACCGACATCGGTTACATGTGCGTGAAATTTTATATTTAACTCATGATAATTAGATCTAACTTTGTTATAAAGTTGACTTAAAGGTTGTAAATGCATATCTACGTTGCCCTAAGTTTGTATATGCCTATATAAACATGAAAGCTAGGGTTCAAAGGTGAATGAAGAGAAGGATTGAGTTAGATCCTTGATTCTCTTAGATTGAAAGGATGAAGAAGAAGAGAAAGAAAGAACGGGTTACATGAAGACAAAGCTTCCGTGGAGAGAAGTTGGACAAAAGGAAATAACAGGTATAACTATGGCAGGTACATTTGAATGGTGAGAAGAGGGTAACATCTTCTACTGTATTTCCTTTGTATAGGTATTGTCTCATTGTAATGCCTTGCATAGTATGCAAAGCACATAGAGTTTATTCTTGTAGATCCACATGTTGGTAAGATCTTGTATTGTAGATCCATGAGATCACGATGTATTGTTGATCGATGTAGATCTAGTCTTATGTTGTTAGATCCACATGTTGTTGTGAGATCTTTAGTCATAGATCCATGAGATCATGTTGTATTGTTGATCCATGTAGATCTAGATATTGCAAAGGAGGTTGTCTTCATGTTTGCATAGGTTGATTCAGTGATGGAGAGACAAACTTACTTCTTGGTGCACAATTATAGTTACACATGGTAGAATCATGTGAGAGGTCTTGTTGCAAATCCACAGAGAGCTTAGTTGTAGTTCAGAGATGTAGTCCTTCCTGGTTATGTGAGATCTGCTAGTGGTTTGGAGGCACGATTTTAGTGCACTCATGTAGATATGTTTAGAGATATGGAGGAGGAGATACTCTTAGAGAGATTCATTGTACTCTTGCGGGAAGAGTTGGTTTGTACTCTTGTTCATTATTATATATATGAGATCTATATCTTTGGTGGGCGTAGCCCACATTGGGTGAACCAAGGTACATATTATGTTATGTGTGTGTACTTTGTTTTCATTTAGATTTATTTAGTTTACACTTCCATTGTTGTAGATTTTGGGGAATTGTTTCCATTTCCGTAGTCCTAATTCCCAACAACTGGTATCAGAGCTTGGTTATTTTAGAGCAAGGTTTTGCTTCAATATATTGTTAGTGCTTTATAGACAGGTGTATGAGAGTAGGGTTTGTTTTGCCTAATGTGAAAATTATAGGAAGATATTTAAATCTCAAGTGGAAGCTAGAAATGTGAGGTTGCTAGAGAATACAGTGATCGACGTCGGTTAGGTGGCAACTGGTGTCAACAAGGTGATCGTGGTCAGTTACAGGGTAATCGTGGTCGGTTACAGGGTGACTATGGTCGGTTACTGAGTAACCTGGTTTTAAATAGAAAATCACATTTATGAATAAAAAGAAGTTGCATCGAATGTATCTTGTTTGTTGAGGTCTCCCTGGTTCTTGGAGGCACAAGCATGATTGTCAGATTGCAAATCTGATTTATAGAGGTATGGGTTTTTTACCTTGGTATTGCAATGCTTGTATTATTTTGGTTGGACATGCATGGTTTGGAATTACATATCTGAGTATGAGATAGAGGAGAAATTATGTATCCTTGGTGTAGTTAGATGCACGAGCTTTAGTAAAGAGGTAATAGCACAAAACGAAGATGAGGTTTCCATCAGAGAAGCATGTTCTTCAATTGAAGATGCGGTTGAGTTTATTGGTGTTGGTAAGGTGATGTATTTCATCTTGGTGTAATTTATTTGCATGTATTGTTGTTGTTAAGTTTTTGTACAAGATTTGGGTGCTTTTTGAAATGACTGGCTCAACACAGCTATCGAATTTGGTCAGAGTAGGCACCTAGTTTGTTGTAATATGCCAATTTTGTGGCATTGTGTCTATTCCAACAACACTGACGTCACTCAGGGAAATGACATCAGTCACAAAAGAACTAGTACCGGTCAGGCGACCAAGGTCGGTCTCTGTGGTAGTGAATCTTTACTAAGTTTTTGCAACATAAGAGGGCATGGATGGTTCAGTGTTCTATTTTGGAGGATCAATTTTCTTGTACAGAGTGTACATGGTAGAAACAAAGTAGATCACTTCAATGTTTGGATCAGAAAGAGGACGGAGTTGGCTTGGTTATTCCAATGAGAATTTGAGTCAGGTATCTCTGTATGATTCATGTTTATTTCTTTCATTTCAAGCAACTGATATTGTGTTTGGATTATGTGCACAAGTAAAATATGCACCATGGATATTTGGTGAGCTTGAATTTTATTTCTGGGATGTGTTAGAATCTTTAGGACAAGGGTATCTAGTCTAAGGATGAGATCCTCAATAAAAATTCATGTTTAGACACAGTTGCAGGTAATGAAAGATGTTGAGTACACAGGATGAAAAGAAGTTGATTCACCTACTTCACAAGAAGTCCAAACTTCTGTGATGTAGAAGTATTCTTTGATAAGAAGGGAATCGGTTTATATTTTCTTTCATATGTTTTATTTTTCACTGACATATATAGCTTTTGAGCTCAGTGGTTAGAAGTAGTGCAGGGGAGTTCATGTTGAGTGGGAGCAAGCCATGGTTGTTAGCATTGCAGGTTGGACATATATGCACATGCGGAGTGAGAGGAGTATGCTACATTTTTGTGTGGCATGAGGCATAAGTTGTTTTGGAGGACAGTCACGACTTTGCAGGTATTTTGAGTTTATTGCTTTGTGATGTCACTTCTGGTTTATTTTGTGGTGCCTGGATATCCCTATGGGATGATAGTTGATGGTTGATTCAGCTGGGTTTAGATGATAGAGAAAATTTGGAGTTTGAAGGGTGGAAAAAGAAAGAAATCTAACTGTTATAGATACCAACATCGGTCATATGGGAACCGTGGTCAGTCAGGCATTGACCGATGTCGGTTGGGAAACCATGGTTGGTTAGGCTATAGGATTGACAACAATGTTTATTTACCATTTTTGAATGGTACCCTTATTTTGCTATCATCTTGGTTGATTGTGCAGAGTATGTTGATGACATGTTTGCTGGTATTTGCACTTGGTATTAGTGGCATGGTTTAGCATGGATGTTTATTATTGACATTGATGAGCACATGATTTATATTCAGCTTTGGAGTTAGTCGGTGGCAAACTTGGAGATTCTGGAGAGCCTGGTGATATGGATGGACGTACATGGTGAGTTTATACATGTGGATAGATTCATTTTTGTGAGTATATGATGATGCAGATGTTTGATTTTCACATGGATGCCTTAAGCATGAGTATGGGATGTTTGTATTTCCTCTCGTTACTATGTTACTTCTTTATAGATATGTTATCAATGGATGGTTGTCTTGGACATGCTAGTTGTTTATGCAGGGTTGGATTTACAGATTGCAGTGTTTGGATTCTTTGAGTTATGTAGGTTTGTGGATTGATCACCCACTATTGTAGGTAGAACTCATTTGGGTTGTCTTTACCCAGGATCCTATTTTGCTTTCACATATTCCAGTTTGACTTGTCTGGTCATTTGCATTGGTGGTTGCATGGAGACATGGATAGATGGTTGGAGAACATGGTTAATTTTATAGGTATGGCTACGGATGTGATTGAGGCTCAGAACTTTGGTTTTAGTGAGAGCTCTTGCAGGTGTGTTAGTCATGATGGCTTGTTTTCCTGATACCAACAATTGGTATGGTGTTACGATTCAATGGGAGCTTTAGGCTTGGTGTCATAGATCAGTTGTATCTTCATGCAGGTTTGGTGAGTCATGGTTTTATCTTCTTGGTTTGAGAAGATGGTTTGATCTTCCTGTTTTTATTAATGAGAGAATTGTTGATGGATAGAAAGATGGTTTTCACAGTATGTAGAGGACGGTAATGTACAGGTACATGTACAAAGGTTCAACAATTTATCTCCAAGTGCGAGATTGTTAGGTTAAGGAGCTAAATAACTTCAGTGGAACATGCATTACAAAGTTACTGGGTTACACAGTGACTGGTATTACTCAAGAAGTGACCAACATCGGTTAGATAGTGACCGGCATCGGTTAGGCAATAACTAACATCGATTACTTGTGCGTGAAAGTTTATATTTAACTCACAGGAATTAGATCTAAATTTTTTGTAAAGTTGATCTAAAGGTTGTAAATGCATATCTAAGTTTCCCTAAGTTTGTATATGCCTATATAAACATGAAAGATAGGGTTAGAAGGTGAATGAAGAGAATGATTGAGTTAGATCCTTAATTCTCCTAGATTGAGAGGATGAAAAATAAGAGAAAGAAAGAACATGTTACATAAAGACAAAGCTTCCAATGGAGAGAGGTTGGACATAAGGAAATAATAGGTACAACTATGGCAGGTACATATGAATGGTGAGAAAAGGGTAACATCTTATATTGTATTTCCTTTTTATAGTTATTGTCTCATTGTAATGGATTGCATAATATGCAAGCACATAGAGTTTCTTCTTGTAGATCCACATGTTGGTGAGATTGTATTGTAGATCCATGAGATCATGATGTATTGTTGATCCATGTAGATCTAGTCTCATATGGTTAGATCCACAGGTTGTTGTGATATCTTTAGTCATAGATCCATGAGATCATGTTGTATTGTTGATCCATGTAGATCTATATATCGTAGAGGAGGGTTGTCTTCATGTTTGCATAGGTTGATGCTAGTGATGGAGAGACAAACTTACTTCTTGGTGCATAGCTATAGTTGCACATATGGTAGACCCATGTGAGAGGTCTTGTTGAAGATCCACAAAGAGCTTGGTTGCATTTCAGAGATGTAGTAGTTCCTGGTTATGTGAGATCTGCTGGTGGTTTGGAGGCACGATTGCAGTGCACTCTTGTAGATCCATTTAGAGTTCTGGAGGAGGAGATACTGTTGATGGTGAATCGTAGCACCCCTGAATGTCTGCAACTCGATGGGTTGAGACTCTTAGTGCGATTGCATAACATGGAGCTTTTCTGAAGTGTGGGACCTTACGAAATGGAAAAGCTCTCCGGATGAAGGCCAGTTCCTATTCCTCTGTTCATATGCACATGTTAAAAAATGCAGAGGGTTTACTCAAAAACCTAAACTAACTTTCCAAGGAGACAGGGTAAGAAAATGCATAAAATAAAACCTAAACTAACAAAGTGATGCACCGAGGAATGAAGAACACCTGTCTTGCCAATAAACACAAACCATAAAAATGCGATGCAAGATCATGCACAGATAACAAAATTTGCAGTGAAAGATCAGGAGGATGCAAATGAACACAGAGAGGGTTGAGAATCATCCACAAACATCCATTATTTTCTCCAAAGATTGATACAATACACTACAAAATGCCAAGAGGCAAAGTTGCATTACAGTTTTAGATGGGAGGTTTGAACTCCACAAATTCACCTGTCAAAGAGAAGAAGGGAGGGGCAAAACAAGAATTTCCAACCTTTAGAAAGAAGCCCCTCCTTAAAATTTATAGGAAGAATGAGAGAGGGAAGAGAGAGGAAATCCAAATCTACCCCAACCACCTCCAGGTTGCATTTAATTCATCTCATTATGGTGGTAGATGAGAACCCTAGCAAACCCAAAAAGTGGCGAACTGTATTTTGCATTTTTAAGAATTTTTTCTCACCCAATTAAATATATCCAGTCGTAGTTGGATAGAGGACCTCGTAATCTTTTCGAAAAGTCCAACCTTGCGTGAATCTGAGCTCCCTGTGAAAAGTTATGGCCATTTGAATATCTGGATCAGGGTCTGCTTCCTGTCAGTGCTCAAAATGTTGCGCCTCCTGAAGATGCGCCTTGGCGCATCCATCTTCATGTCGACATAGCCTTACGTGCACCAAGGTGTGAATTTTTTCATATCGACACTCTGTGTCATACACCTTCTACCTGCGCCACTTTTCCGTGTCAACCCTTTTTTACTTTGCACCAAGGCACATCCATGTTCATGTCGACACTCTTTGACGTGCGCCTTCTACCTGCGCCAAGGCGCATCCATGTTCATGTCGACACTCTTTGACATGCGCCTTCTACCTGCGCCAGGGCGCGAACTTTTCCATGTCAACACTTTTCTACCTGCGCTAGGCCGCATCCATGTTCATGTCGACACTCTTTGACGTGCACCTTCTACCTGTGCCAAGGCGCGAACTTTTCCGTGTCGACACTTTTTTTACCTACGCCAGGGCGCATCCATGTTCATGTCGACACTCTTTGACGTGCACCTTCTACCTGTGCCAGGGCACGAACTTTTCCGTGTCGACACTTTTTTACCTGTGCCAGGGCGCATCCATGTTGATGTCGACACTCTTTGACGTGCACCTTCTACCTGCGCCAGGGCGCAAGCTTTTCCGTGTCGACAATTTTCTACCTGCGCCAGGGCGCATCCATGTTCATGTCGACACTCTTTGACGTGCGCCTTCTACCTGCGCCAGGGCGCAAACTTTTCCGTGTCGACACTTTTCTACCTGCACCAGGGGTGCATCCATGTTCATGTCGACACTCTTTGACGTGCACCTTCTACCTGCACCAGGGTTGTTGGTGACACAATAAATATCGGGCTCTGAGTTTCTTTGATTTCCATAATTCTTCTACTTGTCTATATCTACCCGGGGGGGAGATATTTACAACAGATACTCTTAGAGAGATGCATTATACTCTTGTGGGAAGAGTTGGTTTGTACTCTTGTTCATTATTATATATATGAGATCTATATCTTTGGTGGACGTAGCCCACATTGGGTGAACCATGGTACATGTTGTGTTATGTGTGTGTACTTTTTTTTGATTTGGATTTATCTAGATTACACTTCCACTGTTGTAGATTTTGGGGAATTGTTTCCATTTCTACAGTCCTAATTCCCAACACTTTCGGCCCATGGGAAATGGAATGGGCTAGAAGTCTTCAAAACAAATTAGTTTGAAAAAGGGGACATTACATCCTCTTAGTTTATAAGGTGGATTTCTCACTTCATTGGTATTTGTTGGGGTTTGAAAACATCATTTTCAACTCTTATTGTGAGTTGTACTTCTATTGATTATTTATTTAATTCCATATGTGGTTTATCACTTGTTTCTCCTTTATTTATGAAGTATATTGGCTGGAATAATATCTTCAAGATTGGTTAAAATATTTGGAATCATTATTTGTCATTTTTAGCTTCTTGTTGCATGAGAATTGTTGCCCTTAAGCGTTTTTATAGTTTGCTGCCCTAGAGGGTTTATTTATTAATTTTCAGTTGTTTTTTGATGCCCTAAGGGTGTGATATCTATTCATTGCTAGGGTTTGATGACTTTTGTTCCTAAAATTTGATTTCTTGCATTTGGAGTTTGTGTTATTTCATTTTTTTCAATTCAGCCCGAGGAAGGGGCATTACAAAAAGGAAAACAATAATACAAATTTTGATGGATTATTCCATCCTCTAAAAATACTCTTGACAAATGCAAATGTTTATGCTTAAAATCATTGGAAGGGATTTCAAAAGTAAAATACTTTGAACAAAAACATAGATTTTATAAAAATAATCAAAAAAATTGTGGATAGTTTCCATTTTCAATTAATTTCATACCAAGCTTGAATATGCCACAAAATAATAAGGTTTCTTGAGATTTTTGAGACTTTATGATTTAAGCATTGAAGGTTGGTGGAATACCTTGCGAGCATTTATGATAATTTTGCTTCTTGATATTAATGATTGGCATGCCTATTTTAACAAATTACTTCAATTTAGTTCTACATATTATTTTATGTATACTTAATACACTAGATTCAAACCAAGCAACAATTGTGAATCTAAATCTAAATAAACGCTACATTTTAGATGTGAAACAAAGTAATATTACAAATGTTGTCATTGAAGCTCAAAACCTATTACTAACATTCCAACATTTGCATGTGTTAAGAAAATACTTACCATGCATGTCTATGGGCAGTGTTTTAAAGCCATTTCATGTAGTGTAACAATGTTCGGTTTTTCACGTTTCTTGCAGTCAAAGTAATAAATGTTTCGGGTTTTGTACAATTTACCACCAACTTAATATTAGAGTGTGGAAAGAGAGTACTTTCTTCAATATATGTGTTTCATTTTAGGTTCTTTCTCAAGTTGATAGTGGCCACTAAACTAAGAAAAGAAAATCCATATGGTCTCAACTTGTATGAAGAATTTGGTTTATCATTCTCAGTGCATTGGTTTGTACAATGCATAGTTTTGTACCCTTGTTACAAAAATATTATTTTCTTGTATCAAACTTTTACATGTTTGTAACATTATCATACAATCTCATACCATAAAACTAAAAAAAGACAAAATTAGAAGTTATTACACATTCCATTTAAAACTAAAGAATTAGGCCATAAACATTTTGTATTTTATGGTGATATAATATGATGTGCCGCTTTAAAATTTCTACAACACTTTTGCAATAGCTAAGAATTATTCCCAACACTGTATACCTAAATCCTAGAATTGTAAGTGTACTTTAAAGGGCTGTCATTATAAAGAAAGTAAATAAATATAGGTAATTGAAAGAAACCTGTGAAATAAAATTTGGTCGTTACGGGTGCTTGTAACCAGAAATTTGATATTTGGTGTGACTATGTTCAACTTCCCCTCGCCACACCTTTGGCAGCCCAAAACCCAAACAATCATATCCCACAATAAAGGTTTGATATAATGCAATTGTGTATGGCCCACTCTATAAACAGAACCCCAGATCATAAAAATAAAATAAAACAAGACAAAAGCATCCGAAAACTCTAAAACTACAAATACAATCTGCAGTTAGCAAGATAACAATGTAAACATTGAATGAAAACATTATTAGGTTACATAATTGCAGTCGTGTTTCAATTAGCAACCGAAATATATAATTCCACCAAGTTGAATTCCATTTCAATGAAATATTAACTTTGATATGCCTCATCTCATGAAATCACTTAGAGACTTAGAGTAGGTATTTGAAAAAAGAGATGGGATTGCTTAATTATTTGGACAATTCACCATTTTAATCATATTGAATAAATGTGATTTCATAAGCATTTCGAAGGCCACTCGTCAAGTTTTAATGATAATATTGGTGACATTAATTGCTTCAAAGATTAATTACAATAAATTTCAGCTCTCATTTCTGGAATATATTACTTGACTATCACACCCCTAAAATAGCTCGTCACACTCTACAATTGAACACTCTAATTTAAATAAGAACTAATCTCAACTACATTAGAAAATGACCCATTAAGCACATCTGATTCAAATGACATCATAGTTATTTCCTCATTTGGAAAAAGGCATGAAATTGAATAATGAAATATGACCTGCTGTCAACTATTTTCAGGTAAATCATGTAGATATCAATTATCTGGATTTTTCAAATATGCTTTCAAGCCTTGGACTGCCAATTTCAGCATCGCAAAAGTGGCTGTCAATGTCAGCCAGGTGGTTGTTGCAAAGAATCCAAAGCAATATTCAATTTTTCATGTATGGGATTTGCCACGACCGCTCTCAAATCTCTAGAAAAGGTAATACCTCATTTCACAAAATGAACATCTATTGTTAGATGTAAAAAAAACAAAAAACAAAATTAACCCTAGCCATTGGAAATGCTCAAATGGTGTTGCGCTCAAAGAAGTATAGATATCTGATATCCTTCGGAAGATCCCAGGAAAGTGCTACTTTACAGTCATTAAAAAATGACCCACCTGCCCTCTTTAAATATGCGTGCTACATAGTGTCCACATTGAGTAAACATGCCAATCTGGCTAACGAATCCCATATGCATGTATTTAGTTTAAGCCAATGATCGAGGTAAAATCATTCAACACCGATGGCAATTACATATAAAACAAATGAGAGATTAACCTAGAAATCCTCAAGTACCGTGTCTTCAAATTGTATTCAAATAAGATATATTTCAATAGCTAAAAATGGCAAGACAAATGCACAATTACCATTCTTGACCATTTCTTAAACAAAAGAAATTCAAAACGGTTGAATCATATTGATCTCTCCTATAAAAGCCTAGTGAATTGTTGTTGACATCAACCATTATAGTCTTTATTTCCTTATTATAGTGAATTGTTGGGGAATAGTGAATGGAAAAGACAAATTCGCCACATATCCATCTAAATTGTTAGATTGACAAAACATAGATGATAGAGCGAAAGCTTTTATTTTCCTTGCTCTTTCTGACTCTGAGCTGCATCATGTAGACTTAGAAAAAACATCCAAGAAAACTTGGGATGCTCTAAATAAATGATTTGGAGCGAAAGCAATTAATGCCAAAATTTTCCTAAAACTTCAATTATATAGCTTCAAAATGGATGGAGGAGTCTTTATGTCAAGCCACATCAACAATCCTAGGTCCCTAATCAGAGAACTAGCAGAAGTAAAAGTTGCGATAGAGGATGAGGATGCTAAAGCTGTCCTATTTAACAGTTTGTCCTCAAAATACAACAATGTCGTTTTTACCCTCAATCAAATTCAATCTCAATCTCTAGATGATATGATTGCAACTCTTCTAGCTGAAGAAAAGCGAACAACTACAGAGGATGTAGAAGGTGATCCTCAACAAGAAAGTGCATTTTATTCCATGATGTTGGCAAGAAAATTTTTCGGGTGGACAAACTTGTGGATTTCTTGCCAACGCTCTGGGAATCTAAGTCCCTCTACTTAACCAGTGCAGCTTCCATATGTGCATGTGTGAGAAAGTGTGGATTTTTGTGGTGGTCTTTCAATCGGGGATCCAACAGGGGCACTCCACTGACCCTGTGGCAAAGCTAGCAATCTCTTGCTAGGGAAGTCTTCGTCTGTAGAGCAGGAAAGGGAGTGAGAATTGAGGTAGGAGAACCAATGTTGCAAGTAGAAAATCAGAGACTTGCTCACACCAGTCAGAAGTTTCATCACATGCACTTGAATTTCAGAAGAAAACAAATCTGCAAAACAACAACAATACTAAATAGAGCTTAATGAACACAAAGGACCAATAAACTCCTCAATCAAAGAGGTTGAAATTCCTTCTTCCTTTATTGAAGCTCAAGCAGAATTCATACATAGTGTGGGAATGGAAGAAATTGAGAAAGGCGGGGGGGGGGGGGATAGAAGAAAATGGCTATCTCCTTTGTTCTCTCAAGGTGCAATATACTCTTGAGTTTACAAGATCAATCACCAACCCTGTGAAATGGGAATGGCGTTACAATTTATAGAATAGAATATGGCTCTTCATCTACCTCATGACCTTTTGAATACTTAATA
Organism: Taxus chinensis; assembly: GCA_019776745.2. NCBI lineage: Eukaryota > Viridiplantae > Streptophyta > Pinopsida > Cupressales > Taxaceae > Taxus > Taxus chinensis. The sequence goes on along the minus strand of CM034152.1, from coordinate 614,897,028 downwards.
TGACTTAAGACTGTTCATATTCCACTTTAAATATTTAAGTCCCTTTTATAATAGTAAGGTGACTTAATTTACATTATATTTCTAAAGTCACTTAAGTCATATTAAAAATTACAAACCCCAACATGAAATTAGAATATTGGAAAGTAAGAGAAATTTGGGGTGAAGAGGAGAGAGAAAGAGAGGGAGAAGAAGAAGAGGAGATGTCGTTCCCGATGAATTCCGTTGATCCTCACTGATAGAAAGCTCTAATGCGACGAAGTTCTGAATGTCCCATTGTGCCAAAGTTGCTCTTTGAGTGTGGCTTACTATTTTTAGTAAATGCCCAAATGGGGACTTACTATTTTTAGTAAGTGGCCATTTTCACTGTTTCCTGCTTCAGATAATCATTCTGGCCTTTTGGAGATCTTCAATACCCATTGCCTTTGTCTTAGATGCTTTTGATGAAGACTTACCAAAAATAGCAAGCATGTGTAGGAAAACTTACTATTTTTAGAAAGGGTGTTTCTAGTACTTGATTTGTGACGGAACATACTTTTCTGGACTCTTCTTGTCATTACGATCACACCCTTCGAATTTCACATAGTTTTGCCAACTAGAATGCCTGGAAATAAATTTTGAAATTTTGACCTGGTAGTGGCTTCGGGCACGGAGCTGCCGTGGCAGCCATTAATGGAGCTTGAAATTTACAGGTCTATTTTTTTGTCTCCGTTTGCAATGAAAACAACTCCATTGTGATAGGTTTTTTATTTGGAGCTCGTGTGCAAATTTTTAGCTCGTTTCCATTGCCGGAGTGACGGGAAATGCAACGAATGTGAGCCGGTGCACGAAGAGAGGGTTTTGTTCGAGAAAATGATTCAATGCACCATTTGACCTCTTGTTTGTTGCATCTTGATCACCTTGAAAAATGAAGAATTCTACAAAATTGACATCTCGATCCGACTTGTATCTTGTGAGATATGAAGATTTTTCGATCGGGTGACTTCATGGTTATTTGGCAAAAACCCTTCATTTTCTCCCCGTTCTTCATCATTTCACTCCATTTTTCTCTGAGAATTACATATTTCTATGTATTCATGGTGTGGAGAGTTTATGTGGCCATGACAGAGTTGGTTCAGAATAACAATGGTGGACCGGATGTCTGGACAATCATGCATAGAGCCATGGCAAGGTATAAAGTTGTGAAGGAGAAATAAGGACGAAGAAACGACTAAGTGCCGGATTTAAACTTTAAAAATATGCACATGGAGGGGCTAGACGCATTTTTTATGTCCCTGATGTCCATGACCTCAGGGACATGAGGGATATCAATTTCCATGGTGGTCAAGGCGATGCCATGTGTCCTCGATCCGATGGCAGGGGATTTGCTTAAAAAATGCACCTGGGGGTTGAAAGTCGGTCATATGGGTGTCCAAATGACTCCCCATAAGGGTTGGGTGAATTTTTCCATGTTTAATGTCTCCCACCTCAGGTACATAAGGGACATCAGTTTCCACGGTGGTCCTGGAGGTGACACGTGGCGCCCGATCCGACGACAGGGAATGCACGCTCCAAATAAGCACCTGGGGGCTGAACTGGGTTCACATGGGTGTCCAAAAGACTCCCCATAGGGGCTGGACACATTTTTCAAGGTTAGATGTTCCCCACCTCAAGTGCATAAGGGACATCAAATTCCACGGTGGTCCTGGAGCTGACACGTGGTGCCCAATCCGACGGCAGGGGATGAATGCTTCAAAAACGCACTTGGGGGATGAACTGTCAAGTCTAGAGGTCACACAAGGGTCCAAGAGGTCATATGAGGGCTGAGAGGGCTTCAAGGGGGCTGGGCACAATTTTCCAACCTTGGTGTCCCTAACTTTGGGGGACGTGAGGGACACAAAATCCTGCCAGGCTCCTGGTGTTAACACGTGTCCTCCCAAAAATTTGGCTAAGTCCTGAACTTGTAACAGTGATAACTTGAGCTCCTGATGGAATTTTTTGGAAATAAATTTATATGATTCTAACTAGAAATGGCCTTCTAAATCCAATGGTGTGGGTATCATGTCTTGATTATTCCATTTGATCCTTGAAAAATCAGATTTTTGATTTTGTACTCCACTTGTGCCTGAGAAAACTGCTTGTAGACCTGATGCGCCAAAGTGTTGTGAAAAATATTATTTCACCATCATCTAGGTCTTGGAATCCTATTTCTGGAGATTTTTTTTTTTTCTTCTAACTCCATACGGAGCTCCCGAAATCTTCTTCTAAAGCCCAACAATTGTTTTAGGCATGTGTACCGCCTAGGGTTATGAACCATGTTTTTTACTCAGATTGCTCCAAGTCTTAAAAAAATTCCCCAAACCTTCCAATATCATTTCCATGATGTTATAAGGTCTTCCATTCACCTCCATGTTGAATTTGGCCCTTTTGTTCCGCTCTAGGGGGTTGAGTCCAGTCCTGGGAAGGCTAGCGATAATCCTTCCCAATACTACCAGAAGATAGTATCTTTTCAGAACTCCCTAAAATCACCTAGGGGTGATGAATAGACTTACCTAAATCACCTAAGGGCATGAGATTACATTATTCAGGAGGTCATTTGGACTGATTGGATAGACCCGGGGTGTCTTTGAATGATGGGACTTGAAAAAATTAACACTGAGGTATCGTTGTCGTGCTTGGAAATTGTCAATTTCCTTGTTGCACATTTGCATGGCAACACATGACAAAAAAAATTTGTAGATAGTTAGATAAAGATAAACAGGAGATTAAATTTCATTATTGCAAGAAAAAAGGTCACACAATGTGGGATTTTTTGTGTTCAAACCAATGATGTGCTCAAGGGTAAAGGCATATCAAATGCAGCCAATATAGCCATGGTTGAAGACCCACCAAATGCTGAAGGTAGTGAGGACAGTGACGAATACATAATATAAAAATGCTCAAACTTTGAAGGCGGAAAAGGATACAAGGTAGATGAAGCTCAATTTGGATGGTTGCTCAGATAGTTCGGGAGACTATGGATCTTGGGAATTATACCCTCACGAGGGTCATGAGACAACTTGATGTGTGATTCAGGAGTTCAGGGAGGTGGTATATAGGAACTTAGGAATTCAACACGGGATCTACACCTTTACAAAGGTCACGAAGCAGCTTGATGGAGCCCTACCTAGTCAAAGCACTGTTTTCAAAGTGAAAGCCTCTGAAGATTATGTAGTTTTGTTTGGTTCTATTTTTGTTAGGATGTTTGTTTTTTTGTTTTCCATAGGATAAACCTTAAGAGGGGGTATTAGAATATAAGGCTTTAGTTAATTAGTTATTGATTACACATTAACTAATATTCGGTTGTAAGTTATAACCATCAACCTTACATAATAAAATGGCGGATACACAATCTCCAAAGTGTGCAATCTACCTTCTTCTTTATTCTTTTTTGTTCACGTATTCCGTACCCGTTGGTTGCATAAATATTCATTGAGTTGCTCTTGTGATATCACCACCCTGAATTGCCAAAAACGCCAGCTAAAAGAAGCTCACCAGTAAAACAGTGACACAAGGCAACTTATATACAAAGAATAACAATTTCTTTTTTTGTGTGTAGTAATCCCTAAAATGTCAAACAGTACCGTAGAACATTCAACAGATTAACAAAATCAAAAACATAACAACAGAAATGGATATAGAAGTATTTTGTTTGATATCCAAGTGACCATATCCAAGTGACTGTTGTTGCAGACTCACAGCACCCCTGGATGCAAATCAGGCTTCTAGGTTGATGTTCAGGCATCCAGTGTGATTGCACAACATGGAATCCTTTCTCCAAGCGTGGGACTTGTAAAGATGAGAAAATATTCTCCAGAGAAGGCTGGGGCCTATTCCTATGTTCAGATGCACACAAAAAATGCAGAGGGTTTGCTAAAACCTAATCTAACTTGCCAAGGAGACAAGGTAAGAAAATGCATAGAATAAAACCTAAACTACAAAGGTGATGCACCGAGGAGTGTTAGACACTCGTTTTGCAAATTTAACACAGACCACATAGATGCAATACAACCACCATGCATAGGTAACCAAACTGCAATAAGAGATCAAAATGACAGCAATGAATACATGAGAGGGTTGAGAGTCAATCACAACACATATATTATTGCTCAAGAGTCGATACAGTACATTGCAGTGGCCAAGAGGCAAAAAGACTGGCATTACAACCCATATGGGAGGTTTGAAAGCTCCACAAATTCTCTGGCAAGCGAGGGAATAAGGGAGGATGCAAAACAAAAATGTCTGACCCCTTAAAAAGCTCCTCTTTACAATATATATCAAGAAATGAGAGGGGAGAGAGAGGAAATCCAGAATCTGCCCCAATCACTTCTTGGTAGCATTTAAAATCATCTCATTATGACAGAAGCAGCGGATCCTAGAAAAATGGCGGGCTGTCTAACAGGAGCGGCGAGCTATCTGCTGCATTAAAGTTGGTAGTTGAAGCATTACTTCTGTCTATCACCACGCGTCAGAGACGTTTTCTTAATTTTCTCCCTCCAAACTACACCAAAATGCAAGATTGACCCCAGAATCATGTAGAGAACTTCAACAGCTTTCCGTTGATATAAAGAACGTGCAAATCCGAGCTCTGGATAGAAAGATATGATGATCTGAAGATTTAGGGCACAAAACAGGCGAAAACGGATTTTTAAATTTCTTTTCCCGCGCTCTGCCATCTAGACAACACGTGGCAGGTTCTGGTTCGCTGAGAAATTTTCTCTCTCCACCTTTTCGCGGGCTTTTCTTGTGGGCCCCTTAAACTTGGACACGTGGCACTATTTCATTGGTTTGGATCAGTGCTCGAAAACTCGCCCCTTTGACCTTTTGGACCTTTTTCCTTGGCGACACGTGTCATGCTGTGATTTGTCCACGGGCCTGCCGGATTTTCGCGTCCACCACGTCCTTTTGTCCTGGATGTCCCAATGCTTCGTGGGACAGAATCCTCCGATCCGCCTGAAATGGGCTTCCTCGTCCCTTTTCTGCCGGTGACACGTGGCGTGATCTAATTGGCTTTCGGCTCCTTCGGCTATCCGCATCCCGCGCGCCCCCTTTGTCCCACTTGTCCTTGTGTTGAAGTTTCTTGTTTCGGCCGATCTGGCGCGTTCACGTCCTTTGCGTCTATCTGTCCCAAATGTCCCAGTGCTGTCTGGGACAAATTCTTCCGGTTCGCCCGATTCGGCCGGTTCACGTCCTTCGTGCACTCTTGTCCCGCTTGCTCCCGGTAAAGGACTTGGACAAATTTTCTTTCTTTCGGCCGATTCGGGCATTTCACGTCCATTTGTCCCAGATGTCCCTTTTCTATTTGGGCCGCCTGGAGGCTTTTCGGCCGATCCGCGCCTTCCGCGTATGATTGTTCCAACTGTCCCAAAGGTGGCCTTGAGCAAGACTTAGCCAATTTTTGATTTTCCCCTGAATCAATCTACTTGCTTGGAACTAAAAACTCTGATGCATGTTATCAAATTAACTCTGGGGGGTGAAATTTGGATAACAGTGACCATTTAAAAAGTAATATCAAGAGGCAGACACTGAGGCTCTCAATACTTTTCACGCAACATCAGCATTGGAGATCCAAATGAAATAATTGTATTCGAATCCAAATGAAATAAATGTATTCAAAGATCCTTCATCAATAGGTTTTGGACTATTTTGCAAGCTGAAACAACATGCGAGAAAAATATTAAGAAGACCAAACATTTGCAATGGTTCTGATAATTTCATATCTTTTTGCAAGCAGTAAAATAATAGACAACATTATTCTCCAAGATATTTCCATTGCATGAAAGAACTGAATCAGAAATATTCATGAAGGAAGCAAAAAAACTGCAGTTCAAGAAACTCAAAGTTGAGAACTTGGGTCATTCATGTGGGTAGCAAACAATTCATTGCTTCCTCCACTCCTATATTTGAGGTGTTAGCCACTTTCTCACAATGGAGATGAGGAAATCCCATGCTTGCAAGCTGTGATACAAGAGCTTCATCAGCTGAAGGTCATGTCTGACCTGAATCTTGACTGTAATCATGCATTTGATCAATTATCATGTACGAAGACAAATAGTCATCGCATATAAATTCTTTAACACAGTAACCTAAAAACATGTAACTAGATATGAAACCAATCCATGATACTAATAACACATCTATTTGAAATTGCACTCAT